>JXCR01147641.1:26088-103143 GCA_002079205.1 Phalaenopsis hybrid cultivar
CTCCTCGCCGACGTTGAATTTATACAGGAGAAAATCAGTGAGGAGAGCTTTAGATTTTGGGCTCTCCTACGTGTTTCTTTCGCTCTCGGTGCACACCGCCGGTGAGCTAACTCCTCCACCTTGCCATTTTACCTTCCCTGCAGTCAGATACTTCGCCGGAGCACTTCAATGTCACCGGACAACGAGCATTGTTGCTGTTCGAGAAGGCGCATGCGTCTTTTACCTTGTGGGTTTCCCTCCTTCGCCGTCATCGAGCAACCTCCCTTGCGAAGGTATATTTTGGTTATTTTTTTATATGCCAAAATTATTATTTTTGGCTTGCTTTGCATACCTCATTGACTGCCAATCTCCTATGCCTTTTTGTTGCCTTATGCATGTTTTGCAAGGCATACTGGAGCATGGCTCAGACGCCGTTAAGCTTGGAGCAAACAAAGAATACGCGTCTGCAACCGTCATAGTGGTGAGATCCCCTAAACTCCTAGCTAGCCTTAGGATTAGTGGTGTCTAGGTGTGTGGATTTGATTGCCCACACGGGGTGCATGTGCTGGCGTGAACTGCCTGCGTGATGTATCATTGGATTTCCTAGAGCCAGCCTTTAGGTTAGGTCTTCCTGTGAGTGGTCAAATACCCCTCCGTAGAACCGAGTGTCTCTTTTTGTTGTGAGTCTTAGCACATGTCCCGATGTGTCGGAGTCCCTCACTCCCCTTGCTTTGGATTCCCTAGCTTTACTTGGAGAAATTGGGAGGTCGGACTTGGCAAAGCGAAAGAAGCTTTGTAGCTGGCTCGTTTTGCAAATTTTGAAGGAGTTTGCAAAAATAGGAAAAGCTTTGTAGCTATCATATTTCACAACGCCATGGAGAGTTTCCCCCTCAGAGATCTTGGGAGAAACTACCCACATTTCCTCACCAAAGCAAGAGGCGGCGATGCCACACATCCAAGGGTCTAAACCTTAGGTCTCCCAGGTGAGGTCGTTAGCACGAGCCTAGTTGTTACTTGCATATTGGTTTGCTACATATTGCATTTTTGCTTGGTGCATGTTGCATTTCACTTTGCTTTGACCAATCGCCCTGGCCCGGTGAGCATTTCACTTAGTTTCAACCGGCCGCCCCGGGCTGGTGAGCCTCTCACTTTGCTCCGATCGACCGCCTCAACCTGACGAGCCATCTTAATTCGCTCCAACCGGCCACCCTGGCTCGATGAGCATTTTACTTTGCTTTGGTCGGCCGCCCGGCCCGATGAGCTTCTCACTTTGGTTTGACTGCCGTTCTGGCTCGGTATACCAATCACTTTGGTTCGACCGGCCACCACGGTCCGGTCGACTGATCACTTGCATGTTTGTTTTCTTTTGTATTATATCGCATGCTTGCCTGTTTACATGTTGCATCTGGTATGTTTTAGCTTGCATGATCATTATCATTTTGCTTGTGTTGCACTTTTTTGGGCCACTACCGCTATGACATGCCCATCGCTTTTGGTCACTGCCTCCTTGACACACCTTTGGGCCACTTCCAATACTGTACGCCCATCACTTTTGGTCACTATCGTCTCGAGAGACCTCCACGACATGTCCACCTTTTCCCAAGTCAGTGCCTCATGATACACTCATCACTTTTGTCATATGACTGTTTGCATTTGTATTTGCATGTTTGCATGGATAGTGAGCTAGGCTCATTAGGAGAGTGACCCTGTGTTAGTCGCGATGCCTTAAGGAGCATTGCTTGTTGGGTTGATCCCGGTGAGCAATGCGAGTTAAGTCATCGGGATTGACACGCGATCTAATAGATCTAACTCGTGTCACAACTCTTCGTGACACCCTTTAGATCCTTTGGATCTTTAGGATGGTGCCGGTAGGATGACTCCGTCAAAGTCATACTATACCCAGACTTACCCCGCACTTAGATACTAAGCTGACACATTTTTTATTAGATAGTGTGCTAGGCTAGGATTTAGGGTGCTTTGGTAGTCTTTTTGATGTCTGCCTATTGTTCTCTGCTGGATTGATTGCCCTAGCCAGACATCTTTCTTATAAATTGTGCTTGTGATGTGACTGCATGCTGCATAGGTGTGGTAGTGTGTTAGGGTGTTTTTCTGCAGGGAGCCATGCCTATTTATATACACGCACAGATGCACCGCTATGGGGGGATCAAGTAATGATTTTTGACTCTTTTGCTTGTAGGTGCTATTAGCTCCCCCATTTTTAAGGCATGGCTCATGATACGTTATTTGCATGTGAGCTTTCCCGTTAATACTTTTTTTCATGCAGGATTGAGTCTTTTATTTTCCTATGTACTTTTTAGAGTCTAGAAGAGACCTGTAGCAGAAATAAGATACGGGCATGAGTTCCGAGACGTTTAGCGCGAGAACCACGTGGAGGGGACCAGGAGAAGATGCTCGTGCCTTGTATCTTAATTCTATATTTTATATTGATGTATAAAATTAGGATCAGACATGTATATGCGGAGTCCGACCGCTTTTTTCTTTTCTGGGATATGTTATCGACCTGACGGCACCAGTCTGTTTATTATTTTGATTTGATTTGTTTTGCTTTTTGCATCATATTGCATGTCTGCACTTCCATGTGTTTTTCTTGTTTCTTTCTGTGGTTTATCTGGGATTTTACGATATAATTTAGGCTCATTAAGGACCCTAAAATTGTAATTTTGTACAAAATCTTAAATAAAATATTCAAGATAATTAAAATTTAGGATTAAAATATTCAGGATTTAAAAATTACAATATTTACTTTCTTGCTTATATTAATAGGGTCTCCACAATGCTTAAGGACCGCTATAGATAACTGCACATATTTGCATGTCCCGAGGAGGAGTCCCCGTGCTTCTCCAACCTGACTGGCCCAGCATACCTCGTTATAGGTGGTTGTCTAGTGCGCCTAGGGTGTTAGAAGGCTCCCTGACCTAGATAGGGTGTCAGTCCTTTTACTTGGAGTGTTTCTAGCTTTGTAGTTGAACCTCCATTTTCTTTTCCTTTCTAAGGCATCCTTGCTACTTTGGCATGTATAAGTCCCACCTCTTGGAGCTCCAGCTTTTAGTCATAGGATAGAGTTTCTTTCTTTTGACCTTAGAGTTACCAAGGTTCTCGTGGATGATGCAATTAACGGATTGTTGACTGGGGATCTCAGGACGTGTTGGTTCCACTAACTTCATGACCAGGTAGACATAGGGTCTTAAAAGCTGTAGATGACAAGTCTGTGGTACCCCGACCCAGTTACATCTACCTTTTAGGATCACTCTACCTTCCTTTTTGTTGAGCCCTTTGAGCCCGTCACTCCTTGACTTCGTTGATATCATTTTGACGGCTCGATGTCGATGAGCTGCCGCCCATTTGGGATACGACGCTTTGTCCTCTGCCCTTATGGTCCGGACGTACTTTGACGTGTTTGGATATCCCCATCAAGATGATTTAGGTTATTTTGTGGGCCCTGTGTGTCGATGAGCCGCTACCCATTCGGGATGTGAGAGACTCACTCTCCGTCCTATGGCTTAGGGCGAGTTTTTAAGCATCGGGACTGTTCCCACACGGAATAGCTTTCCTTTGAGTATCTATTGCCCCAGGTTTACAATAATCCAAGCAAAACTCCTTTTATCGAGAGTATTCTTGGGTACCCCTTAAGATGTAATTAACCAAGTGGGATACGTCCCCTTAGGAGTGCTCTTGACCCCAGAATAGGCACCTACATTTGAATCTCTGGTTATGAGTAGTCTACATAAGTATTCTTTCGCAGATATCGGTTTAAGGTGCTTTCGAGGTTTACCGCACGTAGGCTCTCCACATTTTGTGTTTTCTATTGTTTGTTTCATTGACATATGTCCCTTTTTTTCATTCCTCTCCTCTTTGAATCATTGATCTGATTCGGGAGAGAGATTTATTCGAATAGGGGAAGAATACGATGATCGACAAGCTGGCGACTCCTTCTAAAATAAAAGAAAGAAAAACGAACGAAAACAGAGTAGACAATATGTCTAGAAGAAATGAGATGGCTCTCAATTATGTGTTGGAAGTTAAGATATTTGATGTTTGGAGATTAGATTTCATGGGACCATTTATGATTTTCAGAAATTTATAAATATTGATAGCAGTAGACTATGTATCCAAATGGATAAAAGCTATTGCTTTACTTCGATATGATGCTCAAAGTATTCCAAAGTTCTTAAAAACAAATATATTCTGCAGATTTAGGATGCCAAGAGTGATCATAACTGATGAGGGAAGTCATTTCAAAATGCAATAATGGATAAATTATTAAAGAAATATCATATCTACCATCAAATTGCTACTGCTTATCATCCTCAGATAAGTAGTTTGGTTGAATTATCCAATCGTGAAATTAAAAGAATATTGAAAAAAAATTGTGAATCCAACAAAAGTAGATTGATCAGTTAAACTTGATTGTGTTTTTTGGGCTTATAAGATTGCATATAAAACTCTTATAGGAATTTCCCCATATAAGCTAATATTTGGGAAAGCTTGTCATTTTCCAATTCAAGTTGTGCATAAAGCATATTGGGCTATTAAAGAATTTAATTACAACTTAAAGAATGCTAGTGAGAAATGACTACTACAATTAAATGAGCTTGAAGAGATAAGAAATGAATTTTATGACAATGCTAGGATTTATAAAGAAGAGATGAAAATGTATCATCACCGGAGGATTCTTACTAAAAATTTTCAACCAAGGCAATAAGTTTTGGTATATAAGGCAAGGTTGAGATTCTTTTCAGGAAAACTTAAGTCCAGGTGGATGAGCTCATTTGTTGTGATAAGAGTTTATCCCTTTGAAGATGTGGATATCACTGAACCAAAAATTGAGAAAATATTCAAAGTGATTGGTCATACGCTGAAAACATACTTTATAGGAGATCAAATTAAATTAAATGATCTTATTTTGTTGGGTGGTCGCAACTTTCTAAATGAATGGTTTCTAATTTAATTTTTATACCTTCTCTTTTGTCTCAGTTATGAATGCAAGTATACGTATCGCTCAAGTAATACATGACTCTAATGAAGTCCTAGTTATCAATCCCACAGGGAAAACAACAGAACTTTAAAATGCAAAATATAGTGCAGAAAGCCAATATCCAATTCACAATGCACGTACTGAAAATATTAAAGTCACTAATAGTATAAAGAAGATTAAATATTCAAGTTCATTAAAGTACTAACTAAGCTTCTAAGCAAGTTATCAAATGTCAAACTAAGTTTTTGTGTTGCAATTTTCAAATATGGCGAAGACGTCGTCCCCCTTAGAATGATGCTGTGGTAAGTGAAAGATAAATATTAGTAGGATATTGTGTTGTGAAAAATAGGAGCATTCCTATTCTTTACCCTCTTTCAAGTGCTGTAAAGAACTTTGACTAATCCTAGGTTTATCTCCTAAATCAATAGCTAGGCTAGGAGGATACTGGCTGTCACTCCATAGCTCCCCATTCCCTTCCCTTGAAGGCTAGCTCTTGCTTTAGTTTACAAACACTAGACCAAAATGAGGATTTTAGCATGTCAGTCTAAAATCTCAAATTCTACGCCAAATAAAATATATTTCCCTAATTTTTTGCATTCAACCCCCATGAACTTTACCATCCATGAGATTTGAATGTGATCTTCTCTATTATTGTAGAATACATAGCCCTTTACCATCCAGTAGGAAGTTTTGGCCACTTCGTCTCTTTTTAGTCCAAATTTGTTCCTTCTTTGCTTCCTTCGGCTCAAAACACCTAAAATCATCATACCTGCAATAAAACATGAAAAATAAATTCTTTTAAATTGTAATATTACTAAAAATGAGTAAAAATACATATAAGAAATCCAACATATATTTGGTGTGTCATTGGGTCAACCAAATTAAGCACTGGTTACGTCGGGCTGACAGCGTTAAACCAAGCACTTTGTTGGAGGCAACCTATAGTTATCTGTGTGTTTTTATTTTAAATGTTATGTTGTTATGTTTGATTAAGAAAATTGTGGTAGTATTTTGAATATATAATGATTTAGTAATGATTATAAGACCTTAATAGATGACTTAGAAATGTTAGAACGAGTATTTGGATGTTAAGATGACCTGTGCTAAATTAAGCGTCAACGCTTAAGCGCCAACATTCGACGCTTAAGTGCGTCAGTTAGCTAAATGTGCTAAATTGTGTCTCTAGAAGATTTAGGCATGGTTTAGTGGGTTTTAACATGGGTTAGTGGTTTGAGAACATGTCTAGTAGTTTTAGGCTTGGTCCAAAGCCTATAAATAGAAGGGAATGAAGAGAATTCTCACCCCACTTCAATTTTAACCCTAAAATCTAAGTGAAGAGTGAGAGATCTTTAAAAAAATGTCTTATTAGGAGATTGATATGAAGAAAAAGGAGGAATCCTTGAAGAAGAAGTTCATTAGTCAAAGTGCGCAAGAGTATACAACGGTTTCCTACCCGTTAGTATAGAAGGAATAACAGAGAAGACTACAAAGATTAAGTCCAACGTGGCTTCAATTGAAAATGAAGTTAGCACACATTTGGAGCATATTGGATGACAAATTAAGATGCAATTTAACCACACAAGTTTTATAGAAGAAGTAGACTAGGGTATGTATTTGAAAAACAAATGGATTGAAGAAGACCCAACCAAAGTTCTTCACCACCGTCCGTTCTATCAGCTCTATATTTCAAATGCCCTAGAAGAAACTAATGAAAGGCCAAGATTTGTTCTACTAGAAGGAGAGTGGAATTAAGTTCTAAGTTTAGTGTTTTTTTGTGTTAGGTGTTGTGATTATTAGAATTAAGTTTGTTTTATGTGTTTTTAGTATTAAGTTTGCTTAGTTTTTGTGCTTAAGAATTATCTCATCCAAGACTCTTTGGATTGAGAGATTATGTATCATAAATGTTTATATTTATTTGTGAATTAATATAAGTGTTTGTTTGTGCGTAAAATTTTATTTTGAATTGAATTAGTGAAGATTTGTGAATTTTGAGAAAAAGGAGAGTTGAAGGGGAAAAATAGTTATTAAAGATATAGAAGACCATTTAAGGGTGGTTGACTTAGGCTAGATGTGCATTTCACTTAAAATCAAAAATATCAAAATTCACGCACTGAGGCCTAAGGGCCAAAACCCCGCGCTTAAGCGCTAAACAATCTAGAGGTAGGCGCCTAAGCACCGAACCAATCATGCTTAAGCACCAGTTCACTTAAACTAGTTTGAAAATGGTTAAAGGTAAAAAAATTAACCCGAAAATGCCATTTTTACCCTTTTTACGTCATCTTCTTCCTTCGAGTTCGCATGTGAGGAGTTAGGGCTTCTTCTATGGTGAAGATTTTTTGGTCGATTCAAGCCAAATTTGTTAGATTTGATCTTCTTGAGGTAAGAACTTCACTTCTATGTAAAAATTTTTTATTTTCATCATGTATTTTGAGCACATTGGGTATTTGATCGAAAATCACTATTCATGGTGAAAATTTTAAGAAAATACTTATGGAAAATACATAGAAATGATAATTTAAGCTTTTAGAAGTTGAGTTCAGTGATTTAGTATTGAATTTATGATTTATTATGAATTATATGTGATTTTTAGAAATGAACCGAAGAATGAAGAGGAGTAAAGGGAAGTCTCATTTCGATTCAAGAAATTTTATTAACACAAAAGCTCAAGATAGGTATAGCGACGCACTACAATCTAGAAAAATAAATCCTGAGAGATGTTTTAAATGTTTTTCTACTGTGGACATAATTTATGTTGTTCGAGGGTTTTATGCTAATCTCCCAGAAGCTGAAGAAGAGTGAGTCATGGTTTGAGGAAAATTAGTGCCTTTCTCCTGTAAGGTAATAAATCTATTTTACTAGTTGCCCCCTAGTACGTTGTGTTTTTATTCAAATTATAGTCTGACTGAGGAGCAGTTTGATGAGATCATATCGTCATTGAACGGTGGAAGAGCACTGTAGAAAACTACAAATGAAAAAAGAGTCAACTTCTCTATGTCTAAGTTAGATGCCACATCGAAAGTGTGACACTACTTTATTTCTACTCGTCTACTACTAACTAACCACCTCAACAAAGTTACCAGAGATAGAGCTACCTTGAACTATTGCATTCAAAAGTTCAAGCCGACTAACATTAGATCTCTAATTTATCAGAATATCATCAATTCTACTATTGCTTCCACTATTGCAGGTTTGGGATTTGCATCTTTAATCTTTTCTATATGTGAGCATGCATGTGTTAGATTCGATAGCTGGGAGGAGATACTAAAGCCTCTAAAGCCCATCACAAGTGTTAATGTGAAGTATTATTCACAACATTCAATATTTAGCTAGAGAGGAGGATTTTCTAGAAGTTCAGGTGCCTCTACTTCTCATGCTTCTACCTCACGTGCATCCATATCACAAGGTTAGGCTTTTAGTTCTGATTCACAGTCACATTTATTGCAAAGGATGTTAGTTAACATCAATTATATTGCGGACAAAGTATTAAATTTGGAGAATTTTGCAGATCATATAAATGGTTATATGAGAAGACATATTGATTATTAGGAAAAATTTCACTCATCTTTGGAAAACCTTATGAGGGGTGACCAAAGTGTAGTTTTTCCTTCATATCCACAATATCCATCACATGAGCCTACTGCCTTTTGGGATAACAATGATAGTGATGATGATGAGGAGGATGAGGATTAAATTGAGTAGTTGAGCTTTTTTTTTTTGTTATTGTGAACTTTATGTGGTACAGTTTTATTGTAATGTTAACTTGTTTTGAGTTGTACTTATTATGACTATTACTATTGTTTGTGTTTTATTTTGGTAGGCACTGTTGTGATGTATTTACGTTATTGTGAGTAGTTCTGTTTTGTTTTTTTGTGGTAGTGATTACGATAACTGTGTTGTCTAGTGTATTTTGTTAGCTTGTGTTGAACTTAATCCTAAATTTTAGGAATGTTTAGAATATTACTAACTTTCACTTAAGAACTACATGTTTAAAATTTTTAATTTACTAAAAGCTATTTTCTTTATTTTACAGTTGTGAATTTTTGTTAGTGTGTTTTTTTTGTTTAATGTAATCCTCCACTGCACAAAGTCTAATGAATCTCAATATGTTAAGTTAAATTAAAATTTCATCAATTAATTTTTACTCTTGTTTTTAATTTTTGTACTTGTATATTTAGGACATAAAAATTCTTTTAAGTATGTTTTTTTTTAGTTTTCATTTCTACCTATATAAATATGATGCTAAAATGTTTTTTTTTTAATTTTAGTTTGGGGGGATGATAAGTTTTCTAAAACTTGAAGTTTATTTTTTCTCAAATGTGCTACAAATTAATTTGAATATGATTTGAAAAAAAAATTATGTAAATAAAGTTATATTAGGGAAGTAAATTTCTGAATATAGAAATTAGTAACAAAATTTAGTTGAAACCTATAGTAATGAAGAAAAACTTAAAGTTAAAAATTTTTAGTGCAGAAATGATAAATATTGTGTCACTATCTTTAGTAAGAGAAATTGTATTTTTGAAAAATATAGAAGGGTTGGACTTTTATTTTTAATACTTAAATTTCTTTTAATAAAAATAATTTTAAAAAATATTATTATATTTTAAGTAAAATATATATACCAGAACATTGATTTAGGAAAGGAGACCTATCTAGATATAGTAATCCTCACCTAAAAAAGAAAAAGAAAAAGAAAAAGAAAGTTGAAAAATGGAGGAGGAGATTGAGGATTAGTGCCTAATCAAAAATTTCTTTCACATCTAACCTTTTTAAAGTATAAGACTTGAGAAACTCTTAAGCTTAAGGATAATCTTAACAATTTTTTTTTTAAGTGGAGAAAAAAAAAATGCATGATTGAACTATATAGTCTTTATGTACTCCTAAAATATATAGCTTTATGTACACTTTTTTATATCTATTTTTTGAGAAATTACGTTTTAATGGAAGGTATTTTGTGTTTTTCTGTCAAGTACAATTAAATGGATGAAAATTTGTGAAATGAGTGAAAAAGGATCAAATTTGGAGCAAAAATGAATGTGTGCAATTGAATTGAGGTGCCTAAGCACCTAGAACCGGCGCTTACTCGCCAGTGAGATAGAGAATGTCGCGCCTAAGCTCCCAGTACCTCGTGTTTAAGCACCAGAAGTAGTTACTTGATGATTCAATGAATTTGGATGAATTTTTGAAGAGATGTTTGAAGCAACCCTTAGTGAAAACGTGAGAAATAGTTAATGGACACGAAAATTCATTCAATTGGCTTTTGAATGGAGGCAACTTCTAGAAGATTCATTGAATGTGGACACATTTTGAAGAGGCACCAAGGCACATTTTAGAAAATTATAAAATAAGACTTGGATTGAAGAGGAAGAGAGCCATCATCCATCATTGCCAACTCCATTTCAGTCACCACAAGCCCCCGCCACCACTTTTCTTTTTATTTTAAGTTGTAGTTTGTATTGTAAGTGAAGGAAGAGATTCACAGGAACTTCAAGATTTTGGTGGAGAGGATTTGAGATAAGTTTTTATCTTTGTGCCTACATTTGGTTTTAATTTAGACTTCTTGTTTGTTTGCATGATTTCTACTTTCAAACTTAAGTGTGGTAGTGTTTTCTTCATGAATTTTGAGTAGTTTTCTTTATTTTTTCCTTAAAATGATAAGTGATTAAGAATTGGATGGAAGTTGTGTGAAGTATTAGCCTTCAATGTTGGAAGAAGTTATGATGATAAACTTTGTACTTTATTTACTTTTTGATTTGTCCAGATATTTTTTACCTATTGTAAGAACATGTAAGATCCGAGGAGGTAATGTCTCAGTCAACAAAGGGTATGAATCACATGAGGTTGTATGGATGAAAATGAAATTCATATGATTAATGATTAAGTGCAAATAAATAAGGAACTAAACTTTAAAGGGTGTAGAATTTAGAGGACTTTAGATTGATAGCTTAAAGCCCTCAATTTGGTTTATAGTTTTAGGTTTTGATACGAGATGTTAACCCTTAGGTAGAGAGAGAAGAGGGAACTCTAGAGTGAGAGCTAGTATCTTCCCTACCTAACCCGTCTTCAAGACTATTCAAACTTTAAATTAGCTAATATTCTTTATAGCATCTCTAGTAAGGGTAAAAAATATTATTACTCCTATTTAGTACAACACAACTTAAATACTTCCACAACAAAATTCCTATACTTGTTACTGAATCATGATAAGAAAAAAGATATTTTAATTCTATTGCCTTCATCTTACAAATATATCATTAAATTTAATTAGTTGTTTATTTTACTTCCAATTATCAAAATTACAAAAAGAATTGAATTTTCATTCCTATTATAACAACTATAATTTGAGTAAGAATATTTTGCGAAGTAGAATTTATTATCTGATTTCTTCTAATTTTAGTTGCATATTGTAAGTTGTCTATGTGGGTTTGATATTTGGGGCTTAATAAAAAAATCCTTTAGTACTTGATAACTATACGTATACTTGCGTAGTATCTCATATTTAAATAAAATAATTCTATTCATATTTGTTTTGAAGTCAAGTTTTTGCCTAGCTGTTGTTGGTGATCAAGTTTTTGGCATCGTTACAAAGTAAGAATTATAAGTAAGGAAAAAATTAAGAATATAATTGCATACATTACATTGAAAAATAAAAGTTGGGATCAAGTTTTTGGTGCAGTTATCGAGGAATCAAAATACAAAATTTTTTAATGAAATTTTTAGAAAGCAAATTTCTATTTTTATTAAAGTTTTTGTTTATGTGAATTTATTTTATGTGTTTCATAGTAATATTTGCATAATTTAGGTTCTATAGGACTAGTGCCCTACAATTGTGAATTAGAAAGAACTACTAAAAAAATTGAAAAACTCAAAATTATTGAAAAAAATCAAAAAGTTTAAGAAATGACAAATCAAAATAATCAAAATGCTGAAGTTAATAAAGAGTTTAGGCCTTTAAGAGATTATGCAAACCCTACGGTGGATGAACTTCATTGTAGTACTAAAAAACACACCGTAGTGGCTAATTCATTTGAACTTAAACCTGTTATTATTCAAATAATATCAAATAATCAGTTTGGGGGAGCACGAAACTAAAGATTCAAATTTGCATCTTGCCAATTTTCTAGAATTGTGAGCTAAATTTAAATGTGATGGTATATCAGATAATGCTATAATACTTATACTTTTTCCTTTCTCACTGGAGGATAAGGCTAAGATATGGTTACATTTGTTAGTACCTAAATCTATCTGAACTTGGAGTGATGTAGTGCAAAAATTTCTTGCTAAATATTTTCCATCATAAAAAACTGTGAGGTTTAGAAATGATATTACATCTTTTTGTCATTTTGAAGGGGAATCTAATTATGAAGCATGAGAATAATCTAAAGAACTACTAAGAAAGTGTCCACACCATGCTATATCAGATTGGTTAACAATTCAAACCTTTTACAATGGATTAGCTGGATCTCTTAAATCTATTATAGATGTCGTTGCTAGTGGTTCATTGATGTCAAAACCATTTCATGACACTTATGCTTTTATTGAAGAGATGGATAATAATAATTTTCAATGGCCTTTCGAGAGATTAAATCATAAGAAAATAACCAATGGTCTTGAATCTAATGCTTTGCAATGTTAGTAAATCAAGTTCGCACAATTTCAAGGAAGTTAACCATATTTGGAATATTTTTTTCTCAACAAATTGCAATGAATGAAGAAAATTTATTAGGCTAAATGGTAGATTCTCAAGCATCATTAAAAACTTTGAATGTCATAAAAAATAAGCAGAAAACCCATATTCAAACTACTATAACCCATGTTGGAGGAGCCATCCTAACTTTAACTGAAACAATTCTTAGGGTGGTAATAATCAGTAATGGGGGAATAAACAAGTAAACTCATTGGGAAACTAAAATAACCAAGGAAATAATAATTATAGACCTTCTTATCCTTCAGGTTTTAACAGTAATCCACAATTTAAGGAGAAAAAGTTGTTTATACAAGAAGTGGTGTTACAAATGAAAAATTAGTTACAAAGTCAAGGAGCTACAATTAGAAATATTGAGAATTTGGAAGGTAGTGTTCAGAAAGAGATTAAAGTAGAGAGAAAAGAAATTGAAGAGCCTAAAGAGGATGCTTTGAAAGGTTTAGAGAGACCTATTTCTCCACTTAAAATTGACTTGGAAAAACCACTACCTCCATTTCCTCAAAGACTTCACCAACAAAACTTGGATAAACATTTTTCAAAATTTTCTAGAAATCTTTAAGAAGCTTACAATTAAAATTCCATTTGCTGAAGCCTTAGAAAAAGTGCCAAGTTATGTGAAGCTTATAAAGGATATTTTTAACAAGAAAAGGAAGTTTGAAGATAACGAGACTGTTGCACTTAGTGAGGAGTGGAGTGCTATAATTCAAAAAAAGCTTCCTAAAAAGCTTAAAGATCTTGGTAGCTTCACAATTCCTTGTGCAATAGAAGACATATTTTATGGGAAAGCTTTATGTGATTTAGGTGCGAGCATTAACCTTATGTCATTATCAATATTTAAAAGATTGAAATTTCGAGAAATATCCCCTATTACTATAACTTTGCAGTTACGAGATCGTTCAATAACATATCCTAAAAGAGTTATAAAAGATGTTTTAGTGAAAGTGGAATTTATCTTTCCTGCTAATTTTATTTTGCTAGATATGGAGGAAAATAACGAGATACCTATCATTCTGGGGATACTTTTCCTAGCTACAGAAAGAGCAATGATAGATGTACAAAAAGATGAATTAACTATTCACATCAATGATCATAGAATTACGTTTAATATTTCCAAATCAATGAAATACCCTACAAAAGGTAAAGATGTTGAATGTTATAAAATGAATGTGATAAGATATCTAAGTGAATGACATTTTAAAACAAATTATAAAGAAAAATCTGAAATGAAAGAGATGGAACACGAGCTAGAAGAGGAATTAGATCAATTTGAAGATTTTTTTAAGGAAGATTCAAATTTTGTTCGAGAAAGTTTTAAAGTTTTGGACACGACTAAAAAAGATAAATCTTTTTTTCCATCATATAAAAAACCTCCTAAACTTGAGTTGAAGTTGCTACCTGAACATTTAAAGTATGCCTTTTTAGGTGATTCCTCACCATTACCTATTATAATTTTCTTAAAATTAACTATAGAAGAAGAAGTGAGTTTGATGAAAATTGAAGAATTATAAGAAAGCATTTGGATGGACAATTGTTGATATTAAAGGAATCAATCCTTCAATTTGTATGCATAGAATTCAAATGGAAGAGAACTGGAAACTCATGGCTGATCCTCAAAGAAGATTAAATTCTGTTATGAGAGAAGTTGGTAAGAAAGAAATTTTAAAGTTGGTAGATGTTGAAATTATCTACCTTATTTCAGATAGTGCATGGGTTAGTCTGATTCACTGCGTTCCTAAGAAAGGAGGAGTGGTTGTGATTATGAATGAACATAATGAGTTAATACAAAAAAGACAAGTCATAGGGTGGCAAACATGCATTGATTTTAGGAAATTAAATCATGTCACTATGAAAGATCATTTTACACTACCCTTTCTAAAATAAAATGTTGGATAGACTAGTTGGGCATAAATAGTTTTATTCTCTGGATGGATATACTGGTTTTCACCGAATATAAATATCTCCTGAGGATCAAGAGTAAACAACTTGTACCAGTCCTTATGGTGTGTTTTCTTTTAGAAGAATGCCTTTTGGTTTTTTTAATGCCCCTGCTACATTTCAAATATTTATGATGGTTATTTTCTGTGATTTACTTGAAAAAGTAATTTAAGTTTTTATGGATGATTTTTTAGTGTTTGGAACCTCATTTGAATCATGTTTGGAGAATTTACCAAGATTTCTTAAGAGCTATGAAGAAACAAATTTAGTTTTTAACTGGGAAAAATATCAATTTATGGTAGCAGAAAGAATTTTTTTCGGACATCAGATTTCAGAACATGGTATAGAAGTAAACCCTGCAAAAAATCAAGTGATCGCCAATTTACCTTACCCAACAAGTGTGAGAGAAATTAGGAGTTTTTTAGGACATGCTGGATTCTACAGGTGATATATTAAAGACTTTTAAAAATTGCTAAGCCTTTATGTTATTTTCTTGAAAAAGATGTAATTTTTTATTTTGATAATGAGTGCCTAAAAGCTTTTGAGCTATTAAAAGAAAAATTAGTCACTGCACCAATTATTGTTTCACCAAATTGGGAAAAATCTTTTGAATTAATGTGTGATGCAAGTGATTATGCTATTGGAGCTGTTTTCAGACAAAAGCATGATAAAATTTTTAAAGTAATTTAGTATGCTAGTAGACCACTTAATGAAGCTCAGATTAATTATACCACAACTGAGAAAGAGTTATTAGTAATATTATATGTTTTTGATAAATTCAGATCATACTTAATTGAAACTAAGTGTGTTGCGCATACTGATCATCCTGCTATTAAATATTTAATGAAAAAGAAGGATACAAAACCAAGACTGGTAAGATGGATTCTTCTTTTGCAAGATTTTGACTTTGAGATAGTAGATATGAAGGGAGCTGAGAATCAAATTGCTGATCATCTGTCTATGCTTGAATTAGAAAAACCATCCTGTTTTGAAAACTAAATCAATGAACATTTTCCAGATAAAGAATTATTCAGTGCTAATGAGTGCCGTGTTCCATGGTATGTCGACATTGTGAACTTTATTTCTAGTGATATTATATCTTATGGAATGACATACCAAAAGAAGAGAAAATTTTTATCTGAAGCTAAGACTTATTTTTGGGATGACCCATTTTTATATAAATAAGGAAAGAATTTAATTATTCGAAGATGTCTGCATTAGAAAAAACTTATGAAATTATCTAAATATGTCATAATTCTGATTTTGGGGGACATTTTGGTGTTGATAAAACAACATACAAAATTTTGCAATCTGGATTTAATTTGCCTACAATCTTTGGAGATGTTAATGCTTATATCAAAACTTGTGATCGATGTCAATGGGCATGCAATATTTCTAGGAGAAATGAGATGCCCCTCAATTATGTGTTGGAAGTTGAGATACTTGATGTTTCAGGATAAGTTTTCATGGGACTATTTATACCATCTTTTGGAAATTTTTATATATTGATAGTAGTAGACTATGTATCCAAATGGATAAAAGTTGTTTCTTTACCTCGAAGTGATGCTCAAAGTGTTGCAAAGTTTTTAAGAACAAACATATTTTGTAGATTTTGGATGTCGAGAGTGATCATAGCTGATGGGGGAAGTCATTTCAGAAATGTAATGATGGAGAAATTATTAAAGAAATATCATATCAACCATTGAATTTCTACTTCTTATCATCCCCAAACAAGTGGTTTTGCTGAATTATCTAATCATTAGATTAAAAGTATATTGGAAAGATCTATGAATCCAACAAAAATGGATTTGTCAATCAAACTTGACTATGCTTTGTGGGCTTATAATAATGCATATAGAACTCTTATAGGAATGTCCCCATATAAGCTTATATTTGGGAAAGCTTCTCATTTACCAGTTGAACTTGAGCATAAAAAATATTGGGCTATTAAAGAATTTAATTACAATTTAAATGTTGCTGGTGAGAAAATACTGTTGCAATTGAATGAGCTTGAAGAGATAAGGAATGAATCTTATGAGAGTGCTAAGATTATAAAGAAAAGATGAAGATCTGGAATGATCGGAGGATTCTTACTAAAAATCTTTAGTCAGGGCAACAAGTTTGCTATATTATGCAAGGTTAAGATTATTTCTAGGAAAACTTAAGTCCAGGTGGATGGGCCCATTCGTTGTGATAAAAGTTTACCCATATGGAGCTGTGGATATCAAAGATTGTAAAACTGAGAAAATATTCAAAGTGAATGGTCACAGGTTGAAACCTTACTTTTTGGGTGATCAACTTAAATTAAATGATCTTTGTTGTGGGGTCAACCAGAATAAGCACTGGTTACATCGAGCTGAAGATGTTAAACCAAGTGCTTTGTGGGAAGCAACCCATAATTATCAGTGTGTTTTTATTTTAAATGTTATGTTGTTGTGTTTGATTTAGAAAATTATGGTTGTATTTCAAGTATATAATGATTTAGTAAAGTGTGTTTTTGTTTTGAATGTTATGTTGTTGTGTCTAAGTTAGAAAATTGTGGTTGTATTTTGAGTATATAATGATTTAGTAAAGAGTCTAAGACCTTATTAGATGACTTAAACATGTTATAATGCATTTTTTGACGTTAAGCTGACCTGTACTAAGTTAAGAACTAACTCCTAAGCGCCAACATTTGACACTTAAGCGTGAAAGTTCACTAAATGTGCTAAATTACGTTTCTAGAAGTTTTAAACGTGGTTTAGTGGGTTTTAATGTGTGTTAGTGGTCTGAGAACGTGTTTAGTAATTTTAGGCTTAGTCTAGAGTCTATAAATAGAAGGGATTGAAGAGAATTCTCACCCCACTTTGATTTTAACTCTAAATTCTAAGTGAAGAGAGAGAGACTTTGGAAAGATGTCAGCTTGGAAGAGTGATTTGAAGAAGAATGAGGAAGCTATGAAGAAGTTCATTATTCAAAGCATGCAAGAGTTATACAACAGTTTCCTAGCTGTTAATATCAAACGGATAGTGGAGAAAATCATTAAAATTGAGGGTGAAGTGGCTTCAATTGAAGCAAAGGTGTGGAAGTTAACGCACATCTAGAGCATATTGGATGGAAACTTAAGATGCAATTTAGTCATACCAGTTTTGTTGAAGAAGCAGACAAGGCTATGCATTTGAAAAAAAAATGGAATGAAGAAGACTCAACCAGAGTTCATCACCACCATCCATTCTATCAAATTTATATTCCAAATGCCCAAGGAGAGACTAATGATAGGCCATGATTCGTTCAACTGAAAAGAGAGTGGAATTAAGTTCTTTATTTAGTGTTTGTTTGTGTTAAGTATTTCTTTGTTAGTGTTAAGTTTATTTTATGTGTTTTTAATGTTAAGTTTGTTTAGTGTTTGTGCTTAGGAATTGTCTCATCCAAGACTCTTTAGATTGAGAACTTGTGTATTGTAAATGTTTGTAATTATTTGTGAATTAATATAAGTGTTTATTTGTGTGAAATTTGGTGTTATTTTGTGTTGAATCGATTTAGTTATGATTTGTGAATCTTGAGAAAGAGGAGAGTTGAAAGGGAAGAAAATAGTTATTAAAGGTTTATAAGACCATTTAGGGGTGGTTGACTTAGGCTAGAAGTGCATTTTACTTATAATAAAAAAAATATCAAAATTTGTGCATTGGCGCTTAAGTGCCAAGACCCCGCACTTAAGCATTGGCTAACCCAAGAGGTAGGCACTTAAGCGCTGAACTAGTTGTGCTTAAGCATTGGTTCACGTAAACCGGTTAACAAATGGTTTAAAGTGAAATTATGCGTCGAAAACCTCCATTTTTACCCTAACTTCATCTCCTACCTTCAGTTTTAGCAATTTTGAGAGCTAGGGCATCTTCTTAAGTGGTGATGTTTTCATGGTTTCAAGCCAAATTTGTTAGATTTGATCTTTTTGAGGTAAGAGCTTCACTTCTATGTAAAAAAAATTGATTTTCACCATGTATTTTGAGGGCATTATGAATTTGACCGAAAATTACTTTTCATGGTGAAAATTTGGGAATAACTTATGGAAATACACATAATTGATAGTTTAAGCTTTTAGGGGTTGAGTTTAATGATTTAGAGTTGAATTTGGGATTTATTGTGAATTTTATGTGATTTTTAGAAATGGCCCAAAAATTGAAGAGGAGTAAAGGGAAAGCTCATTTCAATTCGAAAAAGTTTAATAGTTCAAGAGCTCAAGACAGATATAGCGACACACTGCAGTCAAGGAAACTCAATCCTGAGAGGTATTTTAAGAGTCTGGGTGGAGCAATAGAAGATTTGATTGTTCGCCGACAGAGGGAACATTTTTGTTGTTTTTCTGTTGTTGCCGTGATTTCAGTTGTTCGGGAATTCTATGCAAATCTCCATGAATCTGAGGATGATAGGGTCATGGTTTAAGGGAAACAAGTGCCTTTCTCCCATGAGGTAATAAATCTATTGTACCAGTTGCCCCCTAGTATGTTATGTTTTTATTCAAAGTATAGTCTGACTGAGAAGGAGTTGGACTAGATCATATCATCATTGATTGTGAGAAGAGGATTGTGGAAGATCACTAATGAAAGAAGAGTCAACTTACCCACGTCAAAATTAGATGGCACATCGAAGTTGTGGTACTACTTTATTTCTGCTCGTCTGCTATCAACCAACCACCTTAGCGAAGTGACCCGAGATAAAGGTTCCTTGAACTATTGCATTCAATAGTTCAAGCCCATTGATATTGGAGCTCTGATTTATGAGATTATCACCAGTTTTGTCATCGCTACTACTGCAAGTTTCATATTCACATCCTTGATCTTTTCTTTGTGCAAGCAGGCAGATGCTAAATTTGATAGTTGGGAAGAGAAACTACAGCCACTCAAACCCATTACAAGTGTTAATGTGAAGTCTTATTCACATCACTTGATCTTTGGTTGAAGAGGTGGATTTAATAACAATTCAAATGCCCATCTCGTGCTTGTACTTTACGTGCTTAAACATCACAAGGTCAGACTTTTGGATCTGATTTGCATTCACATTTATTGCAAAGAATGATAGATAACATTGATAATATTGCGGATAAAGTATTAAATTTAGAAAATTTCGTGGATCATATGAATGGATATATGAGGAGAAATTTCACTCATCTTTAGAAAACCTTATGAGAGGTGACCAGAGTGCAGTTTTCCCTTCATATCCAAAATATCCATCATATCCATCATATGAGCCTACAAATTTTTAGGATAGTGATGAAAGTGATGCTGATGTCGAAGAGTAAGATTAAACGGAGTACTATAGTTTAGTTTTTCTTTGTTGTTGTGAACATTTTTTGTGGTACAGTTATATTGTATTATTGTTTTGTTTGGAGTTTTATTTTTTGAGACTGCTACTTTTGTTTGTGTTTTATTTTGTTAGACACTACTGTGATTTATTTATGTTATTATGAGTAGTTATATTTTATTTCTGTGGTAGTAATTGCTATAACTATGTTGTTTAGTGTATTTTGGTAGTCTGTTTTGAACTTAATCCTGAATCTTGGGTAGGTTTAGAATATTATTAACTTTCACTTAAGAACTTCATGTTTTAAATTTTCAATTTACTACTAGGTATTTTCTTTATGTTGCAGTTGTGAATGTCTGTTAGTGTGATTGTTTGCTTTTATGTTATCCTCCACTGCATAGAAGTCTAATGAATCTCTATATGTCAAAATTAAATCAAAATTTGATCAATTAGATTTATACTCTTATTTTTAATTTTTGTACTTGTATATTTAGGATNGCAGGATATTTCATTGTTTTTGAAATGTTAAAAGTAACAGTTTAAACATTGACGTGCATTGTTAATTCCCCTTCATGCACATCTATCATTGCTCTTCCTGTGGCTTGGAAAGGTCTCCCTAAAATGATAGGTATCTCTTTATCTTCCTCCATATCTAGCACAATAAAATTAACAGGAAAGTTAAATTGATCCACTTTCACTATGACATCTTCTATAACTCTATGGTATGTTATCGAACGATCTGCTAACTACAGAGTTACACTAGTAGGGATTATTTATCATAATCTCAATCTTTTAAATATTGATAATGACATAAGGTTAATGCTTGCAACTAAATCACATAAAGCTTTCTCATAAAATCTGTCTCATATTGCACATAGAATTGTAAAGCTACCAGGATCTTCACTCTTTTCAGGAAGCTTCTTCTGAATTATCGCACTGCACTCCTCACTAAGTGCAACAATCTCATTATCTTCAAACTTCCCTTTTTCTGTTGATAATATCCTTCATAAACTTTACATAGCTTGACATTTGTTCTAAGGCTTTAGCAAATCTGTTGAGAATATCTTTCATAAACTTTACATAGCTGGACATTTGTTCTAAGGCTTCAACAAATGGAATATTAATTGTAAGCTTCTTAAATATTTCCAGAAATTTAAAAATTGTTTATCCAACTTCTGTTGACGAAGTCTCTGAGGAAATGAAGTTGATGATTTTTCTAAATCAATTTTTAGTGGAGGAATAGGTCTCTCAGAATCTTTTGGAGCATCCTCTTTTAATTCTTCAATTTCTTCTCTCTCTACTTCAATTTCTTTTTGAGCTCGACCTTCCAACTCTCTTCTGCTTCTAAGTTGAATGGCTTTTACTTGTTCTTTATTCTGCTCTTTTGGATTTAATTCAGTATTACTATAAAGTGTTCCTTTGGATATATTACTTAATGAATTTGATATTTGCCCAAGTTGATTCTCAATATTTCTAATTGTAGCTCCTTAACTTTATAATTGATT
Source organism: Phalaenopsis hybrid cultivar (assembly GCA_002079205.1). Taxonomy (NCBI): domain Eukaryota; kingdom Viridiplantae; phylum Streptophyta; class Magnoliopsida; order Asparagales; family Orchidaceae; genus Phalaenopsis; species Phalaenopsis hybrid cultivar. Next base: position 47,486 of record JXCR01147641.1, read on the forward strand.
TCCCATTTGTAACACCAATATAGACAACTTCTTCTCCTTAAACTGTGTATTACTGCTGAAACCTGGAGGATAAATAGATCTATAATTATTATTCCCTTGGTCATTCTAGTTTCCCAATGGGTTTCCTTGGTTGTTCCCCCATTGCTGATTATTACCACCTGAATTATTATTCCAGTTAAAGTTGGGATAGTTCTTCCAACCGGAGTTATAATAATTTAAATATGGGTTATTCTGCTTATGATTTATGACATTCAAAGTTTCTAATGATGCTTGAGAATCTACCATTTGGCCTAATGAATTCTCTTCAATCATGGAAACTGGTTGAGAAAAATTCATTCCAAATTAATCTAACATCCTTGAAATTGCAACAACTTAATTTTCTAACATGTTNCTAACATCCTTGAAATTGTAACAACTTAATTTTCTAACATGTTAAATGCATCAGTTTCATGAATATTGGCTACTTTCTTAGGATTTACCCTCTCAGAAGGCCATTAAAAATTATTGGTTGTCATTTCTTCAATTAAAGCATAAGTGTCATGAAATGGTTTTGACATCGATTAACCACCAACAACAGCATCGATAATTGATCTAAGAGATCCAACTAATCCATTATAAAAAGTTTGAATTATTAACTATCGTATAGCATGGTGTGGACACTTTCTTAAGAGTTCTTTTAATCTTTCCCATGCTTCATAAATAGGTATTGCATAGTCAGAGACTTTCTTAAGAGTTCTTTAAATCTTTCTCATGCTTCATAAATAGTTTTCCCTTCAAATTGATTAAAAGATGTAATATCATTTCTAAGCTTTGCATTTTTTTATGGTGGAAAATATTTAGCAAGAAAATTTTGTGCTAAATCACCCCAAGTTCTGATAGATCTAGGTGCAAACGAATTCAACCACATCTTAGCTTTATCTCTTAGTGAAAAAGGAAATAACCTAAGTCTTATGGCATCATATAATATACCATCGTATTTAAATGTAGCGCACAATTCTAGAAAATTGATAAGATGTAAATTTGGATCTTCAGTTGGTGATCCCCCAAACTGATTATTGATACCATTTGGATAATAGCAGGTTTAAGCTCAAATGAATTAGCCACTACAGTAGGTTTTTGAATACTACAATGAAGTTCATCTACAGTAGGTTTGGCATAATCTCTTAAAGGTTTAAACTCTTGATGAATTTCAACATTTTGATTTATTTGGTCTGCCATTTCTGTATTTTTTTTTTGGATTTTTCAAAATTTATAATTTTTTTGGTTTTTCTGATTTTTCTAATAGTTCTTTCTAATTAAGNTTTTTTTTTTATTTTTCAAAATTTATAATTTTTTTGGTTTTTCTGATTTTTCTAATAGTTCTTTCTAATTAAGAATCGTAGGGCACTAGTCCTTCAGAACTTGAACTACACATACACTAATATATAATAAAATAAAATACAATAAACAAAACAAAATAAAATATGATAAGATAACTTAAAGTTTAAATAAAACTTTCTAAAAATAGAAATTTGCTTTTAAAATCAATTTCTCCTCTGCAACGGCGCCAAAAAATTTATCCCTGGATACTGCTAATATGCAAAGTACAACAATAATTCAGATTATATTTCACTTATATTTCCTTACTTTGCAACAAAACCAAAAACTTGATCCTGAAGAAAAGTTAGAATTTTAATTTTAATTTATATATATTGGGATACTACGCAAGTATACGTATCGTTATCAAGTANATAAAATAAGATAAGATAAATTAAAGTTTAAATAAAACTTTCTAAAAATAGAAATTTGCTTTTAAAATTAATTTCTCCCCTGCAACGACGCCAAAAAATTTATCCCTGGATACTGCTAATATGCAAAGTACAACAATAATTCAGATTATATTTCACTTATATTTCCTTACTTTGCAACAAACCAAAAATTTGATCCTGAATAAAAATAAGAATTTAAATTTTAATTTATATATATTGAGATACTACGCAAGTACACATATCGTTATCAAGTAATATATGACTTTTTGATTAAGACCTGAATATCGAACCCACAGAGAGAATACACAATATGCACTATTGAACAACAAACTTTCTATTTTTAATAAAAAGATAATTATTTAAACTAAAGATGATTTTTGTAGTAACGAAAATTTAAATATTTTTGGTATTTTCAATATTTTGATAAAACAATAAAAATTTAAAAAGATAACTAGAGTTTTTATAGAAGAAAAGCGCTAAATATGAAAATATCTTTCTTCTTGTTATTAATCAGTAATAAGTATAGCAATTACATTGGGGAAGTATGCAAACTGTGTTGTGTCAAATAGGAGTAATAATATTCTTTACCCTTACTAGAGATGCTATAAAGAACATTGGCTAATTTAAAGTTTGAATAGTTCTGAAGACCGGCTAGGCACGGAAGATACTAGCTCTCACTCTAGAGTTCCCTCGATTCCCTCCACCTGAGGGCTAACATCTCGTATCAGAACCTAAAACAATAAAACAAGTTGGGGCTTTAACATGTCACTTTAAAGTCCTTTAACTCTACACCCTTCAATGAATATTTCCCTATTTATTTGCATTCAAGCATATGAACTACAATCTCATTCATACAACCTCATGTGATTCTTTCTAATTGTTGACTGAGACAATATCAATCCGGTTCTTATATGTTCTCACAACAAATTTTAACATCTGGATTGGCCAAATCAAGAAATAAATGAAGTGCATGTAAAATCAATATAACTTCTTCCATCATTGAAGAACAATACTTTCCACAACTTCCGTCTAAAACTTAATTACTTATCTTTTTAAGAATAAAGATAAAGAAAACTACTCAGAATCTATGGAGAAAACAAAACCACACTTTAGTTTAAAAGAAGAAATCATTGTCAAAGCAACAACAAGTCTCGTACAAAACTAAAAGTAGTCTCAAAACAAAAAGATAAAAACTTATCTCAAGTCCTTCACCAAACTCTTGAAGTTACTTTAATTCTCTTCTCTTTACAATCACTCAAAATAACATAACAAAAATGATAAAATAAAAGTAAAAGTGGTGCCTGAAATCTCTTTGAACTAACTTCCCAAATGAGAACTTTCAAAACTTTCTAATACTTTCAGGACCTCTTTCAAAGTCTCAATCTTCTTCTTTTATAATTTTCCAAAAGGTGTCTTGGTTTCTCTTCAAAATATGTCTAGATTCAATGTATTTCTCCAAGAGATGCATCATTTCATGATAATTTTCGTCCATGGTGGTTATAACCACGTATTAAGCCAATGGGTGCCTCAACAACCTCTTTAAAATTTGCAGAAACTGAATTTACTCGTCCAATAACTGCCATTGACGCTTAAGCGCGGGGCCTCTTGCACTTAGGCCTGCCTTCTCTGTTTAATTGGCGCTTAAGCGGCGGATCTGGCGCTTAGGCGCCAACACTCTTTTGCACATTTTTTACATTTTTGCTCTAAATTTGATCATTTTTCACTCCTTTAAGCATTTTTGACCCTTTTTATCTATACATGCAAGAAAACACAAAAATACCTTCCATTAAAGTGCAATATCTCAAAAATAGATATAAAAATGTGTCTAAAAGTACTATATATTTTAGGTGTATCAATAACATCGGTCGAGAATCACTAAAGCCGTTGTAATACCACTCAACAAACACCATAAAAACACCTTAATAACTGATCTACCTGAAAATTACCTATTTTTAGTGTACGTTTCATGATCATTTTAAGTACATTTTTTAAAAAATTGCACTTTAAAGAAAGATATTTTGCATGTTTTTGGTTTCAGGTACATGGAATGGACATTTAGAGAAAATGAGGGAAAAATGGAGCAAAAATGGAAAATTTTGTATGGCGCCATAGCACCACCCTTCGCGTCATAGTGTCACCCTTAGTACCATAGTGCCATTTACTGAGCGAACTGGGCACTACCGGCGTTATACTACCAATAACTAATTTTCTAGAAGGTGCATTGAATTTGGCTGAATTTTGACGAGGTGTTTGAAGCAACCCTTAGTTATTTTTAGAGATCTATTAATAAGGCAAAATTCTAGATGAAAAAGGGGAATTTTGGAGAGGATTTTAGTAGGAGTTTAGTGTGTGTGAGTGAATTTTGTGTATTTGTGTGTGTGTGAGTGAGAGTTTGGAGATTGCCTGAAAGAGGCTCCAGGATTTGTGTAAGGAGAAGATATAAGGTATTTTGTATTTATGTTTAAGCTTTTGTTGTTAAAACTTGGCTCTCAATACAAATCATGTGTTTTTGTTTTATTTTCAAGAATTTTGGCTAGTTCCCTTTCATTCTCCTTACATTTTGGAATTAATCATGTTGGATGAGAATGGTTTTAAAGATTTATTTTTTATTTTAAAAATTGAGATGACATTTCCACTGATTCTTCATTGACTTTGCAAATTGGTCACTTATGATGTTAAAATTCATTGAGAAACATAATGACTCAAGAGGGCTATGATTTCACCCAACTTGTGAATGTCGCACTTCACTTTGGAAAGAGCTGTCACTTCGTCTAAGGGGGAGTGCAAATAGATATGGAGATAAACTTTGATGGGCCTAGAAATGATGTTTCTTAGGTGAAAAATTTGATTTTTTTATCAATTCAATTTAGGGTTTGGATCTAAGAGCCCCTAGTAGGTCCTATAGAGAGGGCACATTGGGTAATCTAGAAGTGAGATGCTAGAATCTAATCAACACTACTACAAAAGTTGAAGACAAACTATAGGTTAGCCAATGTTCTTTGCTAGCACCGAGAGGGGGTAAAGAATATGTATGCTTCTATTTTTCACAATACATCATTTTATTATTCTTATCATTCAAATCCTACATTGACTAACATCTCTTTGCATGGGGAAAGATCTTTTCATAATGTTCAAAGTCACTTTTAAACATTATTAGTCATTTGAACTTTGTTAAAATTTTAAACTTTGTTATTACTTTCTACTTAAATTTTGTTTTAATCTTTTGCAATCAGCTCGACATTTATCTCATATCATATTTATCTACAATTTAGATAGAGATTTTGCAATTCAATATTAAGAGTTACAACTTTCCCCATGGGATCGATACTGGGGTTTTTAAGAAAAATCATATATTACTTGAAACGATACATATACTTGCATAGTACCACTTATATGAAGGCTTATTATCTATTTTCTAAATCATTTATTTATCACACTAGACGCTAAATATAATTTAGGTCAAGCTTTTAACAATTTTTTAAAGTAAAAATATCTATGTAATTGTGGGTTGGGTTAATAACACCTAAAAAACCCCAAAAAATACTACAATAAAACCATAATTACACCATTTAAAAATACCTAGAAAGATTTTCATTGCTCCGTAAGAACGAGAAAACATGAAATCACTACATACCTCCAAATAGGGAATATACACTAATAAGGTAAAATAAAGAACTGAACAGAGGGGGAAAAATAGAAAAAATAAGCCCAGTAAGCTCACATTACTGTTGTGATTTGAGTATACTTTGCATGGCGACAAAATAGGAGAAAGAAAGAACCTTTTAGGGTTCTGATAAAGGGAAAAGCGATCAGTACCCTCACATTCGAAAGGATGTTGCTTTCTTTTGAGAATTGGAAAGGAGTAAGCTCTAGCACTGATGGTGGTATGAGAGTTATGGAAAGCGCAGGACGGGGAATGGATCTGAAAAGATGATCATGTTGAGAAGAGGTGCGTAACGTGGTTCACTTAAGTCCGTAGGTATGGTGGTGGAATGGCGGACTCAACAGCGATTTATCAAAATAATACTATGGGAGAAAATATTAAAACGGGGATGCGGACTCTAATGCAATTTTGTGAGGTGTAAGTGACCTGTGGAACAAAATTGAAAAGTTATATATTTTAATACATGGTGCGGCCCAACCCAGCCAATTTCATTAAACATAAAACCCTTCTCGATAAATCAATCTTCATTTTCTTCTATCACTATCAACCATGGTTTCACAAAGCGTTATTCAACTACGATTTTGGTAGCTAGAGCTTGGTTTGTGTCAAATCTCTCACATTGTCGGTCATCGGACAAATAGCTACCAAAAGACATCTCTTTTATCGCACGAGAAATATTGATGATGAATTCTGAAAGTAATGCCACGAAGTTTGAAAGGATGTGAGTTTAGCTATGCTTAAAATGTTGACATTTATTTATCTTTTCCTTTGTACTATGAATCAACGATATTATGTTAATTTTATGTTATTTTTTGTGATTGTTTATGCAGGTGAAATTATTCTTGTGGTGTTATTGAGGTGTTTTTGATGTGTTATTGAGGCGGTATTGTGGTGGTGTTGTAGGGGCTTTGAGAGTGGTATTCTTGATTGGTGTTATTATAGTGTTATTGAAGTATTTTTGTAGTATAATTGAGTTGTTATTATGGCGTTGTTTGATTAATATTGTTGTGGCTTTGGTGGTATTCTCGACTGGTGTTATTTCAATATTATTATGGTGTTATTGTGGTATTATTAGGGTGTTATTAAGGTGTTATTATGTAGTTACCATGTTGTTATCATAATGTTATTATGATATTATTGAGATGTTATTGTGGTGTTATTTTAGTGGTATTGCGTTAGCTCTATGGTGGTATTGTCGACTGGTGTTATAATGATATTTTTGTTATATTTTGCGGGGTTATTGAGCTGTTTTTATGCTGTTATTTGAGTGTTATTGACGCGGCGTTAGCGCTATTCTCGACTAGTGTTATTTCAGTGTTATTATGGTGTTATTGTGGTTTTATTATGTTGTTAGTAAGGTGTTATTATGCAATTACTGTGGTGTTATTGTAGTATTATTGAGTTGTTTTTGTGCTTTTATTTGACTGGTATTATAGCGGCTTTGGAGGTATTCTCAACAGATGTATTTCAGTGTTATTAGGGTGTATTGCAGCGAGATTGGAGGTATTCTTGACTGGTGTTATTACGGTGTTATTGTGGTTTTATTATGGTGTTATTTGAGTCGTATTGTGGTGGTTTTTTAGGTATTATTGATTGGTGTTATTGTGGTGTTTCTGCGGTATTATTGAGGTGTTATTTTACGGGTATTGTGGCGGCTTTGTAGTATTAGGTGGGGTTTGTTAGGTGTTATTATGGTGTTTTTTAATTGATATAGCGACAGCTTTGGTGGTATTCTTGACTGATGTTATTTTGATGTTATTATGGTGTTATTACGGTGTTATTACAGAGCTTCTGCGATATTATTGAGGTACTATTATGGTGTTATTTGAGTGGTATTGTGGTGGCTCTATGGTGGTATTCTCGACTGGTGTTGCTATGGTATTATTGTGATATTTTTGTGAGATTTTTAAGGTGTTATTGAGATGTTATTATAGTGTTATTTGAGTAATATTGTAATGTCTTTTGTGGTATTCTCGACTAGTATTATTTCAATGTTATTATGATATTATTATAGTATTATTGTGGTGTTATTGAGGTGTTATTATCTATTTACGATGGTGTTATTATGTTGTTATTGTGGTGTTATTGTGATGTTATTGCGGTATTGTTGTTGTGTTATTGTGATGCGGTATTATTAGAGTGGTTATTTTCGTTTTAGGATCAAATATTATGAATTTCTAATGTAGCTAGTGACAAATAAGAGTATATATCTTATTTACCCTCTTCCGAGTGTGTAAAGAAGTTTGGTTTAACTTGATAAGTCGTTTTGCTCGTCACCATAGAACCCCAAGTTGTTCTCATTAAAACCTATCTACTTATCAATTTGCCTTGCCCTATCGATTACTTACCTAGCCTATCAAACAATGTGATCTCCCTAGTTTTTTTATGTCATAGCTCTTCCAAGTTTTTATGGGTTAACAACACATTTTAACAATTTATATGGCCAATAAAAAAAGTAAAATAAGCATAGAAGGAAAGATCATTACATTAGTATTAAAATCTAATTCTAAATCATTCAGCACATCCTACAATTTTTACCTATTTATCACAAGAGAAGGTAAATGAATCTACTCACAAAGCATGAAGATTATAATGGAAGTCATCATCATTTATTTGTTTATAACAAGTTCAATATAAATAGAATCAAGATACTTAGCTTCTCTTCTCTGAATAAGTTGAAAAGTTTCCCTAACAATGAATCCAAGAACTCAACGCAATGCTGCAATGCTTCCCTTAAAAATTTCTCTCTAAACCCCTCACCAAAAAGGAAAAATCTACAGTCTCTACTCCTATTTATGACCTCTTGGCGTTTCTAGAGAATTTTGGGACTTGGAAATGCCAAAAGTGCCTTCTCAAAGTGTCAAAATCCATCAAATAACTCCCCTCATCATGCTGAAAAAGCTCTAACAGGTACCAGTGTCATGGCGCCCAGTCTGCAGCACCTAAGCGCTACCTTCTCAGGTTACTTTGGAGATTTTGGTGCCTAGGCAATGATCCTAATTTTATATGACAGTATGATGTATGCAGTTACAATCTAAATTTTTTCATACTTAATATTCTTACTTTGCAACAGCTGCCAAAAACTTGACTTTGAAGCAAATAAGAATGTAATTATTATATTTAATTATGAGATACTACACAAGTATACATATCTTTATCAAGTAATATAGGATTTTTTAATTAAGCCTCAAATATCAAACTCACATGAAGAATAACATTATGTAACTAAATTAGAAGAAATTAGATAATAAATTCTACTTTGCAAAATATTCTTTCTCAAACTATAGATGCTATAATAGGAATGAAAGTTTGATTCTTTTTGGTAATTTTTTATAATTGAAAGTAAAGCAAACAACTAACTAAATTTAACTAGATATTTGTAAGATCAAGGTAATATAAATTAAATATATTTTTCCTTATCATGAATCTATAAAAAATATAGGAATTCTGTTGTGGAAGTATTCAAATTGTGTTGTGCCAAATAGAAGCAATAGTATTATTTACCCTTACTAGAGATTCTATAAAGAACAATAGTTAATTTAAAGTTCGAATAGTCCTGAAAACAGGCTAGGTAGGGAAGATACTAGCTCTCACTCTAGAATTCCCTCTTCTCCCTCCACTTGGGGGCTAACATCTTTTATCAAAACCTAAAACTATAAACCAAATTATAGGCTTTTGTTTGTCACTCTAAACTCCTTTAATTCTACACCCTTCAAAGTTTATTTCCTTATTTATTTGCACTTAATCATATGAATGACATTCTCATACATACAATCTCATGTGATTCTTACCATTAATTGAATGACACAATACCATCACGAATATTACATGTTCTCTAACAAATATTAACATATTAATTAACCAAATCAAGAATTAAATGAAGTACAAGGTTAAAAATCATGACAACTTATTCAAACATTAAAAATTAATACTTCACACAACTTTCATCTAAGACTTAATCACTTATCATTTTAAGGAAAAAGATAAAGAAAACCACTCTGAATTCATGGAGAAAACACAACCATACTTATGTTTGAAAGTAGAAACCATACAAACAAACATGAAGTTTAAATTAAAACCAAATGTAGTCACAAAGATAAAAACTTATCTCAAATTCTCCCCACCAAACTCTTGAAGTTCCTTTGAATCTCATCTCTTCCTTTCTCTTACAATATTCTCTACTCACTCACTACAACTCCTCTCCTTCTTCTCTCTAAAACTATCCTAATTAATATAAGAGAGAGAGGCATCGGCGGTGTCTAGAGGGGGGTGGAAGCTACTAAGGGGGGGTGGTGGATCCTCTTCAATTCAATCTAAGTCCTTTTATAATTTCTCAAAAGGTGTCTTGGTGTCTCTTCAAAATGTGTTCACATTCAATAAATCTTCTATGAGTTGCCTTCTTTCAAAAGCCAATTAAATGTATTTTCATGTCCATTAACTATTTCTCACATTTTCACCAAGGGTTGCTTCAAACACCTCTTCAAATATTTGTCCAATTTCATTTAATCACCAAGAAACTACTTCTGGCTCTTAAGCGCGAGGTACGTGGTGCGTAGGCGTGGCCTTCTCGATTTTACTAGCACCTAAGAGCCAGCTCTGGGCGCTTAAGCGCCACAGTTATTTTACACACCTTCTTTATTTTTGCTCCAAAATTGATTATTTTTCACAGTTTTTACCATTTTTCATCCATTTGAATGTTTATAAAAGAAAAACACATAAATACCTTCCATTAAAGTGTAATATCTAAAAAATAGGTATAAAAATGTGTGCATAAAGACTATATATTTTATGTGTATCAAAATCCCCCAAACTTAAGTTGTTACTTGTCCTCAAGTGACCTCCAATCTTTCAAAATCATAATCATTTCATTATGTAAATGAATTTCTTTAGGATATTCTAAAATTTTGATCTAGAAATATAGTAGTCCAATTTTGAAAAAATATTAGTACATGAGACCAACTTAGAGTTTAAAAATTTTTACTGTAAAGAAGTTTGAAAATATGAGTTTCTATCTAGTTCAGAAATATTTGTAAGTTCTCCAAATATAGTGTTTAGGCATTCATCCCGACTTTTACATGTCAATGCAATGTATGCAATTATATTCTTAATTTTTTTCTTTATAATTCTTACTTTGCAACGGCGGCAAAAAATTGATCACCAGCAGCAGCTAGGAAAAAACGTGACTTTGAAGCAAATAATAATTCAATTATTATATTTAAATATGGGATACTACGCAAGTATACATATCGTTATTAAGTATTATAAGACTTTTTGATTAAGCTCCAAATATTGAACCCACGGGGACTACTTACAATCTACAACTAAAATCAGAAGAAATTAGATAACAAATTCTACTTAGCAAAATATTCTTACTCAAACTATAAATGTTATAAGAGGAATGAAAATTTGATTCTTTTTATAATTTTTTTATAATTAGAAGTAAAATAAAAAACTAACTAATTTTAATTAGATAGTTGTAAGATAAAGGCTAAATAATTAAAATATCTTTTTCCTTACAAGATTCAGTAATAAGTATAGGAATTCTGTTGTGAAATTATTCAAATTGTGTTATGCCAAATAGGAGCAATAATATACTTTACCCTTACTAGAGATGCAATAAAGAACATTGGCTAATTTAAAGTTTGAATAGTCTTAAAAACGGGTTAGGTAGGGAAGATACTAGCTCTCACTCTAGAGTTTCCTATTCTCCCTCCTCCTGGGGGCTAACATCTCGTATGAAAACCTAAAACTATAAACCAAATTGGGGGCTTTAGCCTATCACTCTAAAATACTCTAAATTCTACACCCTTTAAAGTTTATTTTCTTATTTATTTGCACTAAATCATATGAATTTTATTATCATCAATACAACCTCATGTTATTCTTACCATTTATTGACTGAGACAGTACCATCTCGGATCTTACATGTTCTCACATCAAGTATTAACAACTTAATTGGCTAAATCAAGAAGTAAATGAAGTGCAAGGTTTAAAATCATCACAATTTCTTCCAACATTAAAGACTAATACTTCACACAACTTCCATCCAATACTTGATCACTTATCATTTTTAAGGAAAAATATAAAGAAAAATACTCAGAATTCATAGAGAAAACACTACCACACTTAAGTTTGAAAGTAGAAATTATGCAAACAAACAATAAGTCTAAATTAAAACCAAATGTAGTCATAAAGATAAAAGCTTATCTCAAATATTCTCCACCAAAGTCTCTAAGTTCATTTGAAATCTCGTCCTTCACTTACAATACAAACTACAACTTAAAATAAATAGAAAAGTGGCGGTAACGGAGGCAACTATGGGAGGCAGCGGCGACGTGTGGTGACTGAAATCGAGCTGACAAAGATGGATGATGACTCTCTTCCTCTTCAATCCAAGTCTTCTTTTATAATTTTCCAAAAGGTGTCTTGGTGTCTCTTCAAAATGTGTTCACATTCAATGAATCTTCTAAAAGTTGCCTCCTTTCAAAAATCAATTGAATGAATTTTCGTGTCCATTAACTATTTTCGATGTTTTCACCAAGGGTTGCTTCAAACACCTCTTTAAAAATTCGTCCAAATTCATTTAATCGTCAAGTAACTATTTTTGGCGCTTAAGCACGAGGTACGAGGTGCTTAAGAGTGACCTTCTTTGTTTCACTGGCGCAAAAACACCAGTTCTGGGAGCTTAGGCACCTCAGTTCAATAGCACACCTTCTTCATTTTTGCTCTAAATTTGATCATTTTTCACTCCTATCACTATTTTTCATCCATTTGATTGTACCTAAAAGAAAAACACACAAATATGTTCTGTTAAAGCATAATATCTCAAAACATAAGTATAAAAATGTTTACATAATGACTATATATTTTAGGTGTTTCAAAATCCCCAAACTTAAAATGTTACTTGTCTTCAAGTGACACTCCAATCTTTCAAAACCAAAATAGATAGATTATGTAAATGAGTTTTTTTAGGATTTTAAAAATTTTGATATAGAAATATAGTAATCTAATTTAGAAAAAACATTAGTACATGAGACCAACTTCGAGTTTAGAAATTTTTAATGTAAAGAATTATGANCTTTAAAAAACCAATTGAATGAATTTTCGTGTCCATTAACTATTTTCCATGTTTTCACCAAGGGTTGCTTCAAACATCTCTTTAAAAATTCGTCCAAATTCAGTTAATCATCAAGTAACTACTTTTGGCACTTAAGCACAAGGTACAAGGTGCTTAAGAGCGACCTTTATTTCACTGGCGCAAAAACACCAGTTCTGAGAGCTTAGGCACCTCAGTTCAGTTGCACACCTTCTTCATTTTTGCTCCAAATTTGATCATTTTTCACTCCTATCACTATTTTTCATTCATTTGATTGTACCTAAAAGAAGAACACACAAATATGTTCTATTAAAGCATAATATCTCCAAAAATAGGTATAAAAATGTGTACATAAAGACTATATATTTTAGGTGTTTCAAAATCCCCAAACTTAAAATGTTACTTGTCCTCAAGTGACACTCCAATCTTTCAAAACCAAAATAGATAGATTATGTAAATGAGTTTCTTTAGGATTTTTAAAATTTTGATATAGAAATATAGTAGTCTAATTTAGAAAAAACATTAGTACATGAGACCAACTTCGAGTTTAGAAATTTTTAATGTAAAGAATTCTAAAAATATAAGTTTCTATCTAGTTCAAAAATATAATAAATTCTTCAAATATAGAGTTTAGGCCTTCCATCTTCTCCACTTAAAATTTTTTATTAAGATTAATTATACTTACTTGTTATATCCTTAAGCTTAAGAGTTTCTCAACTCTTATACTTTAAATAGATTAGATGTGGAACCAATTTTTTATTAGGCACAAATTCTCAAGCTTCTCCTCCCCTTTTTTTTCATGGTGAGAATTACTATATCTGAATAGGTCTTTAATGATTTGAAATTCCACTCCTCTTTTTTTAAAGCAAAGTTCTGATATAAATCTTTTATTTAAAAACATAATAATAGTTTTGAAAATTATTTTTAATAAAAGATATTTAAGTATTGAAAACAAAAGTTTAACACTTCTAAATTTTTCAAAAATACAATTTCTCCTACTAAAGATAGTTACAAAATATTTATCATTTCCACACTAAAAATTGTTAACCTTAAGTTTTTCTTCATTACTATAGGTTTTTACTAATTCTCTTACTCATTTATATACTCAAAATTTTACTTCCCTAATATAACTTCATATACATAATCATTTTTTTTCAAATGAAAATCAAATTTATTTGTAGTACATTTGAGAACAAATAAACTTCAAGTTTTTAGAAAAGTTTTCATCTCCCCCCCCTGCCCCCAAAACTTAAATTTTTAATAAGATAAAATATTTTAGCATCATATTTATATATAGGCATGAAAGAAAACTAAAAATAACATGCTTAAAAGAATTTTTACATCCTAAATATACAAGTACAAAAATTAAAAATAAGAGTAAAAATATAATTGATCAAATTTTGATTTAATTTTAACATATAGAGATTCATTAGACTTTTATGCAGTGGAGGATAACATAAAAGCAAACAAACACACTAACAGACATTCACAACTGCAATATAAAGAAAATACCTAGTAGTAAATTGAAAATTTAAAACATGAAGTTCTTAAGTGAAAGTTAATAATATTCTAAACCTACACAAGATTCAGGATTAAGTTCAACACAGACTACCAAAATACACTAAACAACATAGTTATAGCAATTACTAACACAAAAATAAAATATAACTACTCATAATAACATAAATAAATCACAGCACTGTCTAACAAAACAAAACACAAACAAAAGTAGCAGTCTCAACAAATAAAACTCCAAACAAAACAACAATACAATATAATTGTAGCACAAAAAAGGTTCGCAACAACAAAAAAAACTAAATTATAGTACTCCGTCTAATCTTACTCTTCCTCATCAACATCACTTTCATCACTATCCCAAAAAGTTGTAGGCTCATATTATGGATATTTTGGTTATGAAGGGAAAACTACACTCTGGTCACCTCTCATGAGGTTTTCCAAAGATGAGGGGAATTTTTCCTCATAATCACTATGTCTCCTCATATATCCATTCATATGATCTACAAAATCTTCTAAATTTAATACTTTATCCAAAGTATAATTAATGTTATCTAACATTCTTTGCAATAAATGTGATTGTGAATCAGATCCAGAAATCTGACCTTATGATGTTAAAGCACATAAAGTAGAAGCACGAGATGTAGAGGCATCTGAACTGCTATATAATCCACCTCTTCAGCCAAAGATCAAGTGATGTGAATAAGACTTCACATTAACACTTGCAATGGGGTTGAGTGGTTGTAGTTTCTCTTCCCAGCTATCAAATCTAGCATCTGTCGGCTAGCACAGAGAAAAGATCAAGGATGTGAATCTAAAACCTGCAGTAGTAGCGATGATAAAACTGATGGCAATCTCATAAATCAGAGCTTCAATATCAATGGGCTTGAACTGTTGAATGCAATAGTTCAAGGTAGCTCTATCTCAGCTCACTTCGCTAAGGTGGTTGGTTGGTAGCAGATGAGAAGAAATAAAATAGTACCACAACTTTGATGTACCATCTAACTTTGATGTGGTTAAGTTGAATCTTCTTTCATTAGTGATCTTCCACGATCCTCTTCCCATAGTCAATGATGATATGATCTAGTCAAACTCCTCCTTAGTCAGACTACACTTTGAATAAAAACATAACATACTAGGGGCTAACTGGTAGAATAGATTTATTACCTCAGGGGAGAAAGGCACTTATTTCCCTTGAACCATGACCCTATCATCCTCAGATTCGGGGAGATTTGCGTAGAATTCCCGAACAACTGAAATCACAGCCACAACAGAAAAATAGCAAAAACGATCTCTCTTTCGGCAAACAATCAAATCTTCTACTGCTCCACCGGGACCCTTAAAACACCTCTCAGGAATTAGTTTCCTCGACTGTAGTGTGTCGCTATATCTGTCTTGAGCTCTTGAACTATTAAACTTTTTCAAATTGAAATGAGCTTTCCCTTTACTCCTCTTCATTTTTGGGGCCATTTCTAAAAATCACATAAAATTCACAATAAATCTCAAACTCAACTCTAAATCATTAAACTCAACCCCTAAAAGCTTAAACTATCAATTCTATGTATTTTCCATAAGTTTTCCCCAAATTTTCACCATGAAAAGTGATTTTCGGTCAAATCCATAATGCCCTAAAAATACAAGGTGAAAATCAATTTTTTTTACATAGAAGTGAAGCTCTTACCTCACGAAGATCAAATCTAACAAATTTGGCTTGAAACCACAAAGACATCACCACTTAGGAGAATGCTTTAGCTCTCAAAATTGCTAAAATTGAAGGTAGGAGATGAAGTTAGGGTAAAAATGGAGGTTTTTGGTGCATAATTTTACATTAAACCATTGGTGAACTGGTTTACGTGAATCGATGCTTAAGCAGAACTAGTTCAACGCTTAAGTGCCTACCTCTTGGGTTAGCCAACACTTAAGTGCGGGGTCTTGGAACTTAGGCGCCAATGCACAAATTTTGATATTTTTTTATTTTAATTAAAATGCACTTCTAGCATAAGTCAACCACCCCTAAATGGTCTTATAAATCTTTAATAACTATTTTCTTCCCCTTCAAATCTCCTCTTTCTCAAGATTAACCAATCATAACTAAATCGATTCAACATAAAATAACACTAAATTTCACAAAAATAAACACTTATATTAATTCACAAATAATTACAAACATTTACAATACACAAGTTCTCAATCTAAAGAGTCTTAGATGAGATAAGCACGAACACTAAACAAACTTACCATTAAAAACACATAAAATAAACTTAACACTAACAAAGAAACACTTAACACAAACAAACATTAAACAAAGAACTTAATTCCACTCTCCTTCTGGTTAAAGGAATCCTGGCCTATCATTCTCTCCTTGGGCATTTGGAATATAAATTTGGTAGAATGGATGGTGGTGAAGAACTCTGGTTAAGTCTTCTTCAATCCATTTGTTTTTCAAATACATAGCCTTGTCTGCTTCTTCAAAAAAACTGGTATGGCTAAATTGCATCTTAAGTTGCCATCCAATATGCTCCAGATGTGCATTAACTTCCATCACCTTTGCTTCAATTGAAGCCACGTCACTCTCAATTTTAGTGATTTTCTCCACCATCCCTTCGATATTAACAGCTAGGAAACTGTTGTATAACGCTTGCGCACTTTGAATAATGAACTTCTTCTTCATAGCTTCCTCGTTCTTCTTCAAATCACTCTCCCAATATGACATCTTTCCAGAATCTCTCATTCTTCACTTAGAATTTGGGGTTAAAATCAAAGTGGGATGAGAATTCTCTTCAATCCCTTCTATTTATAGGCTCTAGACCAAGCCTAAAACTACTAAACACATTCTAAGACCACTAACACACATTAAAACCCACTAAACCATGTTTAAAACTTCTAGAAACGTAATTTAGCACATTTAGTGAACTGTCACGCTTAAGTGTCAAATGTTGGCGCTTAAGAGTCAGTGTTTAACTTAGCACAGGTTAGCTTAACGTCCAAAAACTCATTATAACATGTCTAAGTCATCTAATAAGGTCTTAGACTCTTTACTAAATCATTATATACTCAAAATACAACCATAATTTTCTAAATCAGACACAGCAACATAACATTCAAAACAAAAACACACTTTACTAAATCATTATATACTCAAAATACAACCACAATTTTCTAAATCAAACACAACAACATAACTTTAATATTAAAACACACTGATAATTATGGGTTGCTTCCCACAAAGCACTTGTTTTAACATCTTCAGCTTAATGTAACCAGTGCTTATTCTGGTTGACCCAACAACATAAGATCATTTAATTTAAGTTGATCCCCCAAAAAGTAAGGTTTCAACCTGTGCCCATTCACTTTCAATATTTTCTCAGTTTTACAATCTTTGATATCCCCAGCTCCATTTGGGTAAGCTTTTATCACAACAAATGGGCCCATCCACCTGGACTTAAGTTTTCCTGGAAATAATCTTAACATTGCATAATATAACAAACTTGTTGCCCTGGCTCAAGATTTTAAATAAGAATCCTCCGATCATGCCACATCTTCATCTTTTCATTATAAATCTTAGCACTCTCATAAGATTCATTCTTTATCTTTTCAAACTCATTCAATTGCAACAGTCTTTTCTCACCAGCATCCTTTAAATTGTAATTAAATTCTTTAATAGCCCAATATGCTTTATGCTCAAGTTCAATTGGTAAATGACAAGCTTTCCCAAATATAAGCCTATATGGGGACATTTCTATAAGAGTTATATATGCAGTCCTATAAACACACTAAGCATAGTCAAGTTTGATTGACTAATCCAAAATCTACAAAATATGTTTGTTCTTAAAAACTTTGTAGCACTTTGAGCATCACTTTGTGGTAAAGAAACAACTTCTATCCATTTGGATACATAGTCTACTACTATCAATATATATAAATTTCCAAAATATGGTATAAATGGTCCCATAAAAACTAATCCTGAAACATCAAATATCTCAACTTCCAACACATAATTGAGGGGCATCTCATTTCTCCTAAAAATATTGCCTACCCATTGACATTAATCACAAGTTTTGATATAAGCATTAACATCTCCAAAGATTGTAGGCCAATTAAATCCAGATAGTCAAATTTTGTATGTTGTTTTATCAACACCATAATGTCCCCCAAAATCATAATTATGACATATTTAGATAATTTCATAAGTTTTTTCTAATGGCAGACATTTTTGAATAATTAGATTATTTTCTTGTTTATATAAAAATGGGTCATCCCAAAAATAAGTCTTAGCTTCAGATAAAAATGTTCTCTTCTTTTGGTATGTCATTTCATAGGATATAATATCACTAAAAATAAAGTTCACAATGTCGACATACCATGGAACACGACACTCATTAGCACTGAATAATTCTTTATCTGGAAAATGTTCATTAATTTCTTTTTCAAAACAGCGTGGTTTTTCTAATTCAAGCATAGACACATGATCAACAATTTGATTCTCACTCCCTTCCTATCTACTATCTCAAAGTCAAAATCTTACAAAATAAGAATCCATCTTACCAGTCTTGATTTTGTATCCTTCTTTTTCATTAAATATTTAATAGCAGAAGGATCAGTATGCACAACACATTTAGTTCCAATTACGTATGATATGAATTTATCAAAAATATATAATATTGCTAATAACACTTTCTCAGTTGTGGTATAATTAATTTGAGCTTCATTAAGTGGTCTAATAGCATACAAATTACTTTAAAAATTTTATCATGCTTTTGTCTGAAAACAACTCCAATAGCATAATCACTTGCATCACACATTAATTCAAAAAGTTTTTCCCAATTTGGTGAAACAATAATTGGTGCAGTGACTAATTTTTATTTTAATAGCTCAAAAGCTTTTAGGCACTCCTTATGAAAATAAAAAATTACATCTTTTTCAAGCAAATAGAATAGAGGCTTAGCAATTTTTGAAAAGTCTTTAATATATTGCCTGTAGAATCCAACATGTCCTAAAAAACTCCTAATTTCTCTTACACTTATTGGGTAAGGTAAATTGGCGATCACTTGATTTTTTGTAGGGTTTACTTCCATACCATGTTCTGAAATCTGATGTCCTAAAATAATTCCTTTTGCTACCATAAATTGACATTTTTCCCAGTTAAAAACTAAATTTGTTTCTTCATAGCTCTTAAGAACTCTCGCTAAATGCTCTAAACATGATTCAAATGAGGTTCCAAACACTAAAAAATCATCCATAAAAACTTAAATTACTTTTTCAAGTAAATCACAGAAAATAGCCATCATAAATATTTGAAATGTAGCAGGGGCATTAAGAAAACTAAAGGGCATTCTTCTAAAAGAAAATGCACCATAAGGACCGGTAAAAGTTGTTTACTCTTGATCCTCAAGAGCATTTTATATTTGGTAAAAACTAGTATATCCATCTAGAGAACAAAACTATTTATGCCCACCTAGTCTATCCAACATTTGATCTAGAAAGGGCAGTGTAAAATGAACTTTCATAGTGGTAAGATTTAATTTCCTAAAATCAAGGCGTATTTTCAACACTATGACTTGTCCTGTTTGTATTAACTCATTATGTTCATCCATAATCACAGCCACTCCTCCTTTCTTAGGAATGCAGTGAATCAGACTAACCCATGCACTATCTGAAAAAAGGTAGATAATTTCAACATCTACCCACTTTAAAATTTCTTTCTTAACAACTTCTTTCATAACAAGATTTAATCTTCTTTGAGGATCAGCCATGGGTTTCCAGTTCTCTTCCATTTGAGTTTTATGCATACAAATTGAAGGATTGATGTCTTTAATATCAACAATTATCCATCCAAATGCTTTCTTATAATTCTTCAGTTTTCATTAAACTCACTTCTTCTTCTGTAGTTAATTTTGAAGAAATTATAATAGGTAATGGTGAGGAATCACCTAAAAAGGCATACTTTAAATGTTCAGGTAGCAAATTCAACTCAAGTTTAGGAGGTTTTTTATATGATGGATAAAAAGATTTATCTTTTTTAGTCGAGACTTATAAACTTTCTCGAACAAAATTTGAATCTTCCTTATAAAAATCTTCAAATTGATCTAATTACTTCTCTAGCTCGTGTTCCATCTCTTTCATTTCAGATTTCTCTTCATAAGTTGTTTTAAAATGTCATTCACTTAGATATCTTATCACTTCCATTTTGTAACATTCAAAACTTTACCTTTTGCAGGGTATTTCATTAATTTGGAAATATTAAACGTAATTCTATGATCATTGATGTGAATAGTTAATTCTCCTTTTTGCACATCTATCATTGCTCTTACTATAGCTAGGAAAAGTATCCCCAAAATGATAGGTATCTCATTATCTTCCTCCATATCTAGTACAATAAAACCAACAGGAAAGATAAATTGATCAACTTTCACTAAGACATCTTCTATAACTCTTTTAGGATATGTTATTGAATGATCTCCTGACTGCAAAGTTATAGTAGTAGGGCATATTTCTCCAAATTTCAATCTTTTAAATATTGATAATGATATAATGTTAATGTTCGCACCTAAATCACATAAAGCTTTCCCATAAAATATGTCTTCTATTGCACAAGGAATTGTGAAGCTACCAGGATCTTTAAGCTTTTTAGGAAGTTTTTTTTTTTGAGTTATAACACTGCACTCCTTAATAAGTGCAACAGTCTTGCTATCTTCAAACTTCATTTTCTTGTTAAGAATATCCTTCATAAACTTCACATGACTTGGCATTTTTTCTAAGGCTTCTGCAAATGAAATTTTAATTGTAAGCTTCTTAAAGATTTCTGGAAAATTTTGAAAATTGTTTATCTAAGTTTTGTTGGTGAAGTCTCTGAGGAAATGGAGGTAGTGGTTTTTTAAAGTCAATTTTAAGAGGAGAAATAAGTCTCTCTAAACCTTTCGGAGCATCCTCTTCAAGCTCTTCAATTTCTTTTCTCTTTCTGAACTCTACCTTCCAACTCTCTTCCCCTTTTAAGTTGAACAGATTTTACTTGCTCTTTATTTTGGTCTTTTGGATTTACTTCTATATTACTAGGAAGTGTTCATTGGGATTTATTACTTAATGAATTTGTTATTTGTCCCAATTGATTCTCAATATTTCTAATTGTAACTCCTTGACTTTGTAACTAATTTCCCATTTGTAACACCACTTCTTATATAAACAACTTTTTCTCCTTGAATTGTGGATTACTGTTAAAACCTGGAGGATAAGTAGGTCTATAATTATTATTTCCTTGGATGTTTTAGTTTCCCAATGGGTTTACTTGGTTATTCCCCCATTGCTGATTATTACTACCTGAAGTATTGTTTTAGTTAAAGTTAGGATGGTTCCTCCAACCTGGGTTATAGTAGTTTGAATATGGGTTATTCTGCTTATTGTTTATGGAATTTAAAGTTTCTGATGATGCTTGAGAATCTACCATTTGGCCTAATAAATTTTCTTCATTCATTGCAATTGGTTGAGAAAAATTTATTCCAAATATGTCTAACTTCCTTGAAATTGTAGCAACTTGATTTACTAACATTGCAAAAGAATCAGATTCAAGACCATTGGTTATTTTCTTAGGATTTACTCTCTCAGAAGGCCATTGAAAATTATTATTACCCATCTCTTCAATTAAAGCATAAGTTTTATGAAATGGTTTTGACATCAATGAACCACTAGCAACGACATTCACAATAAATTTAAGAGATCCAGCTAATCTATTGTAAAAGTTTTGAATTGTTAACCAATCCGATATTGCATGGTATGGACACTTTCTTAGTAGTTCTTTAAATTGTTCTCATGCTTCATAATTAGATTCCCCTTCAAAAAGACAAAAAGATGTAATATCATTTCTAAACCTCACAGTTTTTTATGGTGGAAAATATTTAACAAGGAATTTTTGCACTACATCACTCTAAGTTCAGATAGATTCAAGTGCTAACAAATGTAACCATATCTTAGCCTTATCCTCAGTAAGAAAGGAAAAATTCTATGTCTTATAGCATTATTCTATATACCATCATATTTAAATTTAGCTCACAATTCTAGAAAACTGGCAAGATGTAAATTTGAATCTTTAGTTGGTGCTCCCTTAACTGATTATTTGATATTATTTGAATAATAACAGGTTTAAGTTCAAATGAGTTGGCCACTACATTGCATTTTTGAATACTACAATGAAGTTCATCCACCGTAGGGTTTGCATACTCTCTTAAAGGCCTAAACTCTTGATTAACTTTAGCATTTTGATTATTTTGATTTGTCATTTCTTAAACTTTTTTATTTTTTTCAATAATTTTGAGTTTTTCAATTTTTTTAGTAGTTCTTTCTAATTTAGAATTATAGGGCACTAGTCCTATAGAACCAAAATTATGCAAACATTACTATGAAACACATAAAATAAATTCACATGAACAAGAACTTTATAAAAATAGAAATTTGCTTTCTAAAAATTTCATTAAAAAATTTGTATTTTGATTCCTCGACAACTGTGCCAAAAACTTGATCCCAACTTTTTTTTGTCAATGCAATGTATGCAATTATATTCTTAATTTTTTCCTTACTTATAATTTTTAGTTTACAACGATGCCAAAACTTGATCACCAACAACAGCTAGGCAAGAACTTGACTTCAAAACAAATTAGAATACAATTTTTATATTTAAATTTGAGATACTACGCAAGTATACGTATAGTTATCAAGTAATATAGGATTTTTTGATTAAGCCCCAAATATTGAACCCATAGAGACAACTTACAATATGCAACTAAAATTAGAAGATATTAGATAATAAATTTTACTTAGCAAAATATTCTTACTCAAACTATAGTTGTTATAATAGGAATGAAAATTTGATTCTTTTTGTAATTTTGATAATTGAAAGTAAAATAAACAACTAATTAAATTTAATGATATATTCGTAAGATGAAGGAAATATAATTAAAATACCTTTTTTTTATCATGATTCAGTAACAATTATAGGAATTTTGTTATGGAAGTACTCAAGTTGTGTTGTACTAATTAGGAGTAGTAATATTCTTTACCCTTACTAGAGATGTTATAAAGAACATTAGCTAATTTAAAGTTTGAATATTCGAAGACGGGTTAGGTAGGGAAGATACTAGCTCTCACTCTAGTTCCCTCTTCTCTCTCCACATAGGGTCTAACATCTCGTATCAAAACCTAAAACTATAAACCAAATTGGGGGCTTTAAGCTGTCACTCTAAAGTCCTCTAAATTCTACACCCTTTAAAGTTTATTTCCTTTTTTATTTGCACTTAATCATTAATCATATGAATTTCATTTTCATCCATACAACCTCATGTGATTCTTACCATTTGTTAACTGAGACATTACCTCCTCAAATCTTACATGTTCTTACAATAGGTATTAACATCTTAATTAGCCAAATCAAGAAGTAAATAAAGTACAAAGTTTATCATAATAACTTCTTCCAACATTGAAGACTAATACTTCACACAACTTCCATCCAATTCTTAATCACTTATCATTTTAAGGAAAAAATAAAGAAAATTACTCACAATTCATAGAGAAAACACTACCACACTTACGTTTGAAAGTATAAATCATGCAAACAAACAAGAAGTCTAAATTAAAACCAAATGTAGTCACAAGGATAAAAACTTATCTCATATCCTCTCCACCAAAGTCTTGAAGTTTCTGTGAATCTCTTCCTTCACTTACAATAAAAACTACAACTTAAAATAAAATGAAAAGTGGTGGCGGCAGCGTGTAGTGACTGAAATGGAGTTGGCGATGATGGATGATGGCTCTCTTCCTTATCAATAGAAGTCTTCTTTTATAATTTTCCAAAAGGTGCCTTGGTCCCTCCTCAAAATGTGTCCACATTCAATGAATCTTCTAGAAGTTACCTTCCTTCAAAAGCCAGTTGAATGAATTTTCGTGTCCATTAACTATTTCTCACGTTTTCACCAAGGGTTGCTTCAAACATCTCTTCAAAGATTTATCCAAATTCATTGAATAATCAAGTAACTACTTATGGTTCTTAAACATGAGGTACTAGGCGCTTAGGCACCTCAGTTCAATTGCACACCTTCATTTTTTCTCCAAATTTGATTCTTTTTCACTCATTTAACCATTTTTCATCCATTTGATTGTAACTGAAGGAAAAAAACAAAATATCTTTCATTAAAACGTAATATCTCAAAAAATAGGTATAAAAATGTGTCATAAAGACTATATATTTTAGGTTGACATAAAGACTATATAGTTAAATCATGCATTCTTTTTTCTCCACTTAAAAAAAAAATTGTTAAGAATATCCTTAAGCTTAAGAGTTTCTCAAGTCTTATACTTTAAAAAGATTACATGTGGAACAAATTTTTTATTAGGAATTAATCCTCAATCTTCTCCTCACTTTTTCAACTTTCTTTTTCTTTTTCTTTTTCTTTTTCAGGTGAGGATTACTATATCTATATAGGTCTTTAATGATTTTTAATTCCACTCCTCCTTTCTTAAATCAAAGTTTTGATATGTATCTTTTACTTAAAATATAATAATATTTTTTAAAATTGTTTTTATTAAAAGAAATTTAAGTATTGCAAATAGAAGTCCAACCCTTCTATATTTTTCAAAAATACAATTTCTCTTACTGAAGATAGTGACAGAATATTTATCATTTCTACACTAAAAATTTTTAACTTTAAGTTTTTCTTCATTACTATAGGTTTCAACAAAATTTTGTTACTCATTTCTATATTCAAAATTTTACTTTCCTAATATAACTTTATTTACATAATCATTTTCTTTTCAAATCATAATCAAATTAATCTGTAGCACATTTGAGAACAAATAAACTTCAAGTTTTAGAAAACTTTTCATTCCCCCAAACAAAAATTTTTAAGAAAATAAAACATTTTAGCATCATATTTATATAGGCAGAAATGAAAACAAAAAAAAAACATGCTTACATAAATTCTTATGTCCTAAATATATAAGTAAAAAAATTAAAAACAAGAGTAAAATTAATTGATCAAGTTTTAATTTAACTTAACATATTGAGATTCATTAGACTCCATGCAGTGGAGGATTACATTAAAGCAAAAAAATACACTAACAGAAACTCACAACTGCAACATAAAAAAAAATACCTTATAGTAAATTGAAAATTTTAAACATGTAGTTCTTAAGTGAAAGTTGGTAATATTCTAAACATTCCTAAAATTCATGATTAAGTTCAACACAAACTAACAAAATACACTAGACAACACAGTTATCGTAATCACTACCACAAAAAAACAAAACAGAACTGCTCACAATAACATAAATACATCACAACAATTCCTACCAAAATAAAACACAAACAATAGTAACAGTCTTAATAAGCACAACACAAAACAAGTTAACAGTATAATAAAACTGTACCACATAAAGTTCACAATAATGAAAAAAAAGCTCAACTACTCAATTTAATCCTTCTCCTCCTCATCATCATCACTATCATTGTTATCCCAAAAGGCAGTAGGCTCATATGATGGATATTGTGGATATGAAGGAAAAACTACACTTTGGTCACCCCTCATAAGGTTTTCCAAAGCTGAGTGAATTTTTTCCTAATAATCAATATGTCTTCTCATATAACCATTTATATGATCTACAAAATTCTCCAAATTTAATACTTTTTCCGCAGTATAATTGATGTTATCTAACATCCTTTACAATAAATGTGACTGTGAATTAGAACTAAAAGCCTAACCTTGTGATATGGATGCATGTGAGGTAGAATCATGAGAAGTAGAGGCACTTGAACTTCTAGAAATTCTCCTCTCTAGCTAAATATTGAATGTTGTGAATAATACTTCACATTAACACTTGTGCTGGGCTTTAGAGGATGCATTATCTCCTCCCAGCTATTGAATATAACACGTCTACTCACATAAGGAAAAAACTAAAGATGCAAATCCCAAACCTGCAGTAGTGGAAGCGGTAGCAGAACTGATGATATTCTGATAAATTAGAGATCCATTCTTAGTCGGCTTGAACTATTGAATGCAATAGTTCAAGGTAGCTCTATCTCTGGTAACTTCATTGAGGTGGTTAGTTAGTAGTAGACGAGTAGAAATAAAGTAGTGCCACGCTTTCAATGTGGCATCTAATTTAGACATAGAGAAGTTGACTCTTCTTTCATTTGTGATCTTCCACAGTGCTCTTTCTCCGGTCAATGATGATATGATTTCATCCAACTCCTCCTCAATTAGACTATAATTTGAATAAAAACACAACGTACTAGGGGGAAACTAGTAAAATAGATTTATTACCTTAGGGGAGAAAGGCACTAACTTTCCTCAATTCACGACTCACTCTTCTTCAGCTTCAGGGAGATTAGCATAAAACCCTCGAACAACATAAATTATGGCCACAACAGAAAAACATCAAAATCATTCCCACTGTCGGAGAACAATCAAATCTTCCACTGCTCCACCAGGACTTTTAAAACATCTCTCAGGAATTATTTTTCTAGACTGTAGTGCATCGCTATACCTATCCTGAGCTTTTGTGCTAACAAACTTGCTTAAATCGAAATGAGACTTCCCTTTACTCCTCTTCATTCTTCGGGTCATTTCTAAAAATCACATATAATTCACAATAAATCCTAAATTCAATACTAAATCACTAAACTCAACTTCTAAAAGCTTAAATTATCATTTCTATGTATTTTCCATAGGTATTTTTTAAAATTTTCACCATGAATAGTGATTTTTGATCAAATCCCCAATGTGCTCAAACTACATGGTGAAAATAAAAAATTTTTACATAGAAGTGAAGCTCTTACCTCAAGAAGATCAAATCTAACGAATTTGGCTTGAATCTACCAAGAAATCTTCACCATAAAAGAAGCCCTAACTCCTCAAATGTAAACTCGAACGAAGAAGACGACGTAAAAGGGGTAAAAATGACAGTTTTGGGTTAATTTTTTACCTTTAACCATTTGCGAACTAGTTTAAGTGAACCAGTGCTAAAGAGTGATTGGTTCGGTGCTTAGGCGCCTACCTCTTAGGTTGTCTAGCGCTTAAGCGCGGGGTTTTGGCTCTTAGGCGCAAGTGCGCAAATTTTGATATATTTGATTTTAAGTGTAATGCACATCTAGCCTAAGTGTCGGCATTTTTTCTGGGATGGTTTGTGGGGTTACCCGTAAGAAGCTGTCGGTCACTGGAATCGAAATCCCGTCGCCCGCTTCAGAAGGACGTTGAAGTATGAAATCAAACTGACCCCATATTTTTTCATAGTTTAAGAAGGACGTTGAAGTATGAAATCAAATTGACCCCATATTTTTCATAGTTTAAAATGAAAGAGCTCTATACCTCAAATCCTGTATCTATCCCGAAGGATAAATACAAGAATTGAGGATGAGGCTTGTTCAAATAAATTAAGGAAAGTATGACGCCCGTTTGGTCTGCGAAACCTTTGTATTTACCGACAAGTTCCCTATTTAATATAAATGATTAAATAGGGTTTATATTAAGCTGGGTTCGGACATGCTTCCTANTCTCCTCACCGTATCCATGAAGTGACGGTAAAGCAGCAGCGATTCTCCGGATACTCTCGTATCCATCGGTATCCGTCAGAGGATGGAATCTACTCCCTCGTAGGAGTGGATAAATTTCTGGTAACACTTCTTCATCTTGATGAGGCTCCTCCTTAATGGGTGTCTCTTGGGAGCCTAGGCTTTAATGGCCCTTCGAACTTTTCTGTTACGGTTCCTCCTTTGAGTTGGGGTCAGCGGTACAGTCTTCGAACTTGATCCAATTTCAAACACAGATGGTGGGACAGTTAATCCTTCAGTTAGATCCTCGATAGTCATTACTTCTTTCTCCTTAAAAGCAATGGGGCTAGCAGGTTTGGCAGGTGTTGCTAGGGCAGTAGTTTTAGACTTCTTGCAGTTAAGGAAGCCTTGAAGGCAGTTCAGGTTGAATTTTGTAGATGGTTCTTGTATTTTGGGAGCAGCAATATTCATTACTAGAAACAGGGCTTTCCCGAGGATGACCTCGAGATCTTTAAATCCAACTTTTAATTTGATGGTAGGAGCGAGGTTGCGGGCTCCGTGACTCATTGGCAGGTTGCAGGAAAAGGTCAGCGTTGGGTAGGAAATTGCAGCAGGCTTGAAAATAGAAAGTTTTGGGGTTAACTATATGGCCAAAAATCTCGTAATTTTTAATGCAAGCACTGAAGGTAGAGGTTGATTTGTAGACCGGACGGGTCTTAATTTATGGGTAATTTAAAAGCTTGTTTAAGAAAAAGTGTAAAATTTAATTAATATAAGAAAATTTTAAAGTGCGTGCAGCACAACATGATTTGGTTTAATTTACAAAATAGCAAATCAAATTTGGAAGGGAGATGTACAGTATTTTAGGACCCAGTGCGGGGCCTATTTAGTGGCAAACAACGCCCAGGTGGAACTAGTCCACCGAGACACCTATTGGGGGTCCGACCCCACATGAAAATTTAAAGAGTCTTTAATGGCCTTCTAAACCCCTCTGTTCAAAGATGGTTGAACAAATAGCCCTAAAGTCCAAGTAGTTAAACTTACTTTCCCAAGACAGAAATGGTTAAAGTAATTTTGAGAAAGTTTGGGGCTTGTTGGTGCTATTTTGGGTTGGAGGAGTTGCCCGTAAGAAGATGTCGGTCACCAAAATCAAAATCCCCTCAGCCGCTTCGGAAGGACGTTTTAATTTACATATATTTTTAATTTTAGAAAAATATGAAATCAAACTGACCCATATTTTTCATAATTTAAATGAAAGAGCATTGTACCTCAAATCGTGTTTCTATCCTGAAGGATTAATACAAGACTTGAGGATGAGGCTCGATCAAATAAACTAAGAAATCTGTGACATCTATTTGGTCTGTAAAAACCTTTGTACTTGCCGATAAGTTCTCCAATTTAATATAAATGATTAAATAGGGTTTATATTAAGCTGGGGTCAGACATGCTTCCTATAAGGGCAAGCCCCTATAGTTAATTACATCTTAAATGACCAAAGTCATCTAAGAAGACTCTCAATAAAAATCAAGAAATATTATCTTCAAGGAATTTCAAAGGGTAGTTAGAAGACTCTCGATAAAAATCAGGAAATATTATCTTCAAGGAATTTCAAAGGGTAGGACTCTAGCTCTCGATAAAAATCAGGAAATATTATCTTCAAGGAGTTTCAAAGGGTAGGACTTTTCAATGATAAAAATCAGGAAATATTATCTTCAAGTAATTTCAAAGAGTAGGACTCTTCAACGAAATCAGGGTAAGCCCCTATAGTTAATTACATCTTAAATGACCAAAGTCACCTAAGAAAACTCTCGATAAAATGAGAAATATTATCTTCAAGGAATTTCAAAGGGTAGGACTCTTCAACGAAATCGGACGTAGAGTAGAAATATTATCTTCAAGGAATTTCAAAGGGTAAGACTCTTCAACAAAATCGGACGTAGAGGTGGAAAGATTATCTTCAAGGAATTTCAAAGGGTAGGACTCTTTAACGAAATCAGACGTAGAGGTGTGAATATTATCTTCAAGGAGTTTCAAAGGGGAGGACTTTTCAATGAGATCAGATGTAGAGGTGTGAAAGAGAATTTCAAAGGGTAGGACTCTTCAACGAAATCGGACGTAGATGTGTGAAAGGGGACTAGTTCAAATTTGGAACATTTTTATTGTAGAATAAAAATTTCAAAGGGTAGGACTTTTCAATGAGATCGGACGTAGAGGTGTGAAAGGGGATTGGTTCAATCTAAAGTCACCTAAGAAGACTCTCGATAAAAATCAGGAAATATTATCTTCAAGGAGTTTCAAAGAGTAGGACTCTTCAACAAAATCGAACGTAGAGGTGTGAAAGGGGATTGGTTCAAATTTGGAACATTTTATATAGGACTCTTCAACGAAATCGGACGTAGAGGTGTGAAAGGGGATTGGTTCAAATTTGGAACACCTAAGAAGACTCTCGATAAAAATTAAGAAATACTTAGAAGACTCTCGATAAAAATCAGGAAATATTATCTTCAAGGAATTTCAAAGGGTAGGACTCTAGCTCTCGATAAAAATCAGGAAATATTATCTTCAAGGAGTTTCAAAGGGTAGGACTTTTCAATGATAAAAATCAGGAAATATTATCTTCAAGTAATTTCAAAGAGTAGGACTCTTCAACGAAATCAGGGTAAGCCCCTATAGTTAATTACATCTTAAATGACCAAAGTCACCTAAGAAAACTCTCGATAAAATGAGAAATATTATCTTCAAGGAATTTCAAAGGGTAGGACTCTTCAACGAAATCGGACGTAGAGTAGAAATATTATCTTCAAGGAATTTCAAAGGGTAAGACTCTTCAACAAAATCGGACGTAGAGGTGGAAAGATTATCTTCAAGGAATTTCAAAGGGTAGGACTCTTTAACGAAATCAGACGTAGAGGTGTGAATATTATCTTCAAGGAGTTTCAAAGGGGAGGACTTTTCAATGAGATCAGATGTAGAGGTGTGAAAGAGAATTTCAAAGGGTAGGACTCTTCAACGAAATCGGACGTAGATGTGTGAAAGGGGACTAGTTCAAATTTGGAACATTTTTATTGTAGAATAAAAATTTCAAAGGGTAGGACTTTTCAATGAGATCGGACGTAGAGGTGTGAAAGGGGATTGGTTCAATCTAAAGTCACCTAAGAAGACTCTCGATAAAAATCAGGAAATATTATCTTCAAGGAGTTTCAAAGAGTAGGACTCTTCAACAAAATCGAACGTAGAGGTGTGAAAGGGGATTGGTTCAAATTTGGAACATTTTATATTCACCTAAGAAGACTCTCGATAAAAATCAGGAAATATTATCTTCAAGGAGTTTCAAAGGGTAGTCACCTAAGAAGACTCTCGATAAAAATCAAGAAATATTATCTTCAAAGAATTTCAAAGGGTAGTTTTTTCAATGAGATCGGACATAGAAGTGTGAAAGGAGATTGGTTCGAATTTGGAACATTTTGTAGTAGAATTCAAAGAAGGAAGAACTAGGGGATGTCATGGATCCAGAGGAGAACCTCGGTGACTTCCCAAGCTATCCTAATGTTTGGTTTCAATTTCTGAGGAGGAATATTTAGGTGTTTCATCCTGTCAATTTTATTAATTAGGGCTTACATTTATGTGAAACAATCATATAAAAAGTCTGGAAGATGTGAGGATTTAGGTTGTCACAAACTACAACCTCGGAATCTTAAGATGAGTTGGAGCTTATATTGTATAGCAGGGAAAGTCTAAAGATGAGATGAGGATTTACGTTGCATAAGTATCCAACCTCAAAGTCCTATGGCTTTGTTGTTTAAGTCTAAGGAACGAAGATTAGTTTAGCTGAGGAAGACAGGTTTTGTTATTGAAGATGGTCGTGCTGCCCACCATGCTAGCTCCAAGCTCCTTGCCACAACGAGTTTGAGTTTTCAAGTCTGTCAAGTTATGATGTTAAATCAGGTGGCCCTATGGTTGAAGTTCTTTAAATCTTATGTGGGGGGCATATTAAAGTTGATTAGAGCGACACCGGTTAGGATCTCAAGGTTCCCTCATTCCGACACCACTATTTTCTATTGGATTCATGTAGTCCAAATGAATTTACTCAACTCAACTTAATAAGTTTCATAGTTTCATTTAGACCGTGGGAAGCCTCGTTAGCAACCGTAGGTTACCTCCTCCGAGGAATTCCCCTTCCGATAGAGACGTTTTAATTTAGTTAAAATTGTATTTTTTGGTGATATTTGTGATTAAATTTTGCTTTTAGACCGTGGGAAGCCTCGTTAGCAACTTAGACCGTGGGAAAATTCGTTAGCAAACCGTAGGTTACCTCCTCCGAGGGTTCCCGATCTCCGATCGTTTTAATTTAGTTGAAGTTGTATTTTTAGTGATGTTTGTGATTAAATTTTGAGTTGTACGTTTTAATTTAGTTGAAATTGTATTTTTTTTTTTTTGTGATGTTTGTGATTAAATTTTGAGGCATATTAATTTAGTTGAAGTTGTATTTCGTATGATATTTGTGATTAAATTTTGAGTTGTCTTATATTTTGAAATATTGAATTAATTTAGTTGAAGTTGTATTTTGTGTGATGTTTGTGATTAAATTTTGAGATAGAAACTTATTAATTTAGTTAGATTTGTAGTTTTGTGTGATGTTTGTGATTAAATTTTGAGTTGTTTTATATTTTGAATGTTGTGGCAGTGAATTTTATCTTGGTTGATTTTAGTTTTTGTTTTAGTTTTGGTGTTGTGGCTATCCTGATAGTTTAAGTTTTCATGCAGGGTGAGATTGTTGTTTAGCATGGGAGTTTGCAGGTATAAAAGCACAGTATCCAAGTATAAGAAAGTCAATATTGAAAACTATAAAAGTGTACCTGGCGAGTCTTCTTGTTCCACCACCTGAAACTCAAAAGGCATGTTAAGGCAGTTTATATGAGACAGGGAAGTAAAATTTTGGTAACCTATCTAACCCTAGGTCATATCTTGGTGGGTCCTTAGGAGTTTAATTAAGGATGATGTTTCCAATAAAAATATATTAAGTTTAGTAGATCTCTGAGGTATCCAACAGATCTAGAGAAAGAAATAGGTCTGTGCTACTCTCTCGCTGCCTGGTGGAAAATCCCGAGTTCTTTTAAACCTATTATGTTGCTTAGTAATTCATCCTATAAAACACCCTAATGCTTAATGAACATTGATGTCTCAATTATCCCTAAGAGTAAGGTAATTATCATCTGTAATTTAATTTTGAATATTATGTGGGTGAAGACCCTTAAAGAGCAAGTTAGTCTTATTGGAACCCTTAACCAAATTTTTGTTATAATTGGGCATGTAGTGTTTGAAAGATATTTTAATTTTAAATGATGTTTACTTTTCTAATCCTTATTTAAATGAATCTTGATTTAGCCTAAGTCACAATTAAGCCCTTAAGACCTAGTGAGTATCTTAATTAGCTTTGAAAAGATTAAGCTTTAGGAGGTCATAATTCATGATTTGAATTTTATTTAAAAATCAAAATAGGGGTATTAAATTGATTTATTATTGACTTCGAAAGTCATACCCCTAAGCCACAAGTTCATTTTACTTTAATAAACTTCAAAATTTTAATAATATAGAAATTTATTAACTTATCTTTTTCAATTGGAAAGTAAGGTTGGTTTCTACCAATTAACCCCTTATGTTTTAAACATCCAAACTAAGATCAGAGGTTACCCATTTCCCTCTTTAAGTTAAGCCTAAATGTTAATTAAGGCTACATTTCCAAAATTACAAATTTGCCCCTAAGGCTCTAACACTTCATAATTTGTCAAATTCAATTCAAACAACTTTGAAATTTTTATCCTTCCTTATTCATGGGTCAATTAAGACATCAGAGGAGAAAATGTGAGTTTTCAAGATTTAATTAGGTTTACATAATTATTTTCATGAAAAAATAGGATTTTCCAAAGAAAATTCCTAACTTGGTCAAGGTAAATCCTAATCCCTTAAAATTTTTACTCAAGGTAGACCTAGTCTAAAGAAGCCTTTGGACAAAATTTCATGATTTTTTAAATTTTATTTGAATATAAGAATTATTTTAAGTTCATGGGTATCAATTAATTATAAAATATTTTAAATAGAGAAAATTTATTTTTATATTTTTGAAAAGTCCTCCTGAGGTCAGAGAACTCAAAGGAGAAGATTTTATATTTTTTTGAATTTTATTTGATTTATTGGCATTATTTTTAGTGAAAATTCATTTAAGCCTTTTAAAAATCATTTTTAGGTTTTAAAATTCAATATCTTTATTTAGAAAATCAGGAAAAATATTCTAATAGTTCCTAAGTGCTTAGGAAACAATTTAGAACATTTTCATGAATTTTATTATATCTATGATTTTTATGGATTTTTAATTATTTTAAATATTTTAAAAATAGGCTAAAAATAAAGTTTTTATTTTAAACTCTATTTTATTTTTAGAAAATACCCCTCATCACACAGAACTCAAAAAAATAAGTTTTAAAACTTTTCATGTTATATTCTGATTTTTAAAATTCATTTTTGTGCCAAAAAAGTTAATTAACTTGAAAAATTAATTTAAGTTATCAAATGAACTTAAAATGCTTTGAAAGGGGATTGGTTCGAATTTGGAACATTTTGTTGTAGATTCCAATAAAGGAAGAACTACAGGATGCCATGGATCCAAAGGAGAACCTCAGCGACTTCCCAAGCTATCCTAATGTTTGGTTTCAATTTCTGAGGAGAAATATTTAGGTGTTTCATCCTGTCAATTTAATTAGTTAGGGCTTACATTCGTGTGAAACGATCACACAAATAGCCTGGAAGATGTGAGAATTTAGGTCGTGACAAACGACAACCTCAGAATCCTAAGACGAGTTAGGGTTTATATTATATAGCAGGGTTATACGAAGCCCTAAAGATAATATGAGGATTTACATTGCATAAGCAAGCAATCTCGAAGTCCTATAGATTTGTTGTTTAAGTCTAAGGAAAGAAGATTGGTTTAGCTGGGGAAGACAGGTTTTGTTGTTTAAGATGGTCGTGCTGCCCACCATGCTAGCTCCAAGCTCCTTGCCGCAACGAGTTTGAGTTTTCAAGTGTGTCAAGTTAAGATGTTAAATCCGGTGGCCCTATGGTTGAAGTTCTTTAAATTTTATGGGGTGGGCATATTAAAGTTGATTAGAGCAACATCGGTTAGGATCCCACGGTTCCCTCGTTCCGACACCACTATTTTCTATTGGATTCACTTAGTCCAAATGAATTTACTAAACTCAACTTAATGAGTTCTATAATTTCATTTAGACAGTGGGAAGCCTCATTAGTAACCATAGGTTACCTCCTCCGAGGAATTCCCGATCATCCGATAGAGACGTCTTAATTTAGTTGGAGTTGTAGTTTTGTGTGATGTTTGTGCTTAAATTTTGAGTTGTTTTATATTTTGAATGTTATGAAAGTGAATTTTTTCTTGGTTGATTTTAGTTTTTGTTTTGGTTTTGTTTTTATGGCTATCCTGATAGTTTTAGTTTTCATGCAGGGTGACATCATTGTTTAGCATGCAATTTTGCAGGTATAAAAGCACAATGTGAAAGTACAAGAAAGACAATGCTTAAAACTGCGTACCTGGCGAGTCTTCTCGTTCCACCACCTGAAACTCAAAAGGCATGTTAAGGCAGTTTATATGAAAATATGAAGTAAAGTTTTGGCGACCAATCTAACCCTAAATATTTAAAAAATAGGCTAAATATAAAGTTTTTTTTTTAAATCCATTTTATTTTTAGAAAATACCCTGATCACATAGAACTCAAAAAAAAATAAGTTTTATAATTTTTCAGGTTATATTTTGATTTGTAAAAATCATTTTTGTACCAAAAATGTTATTTAACTTAAAAAATTAATTTTGACCGTCGAGATGAAGCCGGACAACACTTCGGAAAAACTTCCCATTTGACATTGTCGTCTACCTCAGTCCTATCGACGGCTCTGAAGTGTTGTCCGGCTTCATCTCGACCGTCCATCCGATACAAGCACGATCGGACGGCTCCCCGTCATCGTCCTCGATAGCCTAGCCCGAGAACCATCCATCTTCTAGCCTTAAGATCTCTCTCATTTCTTAACCAAATTAAGTAATTTTTTTTAAAATGCTTGTCTAGACTAGAGGAACATATCCATACGGTTATGATGCCAAGAAATCAACTCAAAACAAATGAAGGTTTAAAATAGGCTCGAGAATAAGAGAAGTTTTATACCATGGTAGGGGGAGGTGGTTAGGTGCTCAGGGCATCCAAGGGAATCTGTCAAAGCAACTTAATGCAATGAGGTTTAGTTTTGGTAA
The DNA here is from genome assembly GCA_002079205.1 of Phalaenopsis hybrid cultivar. Lineage (NCBI taxonomy): Eukaryota > Viridiplantae > Streptophyta > Magnoliopsida > Asparagales > Orchidaceae > Phalaenopsis > Phalaenopsis hybrid cultivar. The sequence continues at coordinate 83,348 of JXCR01147641.1, forward strand.
GGGTATCTTAAGCATGTGCATTTTTGGAAATAAAATCCATTAATTTTGGGGACCTTTGTTCCATGGCTTAGTTTAGGTGGTTAGATTGGTTTTGGCTCAGTCTTAGGGTTTAATCCATGGCTGAGGTGGAGTTAATTTGATGACTTTGGGGTAGTTAGGTCATCTTTAATGCATAGGTCAATGTGGGTTCAAGTGATCAAAGCTTGGGTTTAGGCTTGGTTAGCCATGTCAATTGACAAAATTTATTGATCAACATTGTGTAGATGATTGTTATGAAGATTTTTGGTGAAGGGTTGAAGTGATTTTGAGTTCAATTGGTAAGTCAATTTGAGGGATTTTTGAATTTGGTCAATTTTGGGTACGTTGGGCTAGACATGGGTCTAGGTAAGGTTAGCCTTGGGATAAGTCCAAATTGAATATTTTAAATGATAAAGAGAGGTGTTGTGAATACTTTTCATGAAGGGATAAACTGGAAATTTTGGAGCTAAGGCCATCAATTTGGTGAGATTTTGAGACATGGCCAATTTGGGGCAAATTTAGGGCTTTTGGACTTAGGTTGAAATCAAATAAATTAGAGGTTTAAACAAGGCCAATTGAAGTTAAGTTTGATATATGGGGATGTTATGAAGGTTTTTCAACACAAATTGTGGCAAATGGAGTAGGCCATGGGTTCATTTGGTGGAACCAAGTCATGGGGCCAAAATATGGGGTTTTGATCTAAATCTAAATTAGGCTCAAAGAATGGGTCAATAGAGCTTGGATTTGGTTTTTTTGGTCATATTGAAGGTTAATTTGAGTTTTATATTGAAATTTGGGGAGATTGCGATCAAATTGATGGACATTTGGTGTGATTTGGGGAAAATATGGGTCTTTAAAGGGCAAGTTGGGGGTTTTGATCAAAGATGGTTAAATTGGCCAAATTAGGTTATGTGATAGTTGATAAAAATGAAATTGGGAATATTTTGGAGGTTTTGAGAATTTTTGGGAATTTTTGGAATTTTTGGAATTTTAGGGTAAGGAGGGGTATTTTGGTAATTTGGCCAATTTTGGTTATTTTGGGTAGTTTGGGTGTTTTCAAGGTTTTTGAAATGATTTTTGAGTAAATTTGGGTATTTTGGCTAGATTTGGAATTTTTCGCCAAATTTGGGGTCCCAATGGTATCTAGGTAATTTGGGGGAATTTAGGGGCAAAAGGCTAGGTTGGGTGTCTTGGTAAAGTTGAGGTACCAACTACCATCAATAAGTCATGGACCAATGGAAACCCCATTTTGGGTCCTCTATGTAGTGATCTTAACCAAACCCTAGCCCAAGGCTAATGGGTTTAGGAGACCACCTACATGAGTCTCCTAAAGGTATCAAGAGATCAAAACATAAAAATTACCCTTATGGTATCATGACCAAAGGAAAATATGTTGAGATTTTCATACCTATTTTACACTATTTTTTATGATATTGTACTCTTAAAAAAGGTATTTTTGATGTTTTATTGCAGGAATGATGAATTAGGGTCATTGGAGCAAAAAGATGAAATGTATTTTTGATGTTTTGTTGCAGGAATGATGAATTAGGGTCATTGGAGCAAAAAGATACAAAATCGTGCAATGTGGAGTAAAAACGAGCAAGAAATGAAATTTTGCCCTGTCACCTTTTGATAAGTTTTTTTATGCTAAAATTATTTTACACTTCTTATATATTTTTGAATGCAATTACACTTTAAAGGAAGTTTGTTTGCATGCTTATTTTGTAGGGTTGTCTGTTAGGAACACAATGCAAATAAAATGGGGCGAAATTGAGCTAAAACGGAGCCAAACAGAGCGAAACTGTGGAACTGCGCAGTCTGCTCGCTGATGGCGCCCAAAATGGCACCGACGGTGAGATTTACCCGAGAAGACAACTAAATGATAGATAAGCTCACCGATAGCGCCCTAGAGCCCGTTGACGGTGCCCTGGACGATTATGGACCGACTTTTGGCGGTTATGGGCCGGTATTTGGACACTTTTTGAAAGGACTCTTATGGAAACTCTTCAAACTTTGTACCTACACTTTAAAAGAACAAATTTAGGTTAGAAAAAGAGGGTTTTTTGTGAGAGAAAAGTTAGGAAAAGTGTGGAGAAAGTTTAGGGTTTTTAGAATAGGAGTAGAAATGTAGATTTCTACCCTTTTGGAGAGATTATAGAGGAGATTTTGAGAGAATTTGTAAGGAGATGTTCTAGCATTGAATGGATCGGCGGGACACTTTGTGGGAGAGATATTCGTCTTTCTTTCAAAGGAAAAAAGCTAAGTATTGTGTTCTTCATTATTGTTTGATTTTTGTAAACACATATCTAGTGGATTTGCTTTGGTTAAATGAAGTTTCCATTAAGTTTTCTTCGTGCTTTGTGATGGGATTCTCTTACTCTCTCATCTTGTTTGGACATAATAGTATGAGAAGATTATGTCGTTGTTTTAATTTTACTTTTCTTTTGTAATGAGTAGAATTCATGTTTAGGATTTTGCGATGCATGTTAGAAGCGGATTTAATTATCAATGTGATGGTTTTTACTTGCACTTTATTTTACGTTACAATAAAGATCTTTTGTAGTCTAAAAATTTGTTGTAATTACATTAAGACCCAAGAGGGTTGTGTAATTCTCAACAAAGTAGAACCACATTCAGATTTCATGGATGGTTAAGTTCATGGGAGTTGAATGCAAATAAATAGGCAAATATACTTTGATGGGCGTAGAATTGGAGATTTTAGGGTGACAGACTAAAATCCCCATTTCGGTCCTATTGTTCGAGTACTGAAGCAGAGATGTTAGGCCTCAGACGAGGGGAACATGGGAGCTCCAAAGTGAGAGCCGGTATCCTCCCAGCGTAGCCACGGATTCAGTAAACAAGCATAAGATTAGTCAATGTTCTTTATGTCTGGACCAAAGGGTAAAGAATAGGATTGCTCCTATTTTGCACATACAATATTTAATGCATCTCATTCAATTACATTATCCAATTCATTACATAAGAATAATAGTTTTTAATATCTCAAAATTCTCCAAACCAATTATCCAAAAAGGGGTTATCTTTAAAATTAATATTTGCATTTAGTTATAGTTACTATCTTTACATTTGACACTTGCATTTAGGAGTATTTAATATTTGCATTTAAGAGTAGTTATTAGTTGTATTAAACTTAAGACTTACATTTAGGAGTATCTGTTAGTAAAACCTGTTTTTAATATCTCAAAATTCTCCAAACCAATTATCAAAAGGGTTATTTTTAGAATTAATATATCTCAAAATTCTCCAAACCAATTCATCCAAAAAGGATTATCTTTAGAATTAATATTTGCATTAGTTATAGTTACTATCTTTACATTTAACACTTGCATTTAGGAGTAGTTGCTAGATAAAACTTTATATCAAAATTCTCCAAACCAATTCATCCAAAAAGGGTTATCTTTAGAATTAATATTTGCATTTAGAGTAGTTATTAGTTGTGTTAAACTTAGACTTACATTTAAGATTATCTTTTAGTAAAACCTCTTAAATCGCACTTTCAAACTAAGGATTAATAGTAGTAGATTAGAATTTAACTAATGAGCTTTTACCTCGCTTCCCTGTGAAATCGATAAACGGGACTCCACTAGAGCCCTATATTACTTGAGCGATACGTATACTTGCGTTTGAAATTGCGACTTTAGAAAATTATTTGAAATATATATATCTGGGTTCATAAATTCTTGCATATTAAAAGTTCTATCAAGTTTTTGGCGTCATTACCGGAGGTTTAAATTTTCTAGTAGTGGTGTCAAATTCTTGTATTTTTAGGTACATAAAAAAGTAGCATCAAGTTTTTGGTGCCGTTGCCAAGGATTTAAATCTTCTAGTAGTTGTGTCAAATTCTTGTATTTTTAGGTATATAAAAAAGTCACATCAAGTTTTTGGCGCCGTTGTTGGGGAATTAAATCTTCTAGCAGCAGTATCAAATTCTTGTAATTTTAAGCATATATAAAGTCGCTGTCATACCACGAGACCAATAGATCTACCATTTTTGATTTTCCATGTGTTGGTCTTAGCCAAACCCTAGCTTAGGGCTAAGAGTTTGGGGGACCATCTACATGAGTTTCGAAAAGAGTAGGGGATAAGACTAAGCATGTCTGGTTAAGGGTTTAGGCCAAAAGTTAAAGTTTTTATGTGCAAGATCAAGACCACACCATCCAAGGCTAATCCTATGGCAAAACTTCTTATAGGGACTCTCCTTAAGCTCCGTTGTATTGGCTCCACCTACTAAGTGCTAGAGGTTAGAACCAACATGTCGAACTTCAGGACTAGCACAGAAGAGTTTTAGAATTTCTAAGGGTGAGGGTTCCCTTACTAATCTTCTAGGAATAGTCAACAGAAAGAAAAAATTTATGGTTAGATCCTAGGCTTCTAAGGAAGAAAAATTAGCTCTCAACAAAAACTGAAGTCAACAGTTTCCTAGACTTTATAACTAATTACCCATTTCTAACACCGCTTCCTCTATAGACAATTTCTTTTCCATAAATTGTAAGTTTCTATTAAAACCAAGAGGATAATAAAGTCGATAATTAGTATTTCACTGTTTGTTTAAATTTCCCATAGGGTCGATTGTTTCCCGATGTCGATATTTTTTATATGTAAGGATTTATGAAGTTGACACCACTACTTGAACATTTTAATTCTAATTACGGCACCAAAAACTTGATCCCGAGCAAAGTAAGATTTCAATTATATTTTTAAATAGTAGGAATTCTATGCAAGTATACATAATGTTTTCAAGTATTATAGGGAGATGTACCTCTAGTGCATGTTATTTTTCTGCAATTTTATGTCAATTTAAATCCCCAATAATAGTGCCAAAAACTTGATCGGTCCCAAAATTACGCAGTAATTTTGCTTTTAATAATATGGCAAAAAAATTGACCCAATTTATATCAAGTATTTAATGTGCAAAATCGAAATTTTATATTAAATATATAAAATAGTTCACACATTAGTGTTTCTACGCAAGTGCATGTATCACTTTAAGTAATACAGGGCTCTAATGGAGTCCTAGATATCGATCCCCATAAGGATGTTGGAAAACCTTAAAGTAAATTATGAAAATTATTTTATAACCAAACCAAAAATAAAAGTAAAAGTAAAGTGTGAAGTTTTAAAATTAACTACTCAGGTGAATGCTAATTAAAATGCAGATATAAGACTACAAAAGTTAAACTAAACTAAATACTAAACTTTCAAAATAAAATTACAAAAATTAAACAAAGTTTTTATTGTGACGGAAAGTTCAAATTTAAGAAAGCATCCTTTCCCTTTACAATAAGTATATAGATTATGAAGAAATTGAAATCATTAGAAAAAATATATATAAACTGTTTTGTGTCAAATAGGAGCAATCCTATTACCCTCTTCCGAGTGCTATGAAAAACATTGACTAATCCAAAGTTTGGTCCCTAATTTCGTGGTTAGGCTAAGAGGATATCGGCTGCCACTCCAGAGTTCCCACTACTTCCTCCCTTGAGAGCTAACAATCTCGCACTAGTTTCCAATCAACTGGACCAAATTGAGGATTCTAATTTGTCACCTTAAAATCTCATATTCTGCATCCAACAAAGTATATTTCCCTATTTATTTGCACACAATCTCATGGATTACATACTCTCCCATGAAATCAAATGTGATTCTCCCTATGTTGTAGAAATCATATCTCATGTAAGAACATATGTCTCTCAACAAGTTTTAATATTTTAATTGGCTAGATCAAAAAGCAAATGAAGTTCGAAGTTCAAATCGTCACAAATTATTCACAAAACCCTATCTCAAAGTAAGGAGAAGGATAAAGAACACTAATCAGAAGGATAAAACACGAATTTCATATATAAAAACAAGTTTACAAAAAAAAGGAATAAAAATACAACTTATCTCACAATCCTTCCTAAGCAAATCCCTAGAAGTTCTCTCCAAGTGTTTCTCTCTTTACAACCACTCCTAATTCTCTCTTAGAAGTGCAATGAAGAAGAAATCTCTCATCTTCCCTCTCCTCTTACATTCCTAGAAGAAAATATCCTCTTCTCTCTCTATTTGTAACTCACGCCACCTCCTCTCTCTCTCTCATGTCACACACACACACACACACACACACACACAAACTCACGCCCAAAACTCCTCACGCAAAAACTCCTTTTGAAGCCCTAGACTTCCCTCTCTTTTATAAAAGGGTGCCTTTCTCCAAAAGAAATTTAAAATTCCCTTTAAAATTCTATGCAAAAGTCAACTCTTTTAAATTTGAAAGATATGTCCATTGATCCAAGAGAGATATCCCTACATAAAAGAACCTTCTAAATTATTTAGATGCATTAAATCACTCTAATGGGTGTTTAGAACAAATGCCCCTTTGAAAATTCAAGAAAAATTTGTCCCAAACTACCTTAATCCACCAAAAGTAGTCTCTGACGCATCATGCTCCAGTTCTCTAGATTTTGGTGCATCAAGCGCTGGTTTGGCACATCATGCCACTCTGCAGTACCTCCACCATTTTGCTTCATTTGGTTCAATTTCAGCTCTATTTTGCCCCGTTTCAGTTGTGTTGCGCTCCTAACTGATAGAGCTACAAATTAAGCATGAAAAAAACCATTTTTTAAAGTATAATTTCATTCAAAAATATGTGAGTAATGTAAAGTAGAATAAATATAAAAAGATATCAAAAAGTGCCAAGTCAGAATTTTCTTTCTTGCTCGTTTCTACTCCAAATTACACTAATTTTGCTTCATTTTCTCCAAAATTTCATTTCTTGTACTTGAAACCAAAAATATGCAAAATACCTTTCTTTAAAGTGTAATATCATTAAAAATCATTAAAATTGAGCATAATATATATATATATATATATATANATATATATATACAAAAACATATATATATATATATATATATATATATATATATATATATATATATATATATATATGAAGATTTAGGTAATTTTTAGGCATGTCATAAGGCTTTCTGGTTAAACCCCAAATATCGTTCCCACAGAGATTGAGGTTAATCACGGTTGCTTTCATGAGAAGTTCTAGTCTAGAATTACACGCCTTAGCTTGGAAGGTTGATAAGGGATTGGTTTTGATTATATCTAACAATTATCACTACAATATTATTTCTACTCCTAAACCAATATACTTAGTGAAAATTAAAAAATGGGGTTTACTATATTAAAAGTACCCTTCCTCATGCAATAAAATTAGTGACATGTGTAAAAGTAAAGCAAGTAGTGAGAGAAATTTTGACAAATAGGAGCAATTATATTCCTTACCCTTGGTCATGTAATATAAAGAACATTGGCTAATTCATTGTTTAAGAATCTTAAAGATTGTTTAAGCAAGAGAGATACTAGCTCTAACTCTAGAGTCTCCTCATCCCCTCACCTGAAGGCTAACATCTAGTACTAAGACATAAAACTTAGAACCAAATTGGGGGCTTTAGCCAAGAACTTGATGCGACATTTTTTTCTGTGATGTGGAATGTAAATATCTTTCAATATTTCAAAACACACACGACAACACTAATAATAAATAAGCAGTTCAATCCAAATAAAAATAAATTCAGTATAAGTAAATTTATCTTTTAAAATCTTTAAGCTGCCAAACCCCATAATAATAAAGCAAATATACGTATTGCTCACGTAATAAAGAGCTCTAATGGAGTCCTAATTATTGATCTGATAGGGAGTTCGAAACACTTATGGTTATAATATCAAATAAAATATTTAAACTATAAAACCTAAGTAAGAAAAATAAATCAAAAGTAATTTTAATGTGCACTAAATGAAATATAGTTAAAAGAACTAAGTTAACTAAACTAATTGTTAAACTTCAAAAGTAAACTTATAAAGAATAAACAAAGTTTTGAAACTAAGAGTTCAAATTTAAGAAAGCATCCTTCACCTTTACAAAGAGTTTATGAAGTGTGAGGAAATTAAAGTCATTTAAAATACATATAAAATTGTATTGTGCCAAATATGACCAATCCTATTTCTTACCCTTTGAGAGTGCATAAAGAACATTGACTAATCTAGAGTTTGGTCCCTGATACTCCTAAAATATATAGTGCTTTTAGACACATTTTTACACCTATTTTTGAGATATTAAACTTAAATGGAAGGTATTTTTGTGTTTTTCTTATAGATACAAGTAAAAATGGAAAAAAATACTTAAAAGAGTGAAAAAGGATCAAATTTGAAGCAAAAAGGTGAGAAAATTGTGCAAAAGAGTTTTGCCACTTAAGCACCGAGACCCCACACTTAAGCACCAGTGGCAGTTACTAGACGAGTAAAATCGGTTTTCATGAATTTTGAAGAGGTTTTTGAGGCACCCATTGGCTTAATAGGTGGTTGTAACTACCATGGATGAAAAGTATCATGAAAGGATGCGTCTCTTGGGTAAATACATCGAATCAAGACACATTTTGAATAGATTCCAAGGCACCTCTTGGTAAACTATGAAAGAAAGAAGATAGAACTTAGAAAAGAGTCCTGAAAATATTGGCAAGTTTTGAAAGTTCTTCTCTGGGGAGTCAGTTTGAAGAGATTTTTAGGAACCACTTTTTATTTACATTATTATTTTTGTTATTTTGTTTTGAGTGATTGTAAAAGAGAAGAGATTCAAAGTAACTTCAAGAGTTTGGTGGAGGACTTGAGATAGGTTTTTATCTTTTTATTTTAGACTACTTTTGGTTTTCTTCGAGGCTTGTTGTTGGTTTGATAATGATTTCTTCTTTTAAACTAAAGTGTGGTTTTGTTTTCTCCATATGAGTAGTTTTCTTTATCTTTCTTCTTAAAATGATAAGTAATTAAGTTTTGGATGGAATTTGTGAGACTTCTTATTGGTTTGACAATGATTTCTACTTTTAAACTAAAGTGTGGTTTTGTTTTCTCCATGGATTTTGATTTGACAATGATTTCTACTTTTAAACTAAAGTGTGGTTTTGTTTTCTCCATGGATTCTGAGTTTTTTTTATTTTTCTTGTTAAAATGATAAGTAATTAAGTTTTGGATGAAAGTTGTGGAGAGTATTGATCCTTAATGTTGGAAGAAGTTGTGATGATTTAAATCCATGCACTTCATTTACTTCTTGATTTGGCCACTACAGATGTTAATTTTTTTTGTGAGAACATGTAAGAACCGGGCTAGTATTATCTCAGTCAACAATTGGAAAGAATCACATGAGGTTGTATGAATGAGAATATAGTTCATATGATTGAGTGTAAATAAATAGGGAAATATTCATTGATGGGTGTAGAGTTAGAGGACTTTAAAGTGACAAGTTAAAGCCCCTAACTTAGTTTATTGTTTTAGGTTTTGATATGAGAATTTTAGCCCCTAGGTGGAGGGAATCTAGGGAACTCTAGAGTGAGAGGTAGTATCTTCCCTGCCTAGCCGGTCTTCAGAACTATTTAAACTTTAAATTAGCCAATGTTCTTTATAACATCTCTCATAAAGGTAAAGAATATTATTGCTCCTATTCGGCACAACACAATTTGCATACTTCTATAATAGAATTCCTATATCTATTACTGATTCATGATAAGAAAAAAGAAATTTTCATTTTAATTACTTTTATTCTACAAAAACTTTAGTTATCTTTTTAAGTTGTTACTGTTTTGTTAAAATATCAAAAATACAAAAATTATTTAAGTTTTAAATTCCTAAAAAATTATTTTTAGTTTAAGTAATTATCTTTTTTAAAAATTGAAAAACTTTCTAAAAAGTACATATTGTGTAATCTTCCTTGTGGGTTCGATATTCAAGTCTTAATCAAAAAGTCATACATTACTTGATAACGATACGTATACTTGCGTAGTACCCCAATATAAATATATATAAATTAAAAAATTAAGTTCTTATTTTTTTTCAGGATCAAGTTTTTGGTTTTGTTGCAAAATAAAGAAATATAAGTGAAAAATACCATCAGAACTATTGTTATACTGTGCATAAGCATTAAGTAGGGGATCAAGTTTTTGGCGCCGTTGTCGGGGAAGAAAACTAAGTAAATTTCTATTTTTAGAAAGTTTTATTTAAACTTTAAAAATTGTATCTTATTTTGTTTTGTTTATTTTATTTTATTTTATTTTATTTTATTATATGTTAGAGTATGTGTAGTTCAGGTTCTGAAGGACTAGTGCCCTACTATTCTGAATTAGAAAGAACTATTAGAAAAATCAGATGAACCAAAAAAATTATAAATTTTGAAAAATCCAAAAAATTTACAGAAATGGCAGACCAAAATAATCAAAATGCTAAAATTCATCAAGAGTTTAGACTTTTAAGAGATTATGCCAACCCTACTGTAGATGAACTTCATTGTAGTATTAGGAGTTTAGACCTTTAAGAGATTATGTCAACCCTACTGTAGATGAACTTCATTGTAGTATTCATTTACTGTAGTGGCTAATTCATTTGAGCTTAAACCTGCTATTATCCAAATGGTGTCAAATAATCACTTTGGGGTATCACCAACTGAAGATCCAAATTTACATCTTGTCGATTTTCTAGAATTATGTGCTACATTTAAATATGATGGTGTTTCAGATGATGTCATAATACTTAGGTTATTTCCTTTCTCACTGAGGGATAAAGCTAAGATGTGGTTGAATTCGTTAGCACTTGGATCTATGAGAACTTGGGGTGATTTAGCGCAAAAATTCCTTGCTAAAATATTTTCCACCATAAAAAATGATGAAGCTTAAAAATGATATTACATCTTTTAATCATTTTGAAGAGGAATCTATTTATGAAGCATGGGAACAATTTAAAGAACTCTTAAGAAAGAGTCCACACCATGCTATACCAGATTAATTAACAATTCAAACCTTTTATAATGGATTAATTGGTTCTCTTAGATCTATTATCGATGTCGCTGTTGATGGTTCATTGATATTAAAACAATTTCATGATGCTTATGCTTTAATAGAAGAGATGGCTACCAATAATTTTCAATGGCTTTCTGAGAGGGTGAATCCAAAAAAATAGCCAATATTCATGAAACTGAAGCATTTACTATGTTAGAAAATCAAGTTGTTGCAATTTCAAGGAAGTTAGACAAATTTGGAATGAATTTTTCTCAACCAATTTCCATGATTGAAGAGAATTCATTAGGCCAAATGATAGATTCTCAAGCTTCATTAGAAACTTTGAATGTCATAAATAATAAGCAAAATAACCCATATTCCAATTATTATAACCAAGGTTGGAAGAACCATCCCAACTTTAACTGGACTAACAATTCGGGTGGTAATAATCAGCAATAGAGAACAACCAAGTAAACCCATTGGAAAACTAGAACAAACAAGGGATTAATAGTTATAGATCTACTTATCCTCTAGGAATCAACAATAATACACAATTTAAGAATAAGAAGTTGTCTATAGAAGAAGTGGTGTTACAAATAGGTAATCAGTTACAAAGTCAAGGATATAGAAATACTAAGAATCAACTTGGGCAAATCGCAAGTTCATTAAGTAATAGATCCCAAGGAACACTTCCTAATAATACTGAATCAAATCCAAAAGACCAGAATAAAGATCAAGTTAAAGCCGTACAACTTAGAAGCGGAAGAGAGTTGGAAGGAAGGGTTCAAAAAGAGATTGAAGTAGAGAGAGAAGAAATTGAAGAATCAAAAGTGGACGCTCCGAAAGATTCTGAAAGACCTATTTCTTTGCAGAAAATTGATTTAGAAAAACCACCAACCTCCATTTCCTTAGAGACTTCAAAATAAAATTTATATAAGCAATTTTAAAAATTTCTGGAAATATTTAAGAAGCTTACACTCAATATTCCATTTGATGAAGCCTTAGAAAAAATGCCAAGCTATGTAAAGTTTATGAAGGATATTCTCAATAGAAAAAGGAAGTTTGAAGATAACGAGTCAAGCTATGTAAAGTTTATGAAGGATATTCTCAACAGAAAAGGAAGTTTGAAGATAATGAGAGCGTTACACTTAGTTAGGAGTGCAGTGCTACAATTCAGAAGAAACTTCCTGAAAGCTTAAAGATCCTGGTAGCTTTATAATTCCATGTGCAATAAGAGACAGATTTTATGGGAAAGCTTTATGTGATTTAGGTGCAAGCATTAACCTTATGCCATTATCAATATTTAAGAGATTGAGATTAGTTGAAAAAACCACTACCACTGTAACTCTGCAGTTAGCAGATTGTTCAATAACCTATCCTAAAGAAGTTATAGAAGATATCCTAGTGAAAGTGGATCAATTTATCTTTCCTGTTGATTTCATTGTGCTAGATATGGAGGAAGATAAAGAGATACCTATCATTTTGAGGAGACCTTTACTAGCCACAGGAAGAGCAATGATAGATGTGCAGAAAGGGGAATTAATAATGCACGTCAATGATAAAACTATTACTTTTAACATTTCAAAATCAATGAAATACCCTGCAAAAGGTAAAAATGACGAATGCTATAGAATGAATGTTATAAGATATCCGAGCGAATGTCATTTCAAGACTACTTATGAAAAAAAATCTGAAGAAAAAGATTTGGAACACGAGCAAGAAGAGGAATTAGATCAATGTACAAACCTTTTTAAGGAAGATTCAAATTATCTTCAAGAAAGTTTTGAAATTTTGGACACGACAGACAAAGATAAATCAATTTGTCCATCTATTGAAAAACCTCCAGAACTTGAGTTTAAATTACTTCATGAACTTTTAAAATATGACTTTTTAGGAGATTCCTCTACTTTACATGTTATAATTTCCTCGAAGTTAACAAAGAAAGAAGAAGAAAAGCTTATGAAAGTTCTGAAAAATTTTAAGAAAGCCTTCGGATGGACAATTGCTGATATTAAAGGAATCAGTCCTATAGAATTAATGTGGGAGACACTGCAAACCTAGGGCTGATCCACAAATGAGATTAAATCCTGTTATGAAAAAGGTTTTTAAGAAAGAAATTTTAAAGAGGTTAGATGCTGGAATTATCTACCTTATTTCAGATAGTGCATAAGTTAGTCAAATTCATTGTGTTCCTAAGAAAGAAGTAACTGTAACTGTGAATGAGCATAATGAGTTAATACCTACTAGACATGTTACAGGGTGACGAATATGCATTGATTATAGAAAATCAAATCTTGCCACAAACAAAGATCACTTTTCACTACCCTTTCTAGATCAAATGTTGGATAGACTAGCTGAGCATAAATACTTTTATTTTCTGGATGGATATATCGGTTATCACCAAATTCAAATATCTCCCAAGGATCAAGAGAAAATAACATTTACCAGTCCTTATGGTACTTTTGCTTTTAGATGAATGTCGTTTAGTTTATGTAATGCCCCTACTACATTTTAAAGATGTATAATGACAATTTATTTGTGATTTAATTCAAAAAGGGATTGAAGTCTCTATGGATGACTTTTCAGCATTTGGAATTTCATTTGACTCATGTTTAGAATATTTATCTAAAGTTCTTAAGCACTGTGAAGAAACAAATTTAGTCCTTCATTGGGAAAAATGTCAATTTATGGTAGCAGGAGGAATTGTATTAGGTCATCAAATCACCAAAGTTGGTATGGAAATAGTTCCTGCTAAAATTCAAGTGATCACTAATTTACCTTATCTAACAAATTTAAGGGAAATTAAGAGTTTTTTAGGGCATGTTGGATTCTATAGGCGATATATTAAAAACTTTTCTAAGATTGCTAAGCCTTCATCCCATTTACTGGAGAAAGATGCAATTTTCAATTTTGATGAGGAATGCCTACAAGCTTTTAAATTTTAATAAGAAAAATTAATCACTGCACCAATTATAGTTTCGCCAAATTGGGAAAAACCTTTTGAACTTATGTGTGATGCAAGTGATTATGCTATTGGAGCTGCTTTAGGACAAAGATATTTCAAAGTTATTTACTATGCTAGTAAAACTCTTAATGAAACTTAAATTAATTATACAACAACTGAAAAAGAGTTATTAGCAATAGTATATGCCTTCGATAAATTTAGATCATATTTGATTGGAACTCATTGTATAGTGCATACAGATCACTTTGCTATCAAATACTTGATGAAAAAGAAGGATACTAAACCGAGACTTATAAGATGGATTCTTCTTTTACTAGAATTTGATTTTGAAATAGTAGATCAGAAGGGAAATGAAAATCAAATTGCTGATCATTTTTGTTGGTTTGAATTAGAAAAACTACTCTTTTGAAAAAGAAATTAATGAACATTTTCCAGATGAAAAATTGTTCACTGTAAATGAGTGGTATGTTCCGTGGTATGCCTACATTGTGTATATTGTTAATGATCTTAAACCCTATGAAATGACATAGCAACAAATGAAGAAATTTTTTCTGAAGCTAAGACTTATTTTTGGGATGTCCCATATATATATAAACAAGGAAAGGAGCTGATCATTCGAAGATGTGTACCATTAGAAGAAACTTATGAAATTATCCAAAAATGTCATAATTTTTATTTTGGGGGACATTTTGGTGTTGATAAAATATTATACAAAATTCTACAATCTGGATTTTATTGGCCTACAATTTTAGAGATGTTAATACTTATATCAAAACTTTTGGCAGATGTCAAAGAGTAGGCAATATTTCTAGAAGAAATGAGATGTCCCTCAATTATATGCTTGAAGTTGAAATATTTGATGTTTGGGGACTAGATTTCATGGGACCATTTATACCATCTTTCAGACAATTATATATTCTGTTAGCAGTGGACAATGTATCCTAATGGATAGAAGTTGTTGCTTTACCTCAATGTGATGCTCAAAGTGTTGCAAAATTTTTTAAAATGAATATATTTTGTAGATTTGGGTTGCCGATATTTATCATTACTAATGGGGGAAGTCATTTCAGAAATGTCATTTTGGAGAAGTTATTAAAGAAATGTCATATAAATCATAGGATTGCTACTGCATATCATCCTTAGACAGGTGGTTTGACTGAATTATCCAATCGGGAAATTAAAAAAATTATGAAAAAATATGTGAATCTAATAAAAATGGATTGGTCAGTCAAACTTGACTATGCTTTGTGAGCTTATAGGACTACATATAGAACTCTTATATGAATGTCCCCATATAGGCTAATATTCGAGAAAGCTTGTCAATTACCAGTTGAACTTGAGCATAAAGCATATTGGGTTATTAAAGAGTTCAATTATAATTTAAAAGATGCTGGTGAGAAAAGATTGTTACAATTTAATGAGCTTGAAGAGATAAGGAATGAATCTTATGAGAGTGTTAAGATTTATAAAGAAAAGATGAAAATGTGGTATGATCAAAAGACTCTTACTAAAAATTTTTAGCCAAGGCAACAAGTTTTGCTATATAATGCAAGGTTAAGATTATTTCCAAGAAAACTTAAGTCTAGGTAGATGGGCCCATTTGTTGTGATAAAAGTTTATCCTTATAGAGCTGTGGACATTAAAGATCCTAATTTTGAGAAAATTTTTAAAATGAATGAACGACTGAAACCTTTTTATATAGGTTATCAGGATATATATAATGATGGAATGATGTTGGGTCAACCAGAATGAGCATTGGTTATGTTGGACTGACAACGTAAAACTAAGCGCTTTATGGGAGGCAGCCCATAATTATCAGTGTGTTTTTTCTTTGATTGTTGTTTTGAGTCTGATTAAGAAATTTGGGGTAATATTTTTTAGTCTATTATGTGCTAGTAATGATTTTTAGACTTTACTTAGTGACCTAGACATGTTAGAATGAGAATTTGTACGTTAAGTTGACTGGTACAAAAATGTGCACTAGCGCTTAAGCACGACAATTTAATCACATGTGCAAATTTTGATTTCTAGAAGGTGTAACTGCAATTTAGTTGGAATAAACATGTCTTAGCAGTTTCTAGTCGTGCCTAGAAGTTATGAGGGGAATTAAGCCCGGATTACTTTTAGCCCTAAAAGTCTAAGAAAGAGAGAGATTTAGAGAAAATGACTTCATGGGAGATGGATTTGAAGATGAAGGAAGAAGCTATAAGGAAGAAGTTCTTTAGTCAAAGTGCATAGGAGATGTATAACGGTTTCTTAGCCTTTATATTGAAGGGATATCGGAGAAGATCAACCAAATGGAGAATATTATATCTGTATTAGAGACTAAGATGCTTGAATTGCATGCTCACCTAGAACAAATTGGGTGTCAACTTAAGATGCAATTCAGCCATACCAGTTATGTAGACAAAGCGGATAAGGCGGTGTTCCTTAAGCAAAAGTGGATCGAAGATGATGGTATTAGAGCTCGTCACCACCGTCCATTTTATCAACTCTATTTCTTGGAGAGACTACTGAGAGACAAGAATTTGTTCCTTCTAATGAAGAGTGGCATTATATTAAGTGTTAGGAATTATGTGTTTTGAGTCATGTTTTTAAGTTTGTTAGTGTTTATGTCTTGTGTTTAGTGTTTGTGTCACTTTTGTGTTTAATTGTAAATGTGTGTTAAGTGTTCTATACTTAGGAAAATTTTTTCATCCAAGACTATTTGGAGAGAGAACTAAGTGTTAAATATGTTTGTACTTGTTTATAAGTTTGTTTTTATGAAAATTTGTGTTATTTTTAGCCTCAAATTGAATTAATTATTATGAAAAATTTTGAGAGAGAAGGGAGTTATAGGAAGTAAAAATAGTCATCTAAGTGTTATGAGACCATTTAGGGGTGGTTTACTTAGGCTAATAGTGCATTTTACTCATAATTAAAAATTTCAAAAATTGTGCACTGGCGCCTAAGCGCCACATCTTGCGCTTAAGTGCGAGCCTACCCGAGAGGCAGGCGCCTAAGCGCCACTTACTCGCGCTTAAGCTCCGGCTCATGAAAACTGGTTCGTGGATGGTTAAAAGTAAATTTTTCGTCCAGAAATGCCATTTCTAACGCCTCCTATCGTCTTCCCTAACTCGAGTTTGCAATTTTGAGGGCTAGGGCAAGTGAAATTTGAAGATTTCTTTGTGGAATCAAGTGAGATTTGCTAGATCCAAGTTCCTTGAGGTAAGAGCTTAACTTCTATGCAAAAAAATTAAATTTTCACCATATATTTTAAGCACATTTTGAATATTTCACAAATTTACTATTTATGGTGAAGAGTGAAGAAAAATCTATGGAAATTACTTGGAAAATTTAGTTAGTGCTTTTCGAAGTTTAGTTTAGTGATTTAAACTTGATTTTTAAAGTTATTTTTAGAATTTATCAGATTTGTAGAATGGCACCAAGAATGAAAAGGAGCAAAGGAAAGAGCCCATTTGATTTGAGAAAATTTGTCAGTTCAAAAGCTCAGGATCAATATAGTGACGCTCTACAATCACAAAATTTAATTTAGGAACGATGTTTTAAGAGTCAAGGTGGAGAAGTGGAAGACCTGATAGTCCGCCGACAGTAGGAACAGTTCTGTTGTTTCTCTGTTGTCGCTATAATTTCTGTTGTAAGTGAGTTTTATGCAAATCTCCTAGAGGCTGAGGACGATTGAGTTATGGTTCGAGGGAAGCTGCTACTACTATAGGTATGGGATTTGCTTCCTTGATATTTTCTTTATGCGAGCAGGCTGGAGTAAAGTATGATAGTTAGGAAGAAGTTCTATTGCCTTTGAAGCCCATTATGAAAGTGAATGTGAAGACTTATTCGAAGCATTTGAATTTTGGCTGGAGAGGAGGATTTTCCATGAGCTGTGGATTAGAGACATTTGCTGCATTTACCTCTGTTGCATCTTCATCAAGACCATCCGCTTCACATGCATTCTACATCTCAAGGTGATTCAACTGAAACTCAAGAGTAGTTATTACAGAAAATGATGATTCATATCCACTTTATCGCTGATAAAGTTAAAAATCTAGAACAATTTGCTGAGCATATAAATAGGCATAATAGGAGAAAGAGTGACTTTGAGGAGAAATTATACCCAGCTCTGGAGGGCCTGATTAGAGGTGACCCAGGAGTAGTATTTCCTCAATATCCTCATTATCCTGACTATGAGCCTAAAGAAAAATGGTATAGTGGCGATTCTCAGAGTGGAGAGGAGTAGAGATGAGAGATGATGTGTTGGACTTGATTTGGTTTGATGTATTGTTATGTTTGTGTTTTGTTATGGACTTTGTGATGTAGTACTACTACAGATGCAGTTATGTGATGTTGTGGACTATGTTTTATGTTGTGTTTTGAATTTTTATGTTCTATTGTTGTTGTGATTGTTGTTTTAGATAGTATTTTGTTTATAAAATTTTAGGGTAGTAACTATTTTTGTTTTTAGTATTGTGGATTGGTTAGTTTAGAAATTAACTTAATTCCATGTTTTTTTTTAAGTTAAAAATCTTGCTAGCTTAGATTTTACTTTTAAAATTCAGAAACTGCTACCCTATATTTTTCTTTTATCATGTTAGTGTGTGGTTTGCTTTTATACCAATTGTTTAGAAGTTTATTGAATCTCTACATGTTAAACTAAAATAAAATGTTAGAAAATTTGATCAAAAATTAGTTTTACTACTATCTTTAGTTCTAGACTTGTATAATTAGGATGTAAAAAATTCTGTTAGCATGTTATTTCAATTTTCATTCCTGCCTATATAATTATCTGATGCTAAACTGTTTAATCTCATAAAAAAATAAAAAAATTAAGTTTGGGGGAGGGATGAAAAACATTTTCAAAACTTGAATTTTATTTTTTCTTAAATCGACTACAAATGAATTTGAGTTTTAGAAGAAAAATTGATTATGTATTTGAAGTTATATTAGGGAAGTAAAATTTGATCTTAGAAATGAGTAAGAAAATTTAGTTAAAATTTAAGTAGTGAAGAAAAACTTTAAGTTAAAAACTTTTAGTATATAAAATGATTAATATAAGTGACTATCTTTAGTAAGAAAAATAGTATTTTTGAAAAATTTAGAAAATGTAGACTTTTATTTTTAATACTTAAATTTCTTTTATTAAAATTATTTTCAAACTATTATTACATTTATAAGTAAAAGTTTTATATCAAGACTTTACTTTAGGAAAGGAGAAGTGAAATTCAAAATCCATTAAAGTTCTATCTAGATATAGTAATCCTTGCCTGAAAAAGCAAAAAAAAAGAAGAAGAAGAAAAAAAAAAGAAAAAGAAAAGAAATGTAAGGGGGGAGAAGCTTAAGGATTAGTGCCTAATCAAAAATTGGTTCTATATTTGATCTTTTAAAGTATAAGACTTGATAAAATCTTAGCTTATAAATATAATATAGTAAGTAAAATTATTTTTAATAAAAATTTTTAAGTAGAGAAAATAAAAGAAATTACAAAATTTTTGAATTAGATAATAACTCAAATTTTCATAGTTCTTAACATTAATAAGTTTAAAATCTAAATTTAGAGAACCTTACAATATTTCTTAATTGGATAGGAACTCATATTTTCATAGTTCTTAACATTAAAAATTTTCAAATTTTAAGTTCGTCTCATTTACTAATTATTTTTTCTAAATTGGACTACTATATTTCTAAATCTAAATTTTAGTAACTCTTAAAGAAACTCATATACATATCAAACAAATTTGGATTTTAAAGATTGAAGTTTCACTTGAGGACAAGTAACATTTTAATTTTGGGGGATTTTGATACACCTAAAATATATAGTGTTTTGAACACATTTTTATACCTATTTTTGAGATATTACACATTAATGGAAGGTATTTTTGTGTTTTTCTTGCAGATACAAGGAAAAATGGAAAAAAAATACTTAAAGGAGTGAAAAGGATCAAATTTGGAGAAAAAAGGTGAAAAATTGTGCAAAAGAGTTTTGGCGCCTAAGC
>JXCR01147642.1:0-22351 GCA_002079205.1 Phalaenopsis hybrid cultivar
TCTCGTTTTGAGTTGATGACTATCCTCGATTTTCCCTTCTCCGCATCCTCTCCTTTGCAGCCATCATCCCTTCTCCTTGTTGCGGCCGCCCCGGTCAGCAAATATTTATTGTTCTACTGCAGTTCCAGCTGGCCCCTACACTTTCCTCCCATCTTCCTTGATGCCACCTTCCATGTTCAACGAATCACCTTGCTAGCGCCCTCCAAACATAACCTTCCTATCTCCACCTGCAGTGCAACCACGCCATCCTATCTCCACCTGCAGTCCAACCACACCAACTTACCTTCAACGTGCAGTTTAGCAGCATCTAACCTCCCGTCTTGCAGCCCAACCACAACCCTCATACCCCATCTTTCTGTAGCCGACCACAACCACCCTCACATCCACCTATTACAGTCGCCCGTCAAACCTTCCACAACCACCGGCTTACACCCTGCTGCCTTTCCTTTATCTACACGCCACTGCAACCCTTAAGACGTCTAATGCCCTTCTAATCTGCATAAACGCACGACCCCTTTGGGATACAAATCTAGTTGACTTTGTGTGTGATGTATGTTATTTTCTCTTGTATTAGTTGTAACCTTCTAGTTGCTTTTCAATAATGTATTTCTTGAAAGGCCTGAAGCCCGGCATACGAACATTCATCCGCCGCTTGAGACCACATGGATGAGGGAAATGATGGAGCTCGCCCAGTTGATTGAGGATACAAAACAGGTGAAAAAGGTCGACAAATGCAGCAACACCGGGTATTCTACAAGAGCACCGTGATAGTCACGACACCGAGGACACAGACGAATTTGTCCATTTTTCTTCTTAACTGGTACAATGTTGGCTAACTATGTGGGATATTTCTCTTATCTAACAAAGTTGGTGTCTATTAATTTCCTTACATTGATAATGACTTGCTACTCTATCTCAAGGTGCATTCTTCTAGGAGATTGCTTTACTGGGGTCATACTTTTGTCCCCCCCGAGCTTATGAACTGAAACTTCTACTGATAGCCATGACATTTCATCGTAGCTCCATGCAAAGCAATCTTTAAAATTTGACAATTACTTTATCAGTTTTGTGGATTCTTCCTCGCTGAGCAGAGAACTTATGAAGGTGGGTCGGGGCTGCTTCTCAGTCTTGAGGTTGATCTCTTTTAATTCATCCACTGTTGACTTAATTTCTTCTTCAAATTCTGGCAGAGCATCACCTATTAACTGATCTTGAGAGTCAACCTCTATATCGAGGCAATCCTCTTCCAATCCACTCTATACCGAGGACCTGGAGGTAATTTCAAGCACTTCACAGATGCATATAAGTGTTAGACAAAAGAGCTAAAAGATTGTGTTACCAATGTGACAAGAAATATGCCCAAGGAGACCGTGGCAAGGAGCACGCTCTTAAGGTTTTTTTAGTTTAGGAGGAGAATGCAAAGAATAAGGAATCAGAAGAGTAAGCAGGGGAGGAGCATCTGCATTTGGATGTGGTGGAAGTGTCCCTGTATTCGGTGGTGGGATTTACTCTGAATCACACCATGAAGGTGAGAGGATGAATCGGGAAACAACCAATTGTGGAGTTGTTGGATAGTGGGACCACACGTAACTCCATCTCAAATAAGGTCGTGGAGAAGCTAGAGTTGAAGCTTGTGACTACAGGGAGCTTTGGCGTTATGATGGGCATAGGGAAGGTGGAGAAAAATTGAGGAATTTGCAAGGGGTCTGTTCTGACACTACATGGCCTTTGAGTGGCGGAAAACTTTTTTCCTTTTGATTTGGACAGCATAGATGTGATTCTGGGAATAAAGTGACTGCGAACATTGAGAGAGATGAAGGTGGACTGAAATTTCTTGACGATGGAGTTCCAAGTGGAGGGTAGGAAGGTGGCCCTTGAAGGAGATTTTAGTTTATGCAAAACTCTGATGTCGCTCAATACCATGGTCAAGTAGATTTGGGGAGCAGGACTGGGTTACCGGTGGAGTTGGAGAGCATTGAGGAGTTTTGAGAGGGGGTCTAGCAGCTCCTACAGTAGTTTACTGATGTTTTCCAGCAACCAAGCAGGTTAACACCTCAGAGGGAGCACGAGCACGATATTACATTGAAGGAGAGTATTTCTTTCATAAACGTCGGACCATACAAGTACCCCTAGACTCAAAAAGATGAGATAGAGAAATTGATCCGGGAGATGCTTATTATCAGGCCTAGTTTGATCCTTTTTTGAAGTCTAGTCCTGTTGGTAAAGAAAAATGATGGTAGTTGGAGATTTTGTGTGGATTACTAGGCTTTGAACAAGGAAATGGTGTTGGACAAGTTTCATATTCCTGTGTTTGATGAGTTGCTAGATGAGCTTTATGGGACAATTATTTTCTCAAAAATTGATCTTAAGTTAGGGTACCACCAAATCAGGATGAAGTCAATGGATGTGCACAATATAACATTCAGGACACATGAAAGACATTTTGAATTCTTAGTAATGTCGTTTGGCCTCATTAACGCCTCGACGATATTTTAATCCCCCATGAATAAGGGTTTTCAACCTTATCTTCGAAAATTTATCTTGGTTTTCTTTGATATCCTAATCTGTAGTCGTACGAGGCAGTAAGTGGGGCACCTGAGGACAGTCTTGGAGACACTGAGGGAGCACCGGTTATATATTAACTTGAAGAAATGTTCTTTTGCTCAGTTACGGGTGGAGTGCTAAGGACATGCGGTGATCAGGACTAACGTAGCAGTGGATCATTCCAAGATTGAGGCTATGGTTGATTGGCCCTTACTGAGGCATTTGAAGTGGTTGAGAGGATTCTTGGGACTCACAGGCTACTATCGGAAGCTCGTGAGATGATATGACACGATAACATGACAATTGATGGACCAGTTGAAGAAAGATAATTTCAATTGGGGGGGAAGCAACAACACTGGCATTTGAGCATCTAAAGGGGCCATGACCAGCGTACCGGTATTAGCACATCCAAATTTTAGTACACCATTTTTGTTGGAAACAGATGCGTTTGGATACAGATTGGGAGCAATGTTTATGCAGGATCAACGACTGATTGCCTACTTCAGTCAGGTTCTACGGCTAGAGCGAGGCTCAAGTTAGTATATGAACGAGAATTGATAACGATTATCTTGGTCATTTAGAAGTGGTTGCCCTACCTGTTGGGATGACATTTCTTGTTCATGACAGATTAGAGGAGTTTAAAGTATTTTTTGGAGCAACGAACGATGACTGAGGAGCATTAGAGATGACTATTCAAGCTACTGGGGTATGATTTCGAGATTCAATACCGACCATGACTAGAGAACAAGTCAGCTGACGTAATATCAAGAAAGGGGAGGAACCCTAATTGATGGCCCTATCGGTACCCTTGGTCATAAATTGAGAGGACTAGAGATAGGAGAGCGGAAGGGATGAGGAGCTGAGGAATATAACGACTAAATTAATACAGGATCCGAACAGTTATCCAATATATGCATAATATGCATTGAGGGGACAACAACTGCTCCACTAGGGGTGATTTGTGCTACTTAGTCGTCGGAGTATATTTTCAGATTATTACAAGAGTTTCATGGCAGTGCGATTGGGTGACATTCAGGGGTGCCGAAGACCTAGAGTTGTCTGGCGACAAACTTTATTTGGCAGAGATGTGCAGAAACGTGGAGGATATAGTGGCAAAATGAGATGTGTGCTAGCAACACCAGTATTTAACCACGACACTAGGGGGTTAATACAATCATTAGCATTACCAGAGAAGGTTTGGGTAAAAGTGAAGATGAATTTTATCGAAAGGTTGCCATGGTCAGAAGGGTTCACAATGATTATGGTTGTGGATAGCTCAAGTAAGTATGCACATTTCATTATGACATCCCTACACCGTAGTCTCAGTCGCGCGATGTTTATCTGGGAAGTGGTCTGTTTGTACGAGTTGTTTGAATCGATTGTATCAGATAGGGATAATGTGTTCCTTAGCCACTTCTGGAAAGAGCTATTTAGGTTGCAAGGGATAGTCCTTGAAAGGAACACCGTATATCATCCCCAGACTAATGGTTAGATAAAGGTGGTCAACAGGAGTGTGGAGACATTCCTGCATTGTTTTGTACCTGATATATCGAAGTTATGGGCTAAGTGGATTGAATGGGTTGACTATTGGTATAATATTTCATGCAATACCGCAACACAGATAACCTTTTTTAAGATATTATATGTGTGGGATCCATCTCACTTGATATATTATGGGCATTACACTACATCAATATCCAACGTTGATTAGTACTTGGAGGAGATGGATAAGTTATTAGCAGAGGTTAAAGAACATCTTTGATTTCTCAGAAATCATTAAGAGGAAAGCAGATGGATACAAGAGAGAGGTGCAATTCGAACTAGGGGACATGGTATACATTGGCCACGAGGAGTGAAAAACTTTAATCATGGTGCTTTGGGTTTTATGAGGTGATAGCACGCTTTGGGGCAGGGGCCTAACGTTTGAGGCTTCCACCATCATCTGCACTACTCCCGGTCTTCCATGTATAAAAGCTGAGATGAGCAATTGAAGATCACACACCCTCATCTACAGCACCGCCGACGCTGACTAAGGACTTGGAGGTGATTTTGGATCCAATAGAGATCGAAGGGGTGCGCCGAGCAATAAGGGGACCGAAGGAGATATTGGTTAAGTGGAAATGACTGCCAGACTATGAAGCAACATGAGAGCGTTACGGGGTGATCCACAAGTAATTTTCATCTTTCCACATTGAGGACAAGACTTTTTTTGGAGGGGAGTAATGTTACACTCAGTATGCATCCGGTCCCTCCGACCCACAGACGGGCCGGTCTTTGTCGCGGGAAGGAAGGTGAGGGAGCCGGGCGAGGCGTAGAGCAAGGAAAGGGAGGGGTGTGGTCCTTTATAGTCATAATCACATATTCAAGGAGGAGAAACTGAGGGGAGTTTGTAGGGAAGTTTAAAATGAAAGTTTTCAAATGCTGTATTAGGTTTCTATTAAGGGGAAACTTTGGGTTTGTTTTATTTTCATATATGTTTTGTTGTCGCTATTATTTTCTTTCTTCTTGTGGGACGTCTAGGGTTTAGGAGAGACGATCTACCTGTAGAATAGTAGATTAGCATTGTTTTATGCTTGTTTTCCTTTGATTGTTGTAAGAGCAGCTCTTATTTGTATTTTTTCCATCTATCTATTGTGATTGTGTTATGGTTTATTCGCTGAGTTTGTTGTCGAGGTGTATCAGTTTGATGCATGCATGAGTTGTTACGTGTAAAATTCACATGCTTCATTTCTTATTTTCATTGGTGTAGAGTCATTTTTAAGATTGACTTTTTTGTGAATTCCTGTTTTCATGAGTGTTTGTAATTATGATTTTATTTTATTTGTGAGTCAAAGAGACGCCTCCAAAGTGGGCTGAATTGGGTGCATAGTGGAATTCAATCAATTGCTTTTGAAAATATTTTAATGCCAAGTGTCCAATAATGAATGCAAGTGGTATGCCGAATAATCAATAATGTTTGAGATAAAACGAGTCATCGTTCAAGGGGACAATAGCAATGTGATCAATTTTCTTAATTAGTGCATGGCTGAATGATTAGGAGAGTAGATGTTTTAGATTCGACTTATGTTAAGAAAAGCAGTGGTTGACCTCGGAAGACTTGGGCTTATTGTATAAAAAATGATCTTAATTTATTAGAATCAAATGAAAATATAACACTAAAGAGGACACAATGGAGAAAAAAGGATTCATGTAGTGGGATTAAGGCTTTGTTGTTGTAATGCATGGCTGAAAGATGTGGAGCACGCTACCACAGCATGGTGCTGCATTGCTTTACTCACTCAGTTTAGACATTATTTTCCATTTTATCTCTAGGAAGTGCAACAAGACTTCTCATTTTTTTACATAGCAAGCCATATATGATAGTTTTTTTTTATGGAAATATGTATATGAGTCGCATGTTCTTTTTCCTCTTCTTTGGGATGATAGGTCTCAAATTTTACATGCTTAGTGGTATTATTTTGTACTCCTTTTGATATTTTCAATAGAATGTTATATGCACCATTTGAAGGAGGACAATCTTTATAACTGTATTTGATGTATTAATTAGATAAATAATTATATGTGCCAAAGTTTAGGAGATACAGTACAAGATGTGATATTGTTGAAGTGTGAACTCTGAACTAGCTATGTTATCCACCATATTGTGGGTATATTACTCAATTATAAGTTATGCATATTTTTGTTACCACGTAGATATCAGTGATGGTGAATGAATGATTAAGACAACAAAAGTGTGACAACAACAGTGCATGTATGGACAATTTTTCTTTGTTGTGGACCAAACCGTAAGTGTTCAAAATAAGATATAATGGTTATGTAAAAGGAGTTATGTGCGGGAGAGCAATGTGCTTGTTAAGCACAATGATTATGTTTATCCAACTGCTTAGCATATAACATGAACATCATGAATATGTTTATAATAAGTGAAGATAACATGCAGTCAAATTAAGCTATAATGCAGTGCATAATCAATACCTATGTGGTTATAATCTGTACCACGTAAATACGCAGTGATGGTGAATGAATGATTAAGACAACAAAAGTGTGACAACAACAGTGCATGTGTGTACAATTATTCTTTGTTGAGAACCAAACCATACGTGTTCAAAATAAGATATAATAGTGATGTAAAAAGAATTATGCACGGGAGAGCATTGTGCTCGTTAATCACAATAATTATATTTATCCAACTGCTTAGCATATAACATGAACATCATGAATGTGTTTATAAAAAGTGAAGATAACGTGCTATCAAATTAAGGTATAGTGCAGTTGGGCATAATCAATACTTATGTGGTTTGACCTACATGTAGGCCCAACCAAACAAAACATTATGATTTCTATGAACCCTTGCCGCCACAAGCTACTCTTTCACTCTACTGGTAGGTAGCGAAACCTTCTCACACTAACGGCCTGTTTGTGGCAGTTGCAGCTTATCCAGATAAACAACTTATCCTGATAAGCTGCTGATCAACAGCTTATTCTGATAAGCTGGCTGGCTGTTTATGGCAGCTCTTTGAAAACAACTGATTTGTAGTTGTTTCTCAATAAATGAATGTTCTGCCCTTGTTAAATAATATTGTTTGTAACAGAATTGTCTTGACAATATATTCGATATTGTAGAAGCAGAAAAGTAAATTTTATTTTTTTAGAGTGTATCTATATTTTGAATCTTTTGATTTTTTATCCCTAAAAGTCTCATCAAAATACTTCCATCATGCTTAATTAGCTGGGCACAATTTTTCATTATAATATATAAGACTGGAGATCAATGATACAAGTTGATGGTTCAAACTCGAACCATCATCTTGTCGAGGGCTGGTAGCACTACCATTCCAACTAACAGAAAAGACAAAATCAGCTAAGCAATAACCAACAAAGACACAACAATTGTTTGCTACATATGTAAATGCCCCAATAACCTTTTTATAAAGCCAAAATTATAAATTCTCCTCTAGTATCTTCATTACATTCATCCATTTCTTCTTGAAGTTGACTTTTACACTATTTCCTAATCATTAGTTACAGGAAAATAGCCACTAACCATATGTATATGGTCATCACTAATATTTTACATGGTGGGAATCACACATTTACCATTAAGCATATTGACATCTTCAATTTCATCTTTCAGCTCCATCAATCATCATCTCCAGCAAATAATCCAATTAACTCTCACAAGATATGTAAATAAGAATGGTTGGAGTGTTATGTAAAAAACTTCAAAATAAAATTTTAACTTAAATTGAAACAAATAACAAGCCAGTTCATATACCCGGTAAAGTAGAAAGAAACAGAGGCAGCTCAGCTCGGAACAGATAAAGAAGAACACAAAAGAATAAAACAATGCAAAACAAACCAGCGCCATACGATGTCGGCGGATCCTTCTGCAAGTCTTTCAACTCCTTTTGAATCCTCTATGAAGCCATCAGAACAGGACCGGAAACCTTCAGCACCATCGTAATCGTTGTATATCACAAGAAAGTCAATATCAGATCTAAAAAAAACAATGTCATCAAAATAAAAAGAATAAACGAAATCCAAAAGAGGATCGAACCCTAATCAAAATGCTGCGACAAAAATTCGCTCAACGCTGAAAAGAAAACATTGACAGTATGACTTCTTGAATAATGAAATAAAGTATAACTAAAAAACTTTAGTTTATCCCCTTGACCTGCTTCGCGGCTAGCATTTCTTAACTGCTATATCACGGTTCTCATGCACTGCTACACCGATTAGCGATAAATTTAAGACGAACAAATAGGAAGTAGGGCGCGAACCGGTGCTTACCTTCTTCAATGGTTTCTGGTCAGACCAGTGCGAAAGGATGAGAAAGATGGGAGTTTCGCTGGTCTCTATAAGCCGCAATCCCGTTGCCATCCCAACTATGGTTTCTGGTCGGAGCGGTGCGGAAGGATGAGAAACATGGGAGTTTCGTTGGTCTCTGTATCGTAAGGGATCACGAGAGAGACGAGACGCGAGAGAACTGGGGTAAAATAGCGAACAAACGCGGGTCCCGTGGTCAATCCCGCAGCTGCATTTATTAAAGGATCAATTCCGACGTTTTTAAAAACGCAGTTGAAACGTAGATATCAAACAAGGCTGAAAACGCCGCCGCACTTATAAGCTGCCCCAAACAGGGCCTAAGTCAACTTCTTTAGACACATTGCACGTTCACTTCAATGCTAGAAGTAAGCTAATTTTAATCCTTTCTACTAGATGACAACTTCCCTGCTTTAAGGTGCCGTACATGCCAAGCCTAGCATACCCTGTCTGGTAATGGAAATAGTCTCTTTGGAATTAAGCAACAACTCTCTTAAACTTTAAGAGTAACTTTATGAGTATTGCTTATAACTATGCTTTATAATATCTCCTAATACTAAAAGATGCATGTGATTTACTAAAAGATGCATGTGATTCTGAGTTGATGGTGAACATTTTTCATATCTTTTAATCTCTCTTACAAACATAGATCCATAGTTCTCCAAAATAGATTTGTAAGCGGACAAATAATGGCTTTAAGTGAGAAGAGATTAACTTGGTGAAAAAAATAGCCTTACCTTCTACGTTTTTCCTTTAATTATAAATTTAGGAATTCTGATTTATTTAATATTATTTAGACCTTTGTAAATACATTCACTTACAACTAATTGTATCAATCTACCTTTCATAATGAAAATCAATTGGCCATTGATTCAATAAGTTTGAAAATTGATATTACAATAAAAGCATGTTGGCCTATCATGGATTGTATAGTCCAATTTTTTTTATTTAGAAATCGAATTAAAAATTGTATTTTATGACCACGATCTATGAGCGAATCAAATTATTGTGAATTGTTTTTTTGTTTCAGTTTGCTATGATTTGATTTTGAAATACATCATTGTATGATATTGGTTTGCACTGCTCTAATAGTTATAATTATGATTTATATGATTTAATTAGTTTACAAAATTAATTCTATTTTATAAGTGTTTTAAGTCATTCCAAGCTTCATCAATGCTTTCTGATGCTTTTAAAAAATATTTTAATTGATTGTCATTTTGCATGCATCGCTTCTTGGCAGATAGTGTAAACATGAATTGAATCATTTTCTTATAATGTCAACACTTGCACTTGAGTCTTAATTGGTTCTTTGGTTCTTTTGGATTTCATTCCTAAGCAAAAGTCCGAGTTGGCTGATCACATTATTTATATCTAATCTTGTTGTTATTGTATGCATAATTTGTAACTTCTAGGATTACTTGGCAAATCTTATTAGATGACATATTACTCAAGGTTTGTATATTAAATCAAGGGTGACCATACATGAGTCGCATATTGTTAGGAGATCAATATCCCTTTATTTGATAATGTCTAATAAATTTTTGGTGTGAAGGAATAAAAGATAATAATTATTTAGTAACTCCTCCATCACAGGATGCATTCTCATGCACCCCCTTAATATTAGGGTCTACCCAATAAATGAATGATGTGCATTGATATAATAATTTATCATCTTTTGACATTTTCAAGGAGTACTGTTAAATGTTATTTTGGTTTAATCATTAACAATATATTTCCTTTTTATCAGTTAAAGTAAACTTAAATTTCTTTCAGAAATTCTATTTTAAATATGTATTTACTTATTAATGATAGCACGTGATAATTGATAAAATAGCTTGAAATCTAATTATGCTAGTAAAATCATATCTACATGACATTGTTTTTTAAAATAAGAAAGAATTATTTTATTTAAAGTTCCTCTAGGATGCAAACTAGATTTCAATAATGAATTTTGGATATGTGCAATTGTTTAATGCAAAATAATAAGAGAATGCACCAATTGAATAGAGATACCAACTATAAACTAATATAATTAAACCTAACAATATGAATTTGATACCATTTGTAATTAAAGTTTAAAATGATGTAACTAATGCTATTTGTAATTAATAATATAAAAATAATATTAATGATGGGGAATAAATAATGAGGCAAATAAACTAAAGATAATTATTTATTGTGTATTTCTTGCCTATATAATCATGTTATGATGTCTAAGTAATAAAGTTATAAATAAAAATATCATGAACTATAGCGTTAACTATTACCAGCCTTGTATAAAGAATATGTAATTGAGTGTCTAATCATGAATATGCTATGTGTATTGGTTAAAGTAATTTTGTATAATGCAAATAATATTTATAAAAGTTATTTGCTTTGAGCATTAATAAATTAATGTGATGATGGCTTTATAAATTATTTATAAATAGAAATATATTAAATATAAAATTTCTTAATTACATCATAAGTCAAGTGACATTAATATAATCAAAGGTTTAAAATGATACTTTCTATATTTTCTGTGCTAATGATCATTTGATAGTCTTCTAATCAACTTGACATATTTTTATGAGTCCAATTATTAGTGTTATATTTTGAAATAAAAGTTCAAGAATTAATGGCGATATTAATTGTGGAAAATTAAATCATAAAATTTTCAAATCACGATATAAATTGTAGTATAAGTAGAAAAGTTAGAAGTGTCATTTTATCCTTTTCTTGAGACACCTTATGCAATTTTTAAGCTACCAGTCTTATAATATGAATCATAACCATTTTGATCACCAGATAATTTGTCTTCGTTTAGAATTGTATTTTCCTTTTCCAACATATCAATCTTTGTATGTAGGGAATCATGATTGAAAGTGCTGGTGGATATTAAATTATTCATTCTTAAAATTCGGCCATCATTTTTTTCCTAAAATGCCAGCCTTTGTATGAAAAGAGTTTAAATTTTAATATCATGTGAAGACATACAAATAATATGTTATTCATTTTAGATTGCATTATTTTCTAAAGAGTTGATTTTATCTAGCAAAGAGAAATCGCAGGTAGATAAGATAATGCAGCAATTTTTTTAGTTTTTCATTTTCTCCAAATATTGAGGGCTTGTAGCAAAATAAGGCTAGGAAAGAACCTTTTTAGATTGAATATCTCGAGCAGGATGAACTGAATTTCTTTTATTTTCAATATAGAAAATTAGGAAAACTTGATTCAAGAGCAACGGGTTAATAGATTGAAGTTGGATATCACTCTCCATTCATATTCTTAGTCAATGAAGTGATTCAGGAAGTAGAGCATGAGGTTTGATGCGTGTTAGTAAATTTGCGGCAATAGAGTAATGAATTATCGTCTTAGCGTTGTACGAGAATTCAACACACGCTCAAATGAAAGAAAACAATTAGTAATGATTCCAAAAGCTTTTACATGAAAAAAATCGTAAAGGAAAAAAACCACGGGGTCTGACCCAGTTGTAAAAATTTACTATAGGTTGATGATTACAGAAACCTCTTGTCTCATAAAGGTTAAATGATTGCTAGATTTTTTAAGTTATAATTTTGGCTGACGACGTCTGGTTGGTGGTAGTCGACGATGATTTGTGGTGATCGATGGTGGTTGGAGGTGATCGACGATGGTCGGTGGTGGTTTACGACGACAGTAGTGCTCGACAGTGGTTGGTGATTGTCGACGACAATCAACGGTGGTTGACCGAGGTCGGCAGTGGTCGATGGAGAAAGGATTAATGATTAAAGAAACCCCTTTTCCCATAGATTGCTAGATTTTTCAAGTTACATTGTTGACTGACGATGTCTGATTGGTGGTAATTGAGGACGATTTGTGGTAATTGACGGTGGTTAATGGTGATTGATGATGGTCAGTGGTGGTTAACTACGACAACAACACTCGACGGTGGTTAGTGGTTGTCAATGACAATCAACGGTGGATGACGGCGATCTGTGGTGGTAAACGGTTGGCAACTACGATCTACGATGATAGGGATGGTGTTGGACTTCAGTTTCTTTTCAAAGGCTCAAGTTCTCTCTCAAGGGTTAAGCCTCCCTCATGAGAGGGGTGATGAAGTTTTATTTATAATATTCTGAGTATAATTAATGCATGAATATCAATAATTTTGATCGGAAGGTTTGGAGAGCTTCCTTCAATCAGACTGCATGTGATGGAGATTTGGGTGCCTTAATGAGGTCGAAATTGAGCAATCTTGGATTCATTGGATTAATCTTGTCGAGACGCTCGATTCGATTATAAACTTGCTAGCTTCGACATCTGTTTGTCCTTCCAAACGTGTTTAGAAATTTTTCAAGAGTGGTTTAATGACTTGATTTGTCTCTGATTGGACTAACTTTGATATCCTTCGGTCCGGCTCATCAAGTCGGTCTATTTGACCATAAGTTTGTTAAAATCAGAGTTCTGGATGTTTCTTAATTGAAGTTTGAATGTTTCTTGTTCAAAAAACTGCCTCGAGATTTGTCAATGCCTTGAGATTTGTGTCGGATGATGGAGATTTATTGGAGATAATAGTTGTTCTCTATTTTTGGGCGAGACCAAATTCATCGTCCGAAATTATCTAGATATAAAGTTTTTTCATTTTTGTTGCGTATATGTATCAATATATATGACAATATATAAATATTTTAATATTGATACTTTATTTCTTTTATTATAAAAACAATATAAATCCATTCTTAGTAAAGGAACTGAGCTTAGCTCAGTTGGTAGGATGCTTTTGTTTCTCTTGGGATGATGCAGGTTCAATATTTCCATAGGCCAAAAATCACAAGTTTTTTTTGCCTAGGCCAAAAGTCGGGCTTGACGTGCTGAAGCCATGAAGGCGGAAGAAAGCAGGCGGGCTACCCGAAGTTGAAAAGATGCGGGCTCGTGAGCCCGAAGCTCAAGAGATAGGCTTGAAGACAGAAGGCCCAGACGAGCTGCGCCTGAACTGGGAAGGCGTGAACATCAAGAATCCGAACAGCCCGCAAGAATTCGAACTGGGGGTGGGAATCCAAACTGTTGGATTTAGAAGAAAAATGAGACAATTAAGCATATTTTAAGAGCTAAAGAAGCATTTACTTTTTTATATGAGTTGTTGCCCCATCTTTTATTATTATTATTATTAATGAATTTAGAATGTGCAAGACTAAAAGTTGAAATATGGGAAGACCAAATGTTAGAAAGTAGAATGCTAAAAGACAATAGAATTTAAGCAGATTTCAATATAAACATATTAAATAATTTAAATATATTTAGATGCTTAAAAATCAAAAGTTAGAAGGTGAAAAGTCAAAAGTTGCAAGCGGAATGACAAAGGACATAATGATTAATGTTAAAAGACAACAAAATTTTAAGCAGATTTTTAAGCCGATTTCAATATGAATATGTTAAATATTTTAAATATATTTAGAAGCTGAAAAATCAAAAGTTAGAAGGTGGTCGGAATGTGGAATGACAAAGGAGAAAAGAATTAATGTTATGCCTTATCTTAGGCCTATAAATGGAAGTCATGGATGAGGGAAAGAATCACTAGTGAGGGGAAGGAGAATGAGAAAGAAAGGAAAAGAGCGGAGATGAGTCCTCTACTAGTGAGATTTTTTCGAGGAAGAAAGTTATCCTGCGTTGCAGCGGAAAGTTTTGGCTTTTCACCTTCCAATTTTTGGCTTTTCAGCCTCTAAATTTTATTTAAATTCTTAAGTATATTCATATTGAAATTCATTTAAATTTGTTGTCTTTTAGCATTTTACATTCTAATCTTTTGTCGTCCATATTCCAACTTTTAGTCTTTCGCATTCTAAATTAATTAAAAAAATATTATCAGTATTAATAAAAGATGGAACAACAACTCATAAAAAAAAACTTCTTTAGCTCTTAAAATATGCTTTAATGCCTCTTTTTGGCTTCCAAATACAGCAGTTCAGATTCCCACCCACTGTTTGGTTGGCACCTTTCCAATTCGGGCCCAGCCCATCCGGTCCTTATTTCTTCGGGGTTGTCTCTTGAGCTTGGGGCTCACGGGCTTGCATCGTTTCAGCTTCGAGTTACTCGCCCTCTTTCTTTCGCTTTCGCAGCTTCAGCCCGCCAGATTCAAATTTTGGCCCTGACAAATTTTTTTTTAATATTTGGCCTATGCAGGGAACGAAATTGCAAAATTCGAGGGAAGCAAAAACATCTTGCCAATTGAGCTAAGCTCAATTTTCTTACTAGGGATAGATTTATATTGTTCTTATAGTAAAAATAATAAAGTATTAATGTTAATAAATACGTGTTTGTGTGTGTTTATATATATATTGATATGTATACACGATAAAAATGAAAAAGCTCTAAATCTAGATATTTTTGGACGACTTATTTGGTCTCGCTCGAAAATAGAGGGCAACTAATATGTCTTCAGCTAATCTCCATCATCTGTCAAGAATCCCGAGATAATTTTTTGAACAAGAAACATTTAAACTTCAATTAAGAGTCATCTAGAACTTTGATTTCAACAAACTTATGGTCAAGCTGATCGCCTCGATGAGACAGACCTGTCTGTGTTATCAAGCCCAGATCAAGTCATTCAATCACTCTTGAAAGATTTTCGGACATATTTGTAAGGTTAAATGGATGTCAAATCTGACGAGTTCATTGTCGAATCGCGTATCGACAAGACAAATCCAGCGAGCCCAAGATTGTTTGATTCCGACATCGTTAAGACACCTAAATGTCCATCGAACATCGTCTGATTGAAGGAAGCTCTACGGATCGTCTGATCAAAATGAATTATATTTTTGTATTAATTGCATCCAGAATAATATAAATAGCCCCACCCCTCAGGAGGGGGAGCTTGAGCCGTGGGAGAGAACTTGAGGCATTGAGAAGGAGTTGAAGTCCAACACCATCCCTACCATCGTCGATCGCCACTGACAGCCGTCGACCACCGCCGATTGCCATTGACTATCGTTGATCGCCGTCGACCACCGTTGACCTCAGTCAAGCAACCGTCGATCGTCGTCGACAAACACTAACCACCGTTGAGCACTGCCGTCGTCGTTAACCACCATCAACCATTGTTGACCACTAATTACCGTCAATCACCACTAATCGCCGTCGACCACTACTAACAAGACACCATCAGTCAATATTATAACTTGAAAAATCAAACAATTTTTTCCCGTCTATGGGACAAGAGTTTTTGTATTCATCAACCTATAGTGTATTTTTACAATTGGGTCAGACCCCTTGTTTTTTCCTTTTACGGGTCTTTCCACGTAAAAACTTCAGAAGTTATTACTGGTTGTTTTTTTTTCACCTGAGTATATGCTGAATTCTCGTGCAACGCTAAGACGATAATCCATTACTCTACCGCCACAATTTTTCTAGCATGCATCAAGGTTGATTGATAATACGCCTTTAATTTGCAATCATAGAGCAATACATTGACAATGTTGCATATGAGGTTGTGCCTCTTGATGTGCGCCACATCGTCTTTTAGATTTGTAACTTTGGGGGCATCATACTATCTACCAACGATGATAACAACAGTTGAAATTGCTAAAAGATGTCGTGACTTATATTGTCTCCAGCTTTGGTTTAAAAACCAGACTAAACCTATGGGTCCAACAAATTAATTTGTGAATTGTTTCCTTAAATAGTTTGGTCCTAAATTTGTTTTACATGCGAATCACAATAAAATTTTGATGAATAGGAAGTTGGACCCTGGAATTGGTGAATCATCTGAGGTTTGGTTGAACTGCATATTTATTTCATGATGAAAATTTATGTCTGATATCACCATTCATTTTTTATCATACAACTACAAACTTATCATAATATAAACAATAACAAAGTAAATTTGCTAAATAATTAAATTGTCTAAAATGGCTTATAATATATTTATACAATTGTCTATCAAGCACTATTTTATTTCAGCTTATTTTAACTTAGTTATNATGTAGTGGGATTAAGGTTTTGTTGTTGTTGTATTCACTGACAAAACTTTATGTCATTCAATTGCAACCTTATAGTTCACAACTCAAAGTTAAAAAGCTGTTGGAAAAAAAAAAGGAACGATTAGAGAGTTCTGGTCGTAATTGTTATTTTGTGGTGTCATTTGCCGACAAACCTACANAAGGAACGATTAGAGAGTTCTGGTCGTAATTGTTATTTTGTGGTGTCATTTGCCGACAAACCTACACAGACAGAAAAATAGGAGCACATTCTTACTAACATAAAATTATTTTGATTGTAAATATAAGGATACACTTGATATGACATTAGTTATTTTATGAGCTGAGGTCAATCAAAAGTTTTCTACCCACGACAAATTATTGTAAAAGGTGGATGAATTTTGTTTTTTAGCTTCAAGTGAATGAATTTCAACTTGAGTGCTGGTTTAAAACNAGCACATTCTTACTAACATAAAATTATTTTGATTGTAAATATAAGGATACACTTGATGACATTAGTTATTTTATGAGCTGAGGTCAATCAAAAGCTTTCTACCCACGACAAATTTTTGTAAAAGGTGGATGAATTTTGTTTTTTAGCTTCAAGTGAATGAATTTCAACTTGAGTGCTGGTTTAAAACTTAGGCCTCATTTGAGGATCACTTTCTGTTTTTTGTTTTCTATTTTTGAAAACAAAAAATAGAAACAAACCCAAAAATAATGTTTATTTATTTGGTTTTTTTAATTTTATTTTTAAAACACATAGGGCCTGTTTTCAAAATATCAAAAATATAGAAATTGTATTTTTATTATTTTCAGAACATGTTTTTTAAAGCATTATTGTGTGAGGCTCCGCAGCCTACCACCCGCCGCAACTTGCCATATACGTCATGGGCGGCAGAACTTAATGTTGCAGCATATGTGGACCCAACCGTTTTATAAAAAATATAGTTAAAAAAAATAAAATAACACCTTACCAAACATGCTTTATATTTTTTATTTTTAAAACGATATAAATTATAATAATATCAAACACATTTTGTAAAACAAAAAAACAAAACAAAAATAAAACAGACTAAAAACAAAAGCAAAAATAGAAAACAAAAAGTGATCCCAAAAAGAAGTTTAGATTTGATATTGATTTGAAATTAAGCCCCATCAGTTGTGATTTTACAGTTAACACGACCATTATCGTGGATTTAGACATTTCAAACTTTTATATTTNCGCGTGTAAAGCTTAAAGGATCGGAGATATATGTATGTCGCACTTCATTGCTTTCTCACTTGCTTGGTAGGTAAGGGCTTTGGTCTGGAGACGGACGAAGTAGGAAGAAGAGAGAATGAGGGAGAGATTCAGATGTCTGAAAATGAGAGAGAGGGCATTTACGAAGTATGTCATGGCTTTTTACTTTGAACTAGAGAAGTGGCTCACGCAAACAACTACCAACTGTAAGTGAGCGTGGGTAGGCATACGGAAAAATCATTTGACGTGCAGAGACGTGCAGGAAGGTTCAAAATTTAGCTTAATATTAATTAAGTTAATTAATTTTAATTAAAATATCAATAATTTTTAATTATTATTATTTTTAAACATCAACAATTGTAAGTTATTTGGAGTTATAAGGTGACATTTTGTATACCATAGGAATAGCCTTGAGATATACTTTTGTTCCAAAATTCGAGCCTTTTTTAAAAAATTGAGTTTATAGCCTTTTTTATTCTCAGGTCTATTATTTTTGTGCTTTCCGAAAATAAAAAAAACAGGGCTAATTAATTAATTGCATAAATAGTCAAATGGCTCAGCATTCAACGAGCTTGAAATAAAGGGTATAAAGCATTGGTCTTGGTAGCAAATTTTGTTAGGTTACAAACAACTCGCTTGACTTCGTTTTGAAATACTGTTTACCAGACTTTGTTACATTACTGCTTAATCCTCAGCACTCGATTGTGTCAAGTACTCTTCAAATTTTAACGATTTTGCTTTTNCTTGTTAGGTTACAAACAACTCGCTTGACTTCGTTTTGAAATACTGTTTACCAGACTTTGTTGCATTACTGCTTAATCCTCAGCACTCGATTGTGTCAAGTACTCTTCAAATTTTAACGATTTTGCTTTTCTTACCCTTGTTTGGATGCAATTTTTTTTTTTTTTCTTTCCAGTTAGTAGCCAAGTCATTATCTCATCTCATCCCACCATCATTAGTTATCTTAATTGTCCGCACTTCTCAATTTCTCGTAGGGCTGCTCTTGTTGACTTTTAGATTCTTTCATTGGTTTTCATTTGATAACATGCAATGTGATTTTTCTTTGGTTTTATCTGTCAATTTGGCATTGAAGTTTTAATGCCTTCTTATATGGAATTTTTTTTTACTTATCAAAGCCTAAAAGTTTTCTTTGGCCTTCTCAATTTTTTCTTGCAGCAAGGATCCAGGCTATATCAAACCAAGATTAGAAATTTCCTCTAGCAATGAAGGTGCTGATGTATGAACAACATGCACTTGATCATGTGGACCTTAATAATGTATTTTTTAACTTTTGTTATTTTGGCAAGTTCATATTCTAAGTATTGCAATCTTCCATTTATTTTTCATTCTCTGTGCTCTTACTAGAAATAATGTTGGCCAATGGGCTTTATGGATATCAATTTTAATCCTCAGCATCATCTCCACTAACCTTTCCTAACTATCTGTTGAATAGCTATTATAATCAAGGTTGTAAGACATATTTCACGCAGCCTTGCCCTTGTCGTGACTGGGCTTTAGCTAAGCTAGTTTTATGTCTATCCAAAAGCTTTTTTTTTTTTACTTGACTCTAAAAAACATGTACTCTATTTATAAATGGTCTTCTGGATGTCTTTGTTTTTCTGATATGGTCTCATATTTGTGTTCTTTCTATATACATTGGCATCATATTTACTTAATTTTAATTCATGTTCTCTGTTTGATTCGCCAGTTGAATTCCCAGAATCAACAGAAAGATTCCTCTAACGTATGCATTTTGAACGGAAATGCTGAATAGCTTAAAAGCAGAAGTGTTTATTTTTTTCCTTGCATTTGTAATTAGTAATCAGTGTCACTTAAAAACGCTTTTATATTTTCATGATGCTTTTATGAATATTAAATTTTTATGGAGAGGCAAGTTTTTTACCTGGAAGTTCATTTAAATTCTTACGATCATCACATTTTGACCAACTCTAAACATCAAATGATTTTAGCCTAGTTCTGCCACAGTTGGTTATTTTTGACACACTGATATTCTATTGCTTTGGTTTGGAATTAAAAGCTTACATGATGCGGGCGCATGGGGTTTAACCGGCGGGAAGGCTAAACCCCGCCGGTTCAGCCTTGGTTGGCACAGGATCGGCCGGTCCCTTGCCCTACTTGAAGTTGCCGCCCAAATGGAGGGGCCTCTCCCACCCCCCATGAAGCTATCTTCTACTATATATATTCTACGTTCTCTGTTTAAGGTTTTCAGTTTTGCTGGTTTCAGATTTCTTGTCATTGGCGCTTCTCCCTTCCTAGGGTTGTATCCGAGGACAGTTGGTGTTCCGGCTATATCTCTACTCCAAGGTGGGTGGTTACTACCTCCCCATAACCCATCACCTGCTTCCCCTCCCTTGCCTGCCGTCACCCTTTTGCCTCCCAACCTGCTGTCATAACCTTCTCTGCCTCCCAACCTGCAACCGCAAACCCCCCCTACCTCCTTCTCTGTTGTGTCCTCCCAGCCTATTACCTTAATTCCATCTCCATCCTTCCTACTGTCGTCGCCATTCCTTTCATGCCTTCTAGTTGCCATCTCCACGCCTTCCAAACCCCTCAGCTGAAATTGCAACCCCCAACATGCACCCTACTTGTTGTCTAGCCGTCACTCACCACCTTTGTCCTCACCCTAGGGCGTTGTGTGTGTTGATGTCATTTTTATTCCTGTTTTGAGAATCTTGTTTTTGTAGTTTCCCATATTTTACTATAATATTTTTAGTTTGTTGTGNAAATGTTGTACACTTTTCAAAATAGGAGCGACTTGCTGAAAACACTTTTCAAATAGGAGCGACTTTTAATTCGCTCAGCATTCCAGACCCTTCAATTTTAAACCCTTAATTCATTTCAGTGGTGCGGGTTTTAATTTCATATATTTGTTTATTTTTAGTTACTTTGCATTTCTCAAGTCAATTTGCATAATTCTAAAGCATGAGTTGAATTAATAATTGCTTTAAAACAAAACATATAAGACTTGAAATTATGGGAATTTGTCTTATTTGAATGAATAGGTTGATGCATTCATATGTTTACTTTAATTTTTTGAAAGTGGTTTTCTGTTTGCTTACAAGGTAGAATTGCGAATTCAATAGCGAGATTTTAAAGTGTCAAATCCCAAGTTTGAGTTATTTTTATACCCTAGGAGTCTTAATTTGAAAGCCCAAAATTTCAAATATTTTTAAGACCGTGGGAGCCTAAATTTTTAATTATTTTTATGCATAAAGAGCCTAAATTTCAAAAAAATCTAAATTTTTAATATTTTTGATATCTTCTAAAACCGCAGTAGTCAAACAGTTAAACATCTTATTTAGTTCAGGGGCAGACTGGTAATTGATTCACAAACAACAGCAAATCAGCTGTTTTCCAAACGCACAAGTCAGCCAGCTTATCCGGATCAGCTGCTCATTAGCAGATTTTCAGGATAAGTTGCTTATTAGCATAAGTTGGATAAGCTGCAGCTGTCCCAAACATACCCGTAGCTTTCATTTACCTACGGCTCGCGTCTTGNTAGCAGATTATCAGGATAAGTTGTTTATCAGCATAAGTTGGATAAGCTGCAGCTGTCCCAAACATACCCGTAGCTTTCATTTACCTACGGCTCGCGTCTTGAAGAGGCATTTCCTCCCGTGCCCTTCTGTCTCCTTCCTCGCTCGATGCCCTGCTGTCGTCAGGTCTGGCAGAGCGACCGAGGCCTGCGATGGCGGCACGAATGTTGGCGTCTGTGGGATAGGTGAAGGATTCATTGACGTCGATGAGGACTTCAATGTCACTGTCGTCAAAGTTGAAGCGATCGAAAAGGCTGTGATGCATTCGCAGGACATCATTCCCGCAACCCTTGAGCTCTGCCTTTGTCCCCGGATAGTTGCATCCGATTAGTATTGCTTTCTTTGTCATGGTGAGTATGCTTTCCAGCGATCTCTGCGTCGGGAGAGGACGATGAATTGATTTGGTGGGCGGGGAAAGGTGTGGAGCAGGACTTTGGACCTCGATTTTTGGGGGGTTTGTCGGCAGGGTGAGCGCCATTACTCGTTAATGTAGTTTGGTTATAGCATAAGTTTGTATTGTGTGTGTGGTTTGGGGAGCGACAATAGTTGAAGAGGAAGATGNACGCAACCCTTGAGCTCTGCCTTTGTCCCCAGATAGTTGCATCCGATTAGTACTGCTTTCTTTGTCATGGTGAGTATGCTTTCCAACGATCTCTGCGTCGGGAGAGGACGATGAATTGATTTGGTGGGCGGGGAAAGGTGTGGAGTAGGACTTTGGACCTCGATTTTTGGGGGGTTTGTCGGCAGGGTGAGCGCCATTACTCGTTAACGTAGTTTGGTTATAGCATAAGTTTGTATTGTGTGTGTGGTTTGGGGAGCGACAATAGTTGAAGAGGAAGATGGGAGAAAGGCAGTGCAACTATAAGAATTTTTTGGTTATAGCATAAGTTTTTTTCCAACTTAGATTAATAGAAGATTGGTGTAAATGCAGAATAAGACCGAAGCAGGAGACGTGCATTTATGTCAAGCATAGAATGTGCAATTTGTACTGCCATTTGTATGGCATATGTCCCTTTTGAATGTATGCTCAAATCACGAAGAGATGAGTCTGTTGAAGAGCTCTCTTTCAATGTTCTTAACCTTGCGAGGATCGGATTCTATTTTTGTAAAGGCGACATGGAAAATTAGCCTTTTCTGCTTATAATGATGGGACTAGTACATGGAATAGCTTATCATCAGAGTTGCTTATGCTTGGAGTGAAATCTGTTTTTGCGAGGAATGGCATGTGGGAAATTTGTTTTTTTTTT
>JXCR01147642.1:23627-39933 GCA_002079205.1 Phalaenopsis hybrid cultivar
CTATTATAATCAAGGTTGTAAGACATATTTCACGCAGCCTTGCCCTTGTCGTGACTGGGCTTTAGCTAAGCTAGT
This sequence comes from Phalaenopsis hybrid cultivar, assembly GCA_002079205.1. Classification (NCBI taxonomy): domain Eukaryota; kingdom Viridiplantae; phylum Streptophyta; class Magnoliopsida; order Asparagales; family Orchidaceae; genus Phalaenopsis; species Phalaenopsis hybrid cultivar. The sequence goes on from JXCR01147642.1 coordinate 23,703, forward strand.
TTTATGTCTATCCAAAAGCCTTTTTTTTACTTGACTTTAAAAAACATGTACTCTATTTATAAATGGTCTTCTGGATGTCTTTGTTTTTCTGATTTGGTCTCATATTTGTGTTCTTTCTATATACATTGGCATCATATTTACTTAATTTTAATTCATGTTCTTTGTTGGATTCGCCAGTTGAATTCCCTGAATCAACAGAAAGACTCCTCTAACGCATGTATTTTGAACGTAAATGCTGAATAGCTTAAAAGCATAAGTGTTTATTTTTTTCCTTGCATTAGTAATTAGTAATCAGTGTCACTTAAAAACGCTTTTATAGTTTCATGATGCTTTTATGAATATTAAATTTTTATGGAGAGGAAAGTTTTTTTACCTGGAAGTTCATTTAAATTCTTACGATCATCACATTTTGACCAACTCTAAACATCAAATGATTTTAGCCTAGTTCTGCCACAGTTGGTTATTTTTGACACACTGATATTCTATTGCTTTGGTTTGGAATTAAAAGCTTACATGATGCGGGCGCATGGGGTTTAACCGGCGGGAAGGCTAAACCCCGCCGGTTCAGCCTTGGTTGGCACAGGATCGGCCGGTCCCTTGCCCTACTTGAAGTTGCCGCCCAAATGGAGGGGCCTCTCCCACCCCCCATGAAGCTATCTTCTACTATATATATTCTACGTTCTCTGTTTAAGGTTTTCAGTTTTGCTGGTTTCAGATTTCTTGTCATTGGCGCTTCTCCCTTCCTAGGGTTGTATCCGAGGACAGTTGGTGTTCCGGCTATATCTCTACTCCAAGGTGGGTGGTTACTACCTCCCCATAACCCATCACCTGCTTCCCCTCCCTTGCCTGCCGTCACCCTTTTGCCTCCCAACCTGCTGTCATAACCTTCTCTGCCTCCCAACCTGCAACCGCAAACCCCCCCTACCTCCTTCTCTGTTGTGTCCTCCCAGCCTATTACCTTAATTCCATCTCCATCCTTCCTACTGTCGTCGCCATTCCTTTCATGCCTTCTAGTTGCCATCTCCACGCCTTCCAAACCCCTCAGCTGAAATTGCAACCCCCAACATGCACCCTACTTGTTGTCTAGCCGTCACTCACCACCTTTGTCCTCACCCTAGGGCGTTGTGTGTGTTGATGTCATTTTTATTCCTGTTTTGAGAATCTTGTTTTTGTAGTTTCCCATATTTTACTATAATATTTTTAGTTTGTTGTGATTCAGGTGAACTCTGGTATCATTATATTTTTAAATTGTGGACATTTTTTGGCCTATGATTCATAAAAAAAGAGAGATAATTGAGCTGAAGTGGAAATGATTGCCAGATTATATGCCGCCACGTGGGAGTCAAATGACTTTGTCCAGTAGTAGTTTCCTCTCTTCCATCTCGAGGACAAGGTATTTTTTGAGATGGGACTAGTATTATACCGGCGCCTACAACACTTTCTGCCTCGTCCTTCATCGAGTCGACGTGAGCCCGCCAAAACAATTTGAAGACTTATGTTAGGCGAAAGACTAAANGAGATGGGACTAGTATTATACCGGCGCCTACAACACTTTCAGCCTCGTCCTTCATCGAGTCGACGTGAGCCCGCCAAAACAATTTGAAGACTTATGTTAGGCGAAAGACTAAAAGAGTAATTTAGTCATTTATTAGTTATTATTGTGGGGTATAGTGCTAATTTTTTTAGAGTTAGGATATGTGTGATTGTTGTCTTGAATTTGAGGGTTAGGGTTTGGTAACGATTATCTGCCTTTTAAATTTTAGGTATTCATCTTTTATGTATATGGGTTTTGTTGTTTTGTGTTGGTGAAATAAAATATTTTGTTTTGCCTCAATTTCTCCGGAAGTTCCTATGAGTTTCTTCCTCCTCTTCCCTGTGTATTCTCAAATAGACTTCTTGAGCCATTGAAGTCATTAAAGTCATGATTGCATGGTCGGCGATTCCCCTCACACTCACAATCCTTGATCAACTTTTTAATGCATAAGAAGAGAAAATTTATCCATTCATGTGCTTGCCGCTTTCCTCTTCACAGTTACTCTCACTCGCCTAGCTGCTCGCCTTCCCCCTAGTGCGTTGCTCTAGAACCACGAATAGAGATTTGCAAGGGGGCGCCCTCGCCCCCGTGCGGGGTTAGATGTGAATGCATTTTGTTTTTCCGGTTGTTAAAGGTACTGCACATAAATTGCGCTATTTATGCATCTTTAATTCTGTTCAATTGTTTACTGAACTCTATCAAATGATTTGAAACTCATTTACTCAAGTTCCTCTTGAATNGGCCTCTCCCACCCCCCCATGAAGCTATCTACTACTATATATATTATATGTTCTCTGTTTAACGTTTTTAGTTTTGCTGGTTTCAGATTTCTTTTCATTGGCGTTTCTCCCTTCCTAGGGTTGTATCCGAGGACAGTTAGTGTTCCGGCTATATCTCTGCTTCAAGGTGGGTGGTTACTACCACCTGCTTCCCCTCCCTTGCCTGCCGTCACCCTTTTACCTCCCAACCTGCTGTCATAACCTTCTCTGCCTCCCAACCTGCAATCACAAACCCCCCCTACCTCCTTCTCTGTTTTGTCGTAACCGCTCCTACCTCCCCGCCTACTTCCTTAATTTCATCTCCATCCTTCCAACTGTCGTCGCCATCCTTTTCATACCTTCTAGTTGCCGTTTCCACACCTTCCAAACCCCTCGGCTGAAATCTCAACCCCCAAAATGCACCCTACTTGTTGTCTAGCCGTCACTCACCACCTTTGTCCTCACCCTAGGGCGTTGTGTGTGTTAATGTCATTTTTATTCCTGTTTTGAGAATCTTGTTTTTGTAGTTTCCCATATTTTACAATAATATTTTCAGTTTGTTGTGATTTAGGTGAACTCTGGTATCATTATATTTTTAAATTATGGAAATTTTTTGAACTATGATTCATAAAAAAAGAGAGATAATTGAGCTGAAGTGGAAATGATTGTCAGATTATATGACGTCACGTGGGAGTCAAATGACTTTGTCCAGTAGTAGTTTCCTCTCTTCCATCTTGAGGACAAGGTATTTTTTTGAGACGGGACTAGTATTATACCGGTTCCTACAACACTGTCTGCCTCGTCCTCTATCGAGTCTACGTTAGTCCGGCAAAACAAATTGAAGACTTATATTAGGCGAGAGACTAAAAGGGCAATTTGGTTATTTATTAGTTATTATTATGGGATATAGTGCTAATTTTTTTAAGGGTTAGGATATGTGTGATTGTTGTCTTGAATTTGAGGGTTAGGGTTTGGTAGCGATCACCTGCCTTTTAAATTTTAGGTATTTATCTTTTATGTATATGGGTTGTGCTGTTTTGTGTTGGTGAAATAAAATATTTTGTTTTGCCTTAATTTCTCCGGAAGTTCCTATGAGTTTCTTCCTCCTCTTCTCTATGTATTCTCAAATAAACTTGTTGAGCCATTGGAGTCATCAAAGTCATTGATTGCATGGTCGGCGATTCCCCTCGCACTCACAATCCTCGATCAACTTTTTAATGCATAAGAATAGAAAATTTATCCATTCATATGCTTGCCGCTTTCCTCTTCACAGTCACTCTCACTCGCCTAGCCGCTCGCCTTTCGCCCTAGTGCATTGCTCTAGAACCACGAATAGAGATTTGCAAGGGGGCGCTCACGCCTCCGTGCGGGGTTAGATGTGAATGCGTTTTGTTTTTCCGGTCGTTAAAGGTACTGCACATAAATTGCCTTTTATGTCGCTATTTATGCATCATTAATTCTGTTCAATTGTTTACTGAACTCTATCAAATGATTTGAAACTCATTTACTCAAGTTCCTCTTGAATGGTTGTTGGAGCATTTTACCTTTTGTACTCCATTCTCTACTTTAAAATGTATGAATATGCTTTAGAGTATGTGTTTAGTTCGAACATGATTATCCTTACTCTCATCTCTCAGGACGCTCTATTGGGAATTGATCCCAATAATTCACCTATATGGACAGGAAACTGGTCTCAGCTTTGTCCTACCTGCAAGGTTCTTGTCCACATTTCTGAAATAATTTATTAGAATGAAAAATCACAGAATTTTTTTTGTAGCTATGTTTAGAAACTCACATCTTTTGAGTGTTGATTTCATATTTATCCTTTGAAGGTGCATTTTTTGAAGAATTTTCCTTGACCTTTTTTAAGCTTCTTATCAGATAATCAGGCCTCTGCGATCCAAACATTGCCCATCATGTAAGCATTGTGTGGATCAGTTTGATCATCATTGTCCATGGATATCCAACTGCGTTGGGAAGGTTAGAACTAGATTTATGCCTTTTTATTCATTCGGTCTGCATAAATATGGTTTAATGCACTCATCTAATTGTGCGTTATGATAGATCCTTCTTATACTGCTTTGGTTGCATACTTTCCTAAATTTTCTCTCTGCTGCAGAAAAATAAATGGGACTTCTTTGTTTTTCTTTGCTTGGGATGCCTAACTTCTCTTCTTGGCGGTATCATTGCAGTTTACAGTATGTTTCCGAAGGTGGCCAAAATTTCTTTCTTTGTTGTCCGGTGTACAGTGAATAACTGTAAATGTCAAATGCAGGGATGTGGACGGGATCACCGGTCAAACCATCTTCTGGAAGGTGGATGCATTATATGGCAACGGAACATCCTGGAGCAGTCGCTTTCCTCGTGTTGGATACGATCTTACTAGCAGGTGCATCAGCTTTAACAATATCAATGGCATCACAGGTAAAAAAATAATGTTTTTGTTTACTGGGCATTAATATTAACTTATGATTTCCAGCTTGAAATTAAGACTGCAATTTACTGCAATTCAATCTTACTAAAGTTGACATGAGTACGTATCCCATACGTTTTCACATTTGTGAAATCGAGCAATACAGTTTTGTAATGGAACTCCTTTGTGCAAACCTATTTCTCACAACCACTAACTTAAGTTACTCATCCGATCCCCCATATCATAAGTCATACATTGTTGGGGTTTTAGGCTCATCGCTAATGATTATATGGACAAAAATTGAGAACACATTGAAAATCAATTTAGATAAAAAGATTAGAAATTAATAATAAGGATCAATAATGCTATGAACATGACTAAAAGAAGAAAAAGAAAATAAAAACTTAGAACAATAGCTCAAGTTTCACATGTGTACGGTGAAATAATCTCTCTTGGAATCAAAGTTTGTCACTTGATCAAGGAATTGAATTTGGATAGAAGTATTTATTCTTCCATCAAGTAATTTTAATTTGACTCTTATTAATTTTGTATGCTTACTGAATCACTTGAATGTTTCATTTCATTGAATTTAGAGGATTCACGCCCTTCCTTAATGTTTGTTATAATTTAAAGTGTCAACCATAGATCCAAGAAATGGAGCATTACAGGATAGAAAAATAAATGATTCAAAGACGAAACTAGAAACCCTTGAAAAACATAGTCATTGGTTTACCAAAATTAGGGATTAGCTATAGGAATCAATAAGAATTGTGGGACTCACCTGTACTAGAATTCTCGTCACCAATACGATTGGTGTAAAAGTTCAAAGCAAACCTTAATGATAAAATAATATTCTTGGCGCACATAAATAATCCTGCTACCAACTTTTAGCCTAATCTGTCATGTAATTATTTCACACTTTCTGGACCAGAGCCGTTAATATTCACATCATTTGTATAAATATTTGCTTTTGAAATGGGACATCATTTATATTGAGATAAGAAAAGGTAAAATAGATGACAATTCTGAGAATGCCATGGTGTGTTCTCTATTCGAACCATACACTATGTGGCTCTAGGGGTTGCATTTTGTTGATTAAGAGGTCCAACTTTACTTACGATCAATCGTGCAATTACGTGTCATTGATTATATAAGGTTGAAGCAAATTATCTCAATTTGGCCAAACGAGCAAAAAATGTTAGTTTTTTTATGCATAACCTCATTTTATGATTGGAAATAGTGGATTATAATCCACTTTCAATGTTGGGTTTGGGGGCCCATCTTGAAATCAACTAGATTCGATCATCTTGTCCCTCAAATTATGGCTCTTAAGAATTACAAGCAAGAATGGTTTTCCATGAGTCCCCAAGTATCGTCTTTTTCTTCTTTATTCAAGCTTAGAAGAGCAAGAGAATAAAAGTGCAAAAAACCCGTAGTATCTTTGGCGTACCAAATCTTAACTTCATCAACTCCAAAATTGCATTATGAGGCGTGTTCCCTTAAATTCTTTTAGGCGACTTTCTAATCTTTTTAATTTTTTTTTTTTCCTTGATTCAGTCATTACTTTATTTGTACATTATTCAATGGATAGATTCCACGATTTGTCACCATATATGAAGATGAGCACGGAAGTAACTCTTTATTGTGTAGATTTATTTATTTATGTGGAGGAATATCAAAGTACAGTTTGATTTAGGTGGCATTTACATACACACCACCCAATTCCTATGTATTTAGATATCCAACACCAAAATTTTTCTTTTTACATTTATATCACCCAAATCTTTCATATCACACCAAAAATACCACCTTTATAACTTTTTAAGTGAAATATACCATTTGATGCATAGTTAAGGTGGCATGTGCGTAAAAATTGTAAGTTTAGGCGTCGGATATGTAAATACATAAAATTTAAGTGGTATGTAGGTAAATCTTTCTTCAATGGGCAACTTACATACATACCACACAACTCTTATGTATTTGCATATATAACTGAAANATTTCAAAATATTTATAAAAAAAAAATTTATATGTTTTCTTAAGGAAAAGGCTTTTATATTTAATGTTATGTTTTTTTTAGTCTCACATCTTAAAGAGGACAATAAAATGCGATTGTAATAGATTGGACAGACGGTACATAGCAGAAAGATGCATTTTAAAGCTAAAGATTATAATATTAATCTAAAGTTTTCATGGCAATTTGTATCTGATTTGAAAAATTTTAAGAAATAGCTAGTTGTATGCGATGAGCAATAGAGAACTAGAATTACTTGACCAAAAAAAGTTTGACAAGGCTATGTATCCGAACATTTGTTAGAAAAAAAGCATATGTTTGTTTTGCGAACTCGCATGCATTTACGCTTGAATCTTATTTCTATTTTCATATATGCGAAGGAATAATTTTGTGAGGGTAATTTTAACCAAAATAACATTTTGTTTGAACATTCTTTTGATAAATATATATAGAAGGGATATTTGATTAATTATGTATGCTATGAGGCACTTAAAATTANTTATTTTCATATATGCGAAGGAATAATTTTGTGAGGGTAATTTTAATCAAAATAACATTTTGTTTTAACATTCTTTTGATAAATATATATAGAAGGGATATTTGATTAATTATGTATGCTATGAGGCACTTAAAATTAAAAAATTTCAGGTTTTAAATACTTTTCTTTTTATTAAATTGATCATATCAAAACATTCAATGATTAGAAAGATTTCACACGGATATAACTAAATAATAANCAATACTTTTTTTTTTTATTAAATTGATCATATCAAAACATTCAATGATTAGAAAGATTTCACACGGATATAACTAAATNATTCTTCTGTTCAATATCGTCTGAAACATATTATGTTAAAATAAATTTCCTGATTATTTTCTCCATCATAATTTTGCTATGCTTTTTAATTCTAGTTATTTAAGCGAATTTCTTGAAAATAAAATGTATAATTTGTAGTTAAAAAGCTGTTTTAAATGAAGCTTCTTGCTGTTTATGTATATTGGAGGGAGAACCTTTCGCTTTAACTTTCGGGAAAGCTTTTATTTGTGCTATTTATATGTTAAGGGCGTTTGTTTGGTTCATCGTGTCGTGCTTTTGCACCTTTGGCGGCCGAGCCAGAAATTTATTTTAGTTGGCACTATTATTAATTTTATAAATATTTTCAATATTTTTATTATATCTATATGAAGTTACATGTCTTGACAATTTTAATAGAAAACGTTGCATAAATAGAAATAATTATTATTTAATAACTTTGATGATTATAAATTTTAGTTTTCTTTTCAAAATGATAAAATTAATAAAATATATTAAAAATCGGCTAAGAAAATAATTTTAAATTTTTAAGGATAGCGCTAAAAAAAATTATTCAGCATTTTTTGAATCAGGCATTTAACTTTGATATTTTTTAGCTTTAAAAAAAATACATTTAGAAATGTATAAAACATATGCATTTACATAATGACACCCGATTCCTATGCACATAAGCATCTAACAGTTAAATTTTATTTTATATATTTATAACAGGATCTTTTATATAACCAAAAAAAAAAAAAAGCAATTGCGTTAACCTTTAAGAATGAAACACACCTTATATTGCAAGGTTAAGGTGGCATGAAGTGGAAAATTTGAAGTTAATAGGTATGTAAATACGTTGGAACTGATTGATATGAATGCGCATCTTTCAAAAAAATTTATTAAAAAAATCTATATGTTTTCTTAAGAAAAAGGCTTTTATATTTTGATGTTACGTTTTTTTTAGTCTCACATCTTAAAGAGTACAATGAAATGCGATTGTAATAGACTGGAAAGACGGTACATATCAGAAAGATGCATTTTAAAGTTTAAGATAAAAATATTAATCTAAAGTTTTCGTGGCAATTTGTATCTGATTTGAAAAATTTTAGGAAATCGCTAGTTGCCTGCGATCAGCAATGGAGAAAACAAGCTCGTTAGGCCCACTTCTAGAACTAGAATTACTTGACCAAAAAAAGTTTTGACCAGCCCATGCAGCCGCGTATTTGTTAGATAAAAAGCGTATGTTTGTTTTACGAACTCGTATGCTTTTACGCTTGAATCGTATTTTTATTTTCATATATGCGAAGGAATATATTTGTGGGGGTAATTTTAATCAAAATAAAATTTTGTTTGAACATTCTTTTCATAAGTATATAGAAGGGATATTTGATTAATTATGTATGCTATGAGGCACTTAAAATTAAAAAAAATCAGGTTTTCAAGACTTTTTTTTTTATTAAATTGATCATATCAAAACATTCAATGATTAGAAAGATTTCACACGGATATAAATAAATAATAATATTAATAACATAACAAGATTTCATATGTAATTACTCAGGACTGATTTAAACACAAATAGTAATGATCGGGCAAATAATCTGTTACAGCATATGTTGACATGCATTATTTAATAGGGAAGTGTTGATAAATTATAGCTTTCGATCTTGTAGCTAAAGCCAATAAAATGTGAGATGCAAATGCCAAAAACAAACAAAAAATCAAAATAGAAACGGGAAAAAAATAGGAAAAGGGCCAGATCTGTAGAATGAAGAACATGAAACAAGACCAAAAATCCTTACCATCCAAATTATATATATGATTGGTTGGAGGGTCCGATAGATAATGACCATACCATTTCTTAAATTATACACAAATGACGATCGTAAAAGTTTTGCAATTTTTGCTTTCCATCACGATGTTCCTTTAAATATTCTCAGGCTATAATTTTCAGTTCTAGTTAACTTGACTCTTACGTATTTAATTTTAACATACAAGTAGGGGTGTAAACGAACCGAACAGGAACGAACAGTGCTCATGTTCGTGTTTGGTTCGTTTGAAATATAGTCTGATACAAGCCACCCTATCTAATGCTTGCAAAACTATCTTTTTTAATTTTTAAAAGTTATGATAGTAATATTTTTAATGTGATATGAAAGATTTGCGTGGTATAATTATAAAATTAAAGTTTTAAGTGTTAGATACCTAAATACATAAGAATTGGAGAGTAGCATTCACATACATACCATAAAATTTCTATGTATTTACATATCCAACACCAAGACATTACATTTATATTTATACTAAAAACTTTAACGTCACATCATAAATATCACTTTCACTATCTTTTTAACATAGGTGTTAGATATACAAATAAATATGAACTGGGTGGTATGTATGTATGTAACCCAAAAAAAAAATATATATATAATTCTAAACAATAATACACAAATACATTATGTTCAAGAGATGTTGGTTCGAGATAGAGAAAATAATAATAATAGAAGTAAAGTAAAAAGCAGTCATACCCAAGGCAAAAATGTTCCACATAAACTAGTTTTGAATTCCGCTGGGCCAAGTCTCGTTCTTCACTGGTTCTAATAGAGCCTCCACCTCCTGCAGAATTTCTTGGTCAATACCCACCTCAGAGAGCTCTAGAGCAGAGCCAACATTATCCTCCACCTGCAACACCACCACAAACTCTTCCAATGATTTAGTTTAGCACATGCATTAGAGAAAAATTACGTCAAAATACTCTAATTCCAAGTGTTATTATAATGAATCATATTAAATTGAATTGTAATGGTTGTTTTAGAGGCATTTACATACATACCACACAATTCTTGTGTATTTACATATCTAACATCTAAACTTTCAAGTTTACATTCACAACACTCAAAATTTTAACATGATATAAAAAAAATGACACTATTATTAACTTTTTTTGAAGTGAAATGAATCTTTTCATGTATATGTTTACGACACCAAGGTGTTATTAATGTAAATATCAAACTTTAGGAGATAGATATATAATTACATGAGAATTGTGTGGTGTTTGTATGTAAATCTCCCTTTCATTTATTTAATATGAACGTCTTTCTAATGAATTTAATTATTATGTTTGAATCGTAGTTAGTTTATTTTTACAGGTACTTAAATTAATTGTGTTTTACTGTATTCTTATTAGAACCAAAGCAATACTCCAATCCATCATCCTATCAATTTGAGATTTTCTAGTAATAGTAACTGGAGAACAGGCATTTGTATAACTATTTTGGGATAATTACATACACATCACTAGAAACATTATTATTTATAAAACTAGCATGAGTGATTTTTTGGACTTCAGATTCGATGCATTAACACATGCCGCCACGAGCATATTATTGAGAATTTGATAAAAATGAAACATATTGGTTGTGGTTGTATCTAGGGCTGTAAAAAAAAACTCGTTCGCGAACAGCTCGTGTTCGGCTCGTTAAATAATGTGGTTAGTGTCTTATTTTGTATATATTTGATCCAAATTCGAAACCCACACTTTACAGCTATTTTTCTCAATTTAAGTTTAACGAGCCAATTTCGAGCCGAACACGAACACTAATATTTAAATCGAGACGAATACGAACACACTGTTCACGAGCCGATTTCGAACACGAGCTATTTCGAACGAGTTGAACATGAGCCAAGCCTGAACTCGCTCAAGCTCGGCTCGTTTACAGCCCTAGTTGTATCATGAATGTTAATATTTGAGAGAGATTTTAAAAAATGAATAAAAGAGGGTAGTGCTAGAATGGTAAATTGCAATGTTTCAAGTGCTATGTAAGTGATTGCATCTTTTTAATTATATGGGCTATTTTCTGACGGCAAGTGAAAGAGAAATCCGATCAATGCCTAAAACAACTATGCATATTAAGCTGAAAATGAATAATCTATGCTCAAAGATCAGTATGTAAAAAGTAAAAAAATTAAAAAAAAAATTTAAAAAGCTGAAAAAGGATTACATGCCTGAGCAGCAGAAGTCATGCCAACAAGCACTGTTGAAATATCTTTATTCATTAGACTGTACTGAAGTGCTAACTTCGAAATGTTTTTCCCCTTATCTTTACAATGAGCTGCAGCAGCCCTGCACGCCGACTAACGCACGATACAAACTTTAGATCACAATATTATCATTTAAAACATTCATTATATTCTACAATTAAAACATGTCACAAGGATTATTTTGAGATAAATGAAAAGCTTTTCTGCTCCACATGTTATAAAGAATACTTTCAATGGAAGCATAATGACCTGGTAACCAAATAAGAAATACCTCAGATTAATGTCCTTATTGCAAAAAACTTCCTTCTACCTGATTTTACCTAATTTCTTCTATATCCAAATCGTTGTTTCCTGAATGTGACCTTTGGGCACAAGGAAAGCAAGAACAACATTTCCTTGACCACAATAGTTTCAGACAATTATATAAAAAATGGGAAATTAGCATATATAGACGACATAATTCTTATGTATTTATATATCTAACACCCAATGTTTGATATTTACACTTATAACACTTTCGTGTCATAATGCCGTGCATGAAAAACTGTATTTCACTCAAAAAAAAGTTGTAATAGTGGTATTTTTATGTGATGTTAAAGATTGGAGTTGTATGCATGTAAATATGAAGATTGAGGTGTTAGATATGTAAATACATAAAAAATATGTGGTATGTATGGAAACGCCCCGTTAAAAAATTGTATTCCCTGCAAAGCATACGCAATGCTAAAAGTGAGATTTGTGGCTTAGGAGATTGTTGGATAGCAGTTGAATCTATCCATTCCAATTCACATGAATTAATCATAAATCCAGTTTTTTTCCTAATTTAAGATCGTGAGAGATTCATCCAACAATAAGCTTCGTGAAATAAGATTATTCGAATGTAAACAACCTATTTGATCAGCAGAAACTATTCTCATTCGTGAATTTGCAGAATCGAGAAAGAAAAGGAGGAGGTACCTTCAGTTCCGGCGAAGCAGGGTGCCAATCCGGAGGTCCGCTCTCCGTCAAAAGCCCCATTGCAAGCGGAGAAGCACTGATCACTCCAACCCCTTTGCTCTTCAAATAAGGAATCAAATCCGCCAGAGTAGAATCATTAACACCATAATGGCAATACGAAAGAATTACATCCACTGATCCCATCGGCACGCGATCCAGAACATATGTGAAAATCCCCAGCGGCAACCCCGTGATACCAATGAATCTCGCCTTCCCTTCCGCCCTGATCTTCTGCAATGCTGGAATAGTCTCGTTGACGATCTGATCTAGCGATCCAAACTCGATGTCGTGACAATGGAGAATGTCGACGTAATCCAGCCGAAGCCTGGCAAGACTCTCGTCGATACTGCGTGTGACGCGATCCGCGCTGAAATCGAAACCGTCTGCGTAGCGGCCGCATTTGGTGGAGACGATGATGTCCTCGCGCGGGACTGCGAGGTCGTGGAGGCAGTTTCCGAGTACCGTTTCTGAGAGAGTTGCGCCATAGTAGCTGAGGAAGCGAGAGAGCCCGTGTAAAGAGTAAGGTTAGAGGATAGAGAAAGAGAAAAGGATGGAGACGAGACTAACGGGGACGTATCAAAGAAGTTGATTCCGAGTGCGAGCGCACGGCGAACAGCGGCTAGGGCATCGTCGGGGGAGACGAGGCCAAAGACGTTGCCGAGGGGAGAGGCACCAAAGCCGATGCAGCCGAGTTGGAGGCCTGTTTTGCCGAGATTCCTCCGCTCCAGCACTGGTTTCTTCTCCATTTTTTACTTCTAGGGCTGCCAGCCGGACGCAGCTCAGGGGGATGGATAATTAATTAGGGGTGTATACGCTCTCAGTTTATATTTGGAGCTCAAAAAATGTGTTAGTCTTCTCGGTTTATATTTGGAGCTCAAAAAATGTGTTCGTCTTCTTGTACCGCTCGTTTGTTTAGCAAGCCGAACATGAGCTGTTCATAAACAAACCAACAAACAGTCATTTTGACAACCCTGATTTCATATAGCTATAAAATCTAAAAAATTGGGGCAAGATTTAAAAATTATTGTTTATATCAAAAAATTATTTGAATCTAATTTAATAATAATTANATGTTCGTCTTCTTGTTCCGCTCGTTTGTTTAGCAAGCCGAACATGAGCTGTTCAGAAACAAACCAACAAACAATCATTTTGACAACCCTGATTTCAGATAGCTATAAAATCTTAAAAATTGGGGCAAGATTTAAAAATTATTGTTTATATCAAAAAATTATTTGAATCTAATTTAATAATAATTANATCGGTGCATTGACACATGCCGCCGCGAGCATATTATTGAGAATTTGATAAAAATGAAACATATTAGTTGTGGTTGTATCTAGGGCTGTCAAAAAAGCTCGTTGTTCACGAACAGCTCGTGTTCGGCTCGTTAGATAGCTCGTGTTCGACTCCTTCGTTAAGTATACGAGCCGAACACGAGCAAATTTTTAAAGCTAGAATTATAAACGAGCCGAACATGAACAACTCTTTGTTCGCACGTGTTCGGCTCGTTTTAGCTCGAAATAAAAAAAAATTATATAACTTTTTATATAACAATATATTATATATATTATTTATATAATAATATATTATATATATTTATGTCTAAGTTTAAATCATAACACCTCATGTGGCAATGTGGTTAGTGTCTTTTTTTGTATATATTTGATCCAGGTTCGAATCATACACTTTACATCTATTTTTCTCAATTTAAGTTTAACGAGTCAATTTCGAGCCGAACACGAACACGAATATTTAAATCGATTTCGAACACGAGCTATTTCGAACGAGCCGAACACAAGCCAAGCCTGAGCTCGCTCAAGCTCGGCTCGTTTACAGCCCTAGTTGTATCATGATGTTAATATTTGAGATAGATTTTAAAAAATGAATAAAAGAGGGTAGTGCTAGAATTGTAAATAGCAATGTTTCGAGTGCTATGTAAGTGATTGCCTCTTTTTAATTATATGGGCTATTTTCTGACGGCAAGTGAAAGAGAAATCCGATCAATGCCTAAAACAAATATGCATATTAAGCTGAAAATGAATAATTTATGCTCAAAGATCAATATGTAAAAAGTAAAAAATTTAAAAACTGGAAAAGGATTACATGCCTGAGCAGCAGAAGTCATGCCAACAAGCACTGTTGAAATATCTGTATTCATTAGACTGTACTGAAGTGCTAACTTCGAAATGTTTTTCCCCTTCTCTTTACAATGAACTGCAGCAGCCCTGCACGCCGACTAACGCACAATACAAACTTTAGATCACAATATTATCATTTAAAACATTCATTATATTCTACAATTAAAACATGTTACAAGGATTATTTTGAGATAAATGAAGAGCTTTTCTGCCCCACATGTTATAAAGAATACTTTCAATGGAAGCCTAATGACCTGGTAACCAAATAAGAAATACCACATATTAATTTCCTTATTGCAAAAAACTTCCTTCTACCTGATTTTACCTAATTTCTTCTATATCCGAATCGCTGTTTCCTGAATGTTGACCTTTGGGCCCAAGGAAAGCAAGAACAACATATCCTTGACCAGAATAGTTTCAAACAATTATATAAAAAAAGGGAAATTAGCATATATAGACGACATAATTCTTATGTATTTATATATCTAACACCCAATGTTTGATATTTACACTTATAACACTTTCGTGTTATAACCCCATGCATGAAAAACTGTATTTCACTTAAAAAAAGTTGTAATACTGGTATTTTTATGTGATGTTAGAGATTGGAGTTGTATGCATGTAGATATGAAGATTAAGGTGTTAGATATGTAAATACATAAAAATTATGTGGTATGTATGGAAACGCCCCGTTAAAAAGTTGTATTCCCTGCACAGCATAAGCAATGCTAAAAGTGAGATTTGTGGCTTTGGAGATTGTTGGATAGCAGTTGAATCTATCCATTCCAATTCACATGAATTAATCATAAATCCAGTTTTTTTTCCTAATTTAAGATCGTGAGAGATTCATCCAACAATAAGCTTAGTGAAATAAGATTATTCGAATGTAAACGACCTATTTGATCAGCAGAAACTATTCTCATTCATGAATTTGCAGAATTGAGAGAAAGAAAAGGAGGAGATACCTTCAGTTCCGGCGAAGCAGGGTGCCAATCCGGAGGTCCGCTCTCCGTCAAAAGCCCCATTGCAAGCGGAGAAGCACTGATCACTCCAACCCCTTTGCTCTTCAAATAAGGAATCAAATCCGCCAGAGTAGAATCATTAACACCATAATGACAGTACGAAAGAATTACATCCACGGATCCCATCGGCACGCGATCCAGAACATATGTGAAAATTCCCAGCGGCAACCCCGTGATACCAATGAATCTCGCCTTCCCTTCCGCCCTGATCTTCTGCAATGCTGGAATAGTCTCGTTGACGATCTGATCTAGCGATCCAAACTCGATGTCGTGACAATGGAGAATGTCGACGTAATCCAGCCGAAGCCTGGCAAGACTCTCGTCGATACTGCGTGTGACGCGATCCGCGCTGAAATCGAAACCGTCTGCGTAGCGGCCGCATTTGGTGGAGACGATGATGTCCTCGCGCGGGACTGCGAGGTCGTGGAGGCAGTTTCCGAGTACCGTTTCTGAGAGAGTTGCACCATAGTAGCTGAGGAAGCGAGAGAGCCCGTGTAAAGAGTAAGGTTAGAGGATAGA
>JXCR01147642.1:40768-94462 GCA_002079205.1 Phalaenopsis hybrid cultivar
GAGCCGAACACGAGCTGTTCGCGAACAACGAACCGTTTTGACAACCCTAGATTTAATTGAGAATAATTTAATTTAATAGAATATATTATAAGTAAAAACTCTCATATCAATATAATTCTATGGAAGACTCACAACATTAAACTTTCAGCATGTACATGTTATCTTATGAAAATTAAAATTATAATTGAGATTATCATGTAGTTCAAATTGAATAGTAGGGTAGATAACTAAGCTTTAAGTCTCATTCAATAGTTTTGCTAATGATTTTTTTATTTCTTTCATTAAATGAATTTTTCCATTAGGTGTAATAATAAATATATCAAATCAATACTTTTTATAATGTACTGAAATTATATTAAACCTGGCATTGAGTGTGAGTCTGCATTCTTGATAATATCATTAAAGCTTCATAAAATATCGTGAATGATTCGTCTAATTTTTAATCTCATGTAGATTGGTCATGGCAAGTAGGGGTGTAAACGAACCGAACACGAACGAACAGCGGTCGTGTTCGTGTTCGGTTCGTTTGAAATATANCATTATTCCATACGTGCAAGCGCTGTCCGATCTCAACCGTAGATCAGAGTTTTTTATTTTATTTTTTAAAATGGGGCCACCAAAATACAATTTTACTTTGGATTAACGGTCGAGATCGGACAACCCATGTATATCAGCATGCGTTGTTTTTATGGAATAATTTGTCCTCGAACACAGCGTAAATAAATGTTCATCTATTTGAAACTTGAATTGAAAGTTCCCTTTTTCCCAGCATTGATGTAATGTTCGCTTTGACTTTCATTTTTGTTAAAAAGGTTGTCAACCATAAAATTTGATGACAAATGCAAACAATAAGGTCGTTATATTAATAAATATTGTATCGGAGTTATTTTCAACCATTGACTCGACTGGTGTAAGAAGTTATTTATGTATTTTTTCGCTCGTAGGACTAAGATATGTGAAGAATTAGAAGACCTTGCCCATTTTCTAGTTTTGAATAGATCATAATCTCCGGTCGTACCACTCGATATTGATGCGTGCTAGAAAATTTGCGACGGTAGAGTAATGTATTATCGTCTTAGTGTTACACGAGAATTCAACATACACAAATGAAAAGAGAAATAAGTAGGGGAAGATATCTCGATTTTTTATGTGAAAAACCCTTTCACGGGGACTAGCTCAGTTGAAATAATCCACTGTGAATGATGAGTACACAAGTTCATTCTTCTCCTAAATTAGGGAAGATGAAATTACAGTTATATAACTATAACATGACTGCAATTTTTTGTGACAGCATGTTGCAATAGTCATTGTTGATTGTTGTTGAGGTAGTAATCCATCGTGAATATTATAGATTGTTGCTTCAGAAGCGTTGATTGGCCAGAGAAACCGTAGTAAGCACTTGCGGGAGTTGTGGACCACATAGGCTGTAGTGGCGAGTAAGAAAGACGTTTGTTTTCTGCAGGGGCTGGAGTCAGAAGTTGCAAGAGATGTGAACCACATATGTCGTGGGGGCGAGCATGAATGACGTTTGTATGCCGCAGGGGGTAAGAGTCTGTAACTGCACGAGCTGATGACCGCGTAGGTCATCGTGGCGAGTATGAATGACGTTCGTAGGCCTCGGGGGCTGGAGACTGGTGTTGCACGAGCTGTGAACCATGTAGGTTGTAGGGCGAGAAATGAACGACGTCCATAGGTCGTGGGGGTCAGAGTCTAGAGTTGCACGAGCTGATGATCACATAGGTTGTTATTGACACATGAACCGTAGTGATGAGATATTGTCCTGCATTAATGACTAATGGAGTCTAGTTGGTGGTGATCGACAATGATTAGTTAGCGGTGGCCGAAGACGGTTGGCAGAGGTCAACAGAGGTCGGCGGTGATCAACAACAATCTGCGATGGTCAACAACGGTAGGTGACGGTCAACGGAGGTTGGCGAGGTCAACGACGGTTGATGTAGTTGATGACGGTCAGTGGTTGATGAAGGTCGGTATTTGTCGATGGAAGTTGGCGGTGGTCGAAGGCAGTCGACGGAGGTCTACGACGGTCGATAAAGGTCGATGAGGGTTGGCGATAGTTGACGAGGGTCGGCAGTGATGCTGAGCTGCAGCTTTTTCTCAAAGCCTCGGGCTCTCTCTTTAGGTTTCAACCTCTTCTCATGTGAGGGGTAGGGGTCTATTTATAGTATTATGGGTGCAATTAATGTAGTAACATAAACAATTTTGATCGAATGATTCAGAGAGTTTCCTTCAATCATACGGTATTTAATGAACATTTGAATTTCTTAATGATGTTAGAATTAAGTGATCTTGGACTCGTTGGATTCGTCTTGTCGAGACGCTCGTAGAGTATAGACTTGTTAGTGTTTGCATCTATTTGAACTTCAAAATGTGCCAAAAAATCTTCCAAGAGTGGTTTAATGACTTAATCTGTGATTGATTTAACTCAGATTGGACTAGCTTTGATATCATTATGTCCGTTTTATCGAACCGGTTAATTTGACTATAAGTTTTTTGAAAACAGAGCTCTAGATGAATTTTTATCAAGATTTGAACGTTCCTTATTCAAAATATTATATCGATATTAGTGTCATGCCTCGAGATTCATGCCAGATGATAAAAAAATTGTTGGTGACGTATCATATATATATATATATTAGTATTATAACATCCACAAAGCAACTATCTAACATAGTTTGTATGTCCATAACATTAATTTTTTTCTATATGAGGTGTCTCCAGGGATCTATTTACATCATCATCTAGATCAATGAATCATTTAAACCAATGAAAGATGAACTCGCTGAAATTACACATTTGCAAAATAGGAATAGTTGAAATCTCATTGTGAGCAATTAACGCACTCATGGAATACCAATGTTGAAAGGAAAAATATGAGATTGTAAATTATTAGTAGCTTAGTTAATTTGATAATATAATAAAACATAGAAAATAGGAATAATTATATATAGATCACCTGAAATATAAATGTTTTTTGAACAATTGAACCAAAGCACTTACACGTACCAAAATAAAATCATTGAGAATTAGATAGAAGTAAAATATAGGAGAATTTTATCAAAGAAATAATACCCATATATGTTAAAATTGTCATAGGAAGAATAAATGATCGATCATATGCAAAGGACACGGAAGATTCTATAGTAGATGTACATATTCCTCGTCAAGTAAGAGGCTTGTGGAAACACTTGCTCAAATTCGAGTAAAGGCTACAAGGTGCAGAGTAAATAAAAAAAAAAAAAATCATACCCGACCAGGGATGGGTGTAAACTCGTAAGCTACCGAGGGTTGGGATAATCGTCTAGATCTTCTTGTGAAAAAAAGAAAAGCCGCCCCGTCATAGCTGGCAGGTTGGTTTCTCTATCACCGCCGGGGAACACTTGGTGAGGAGATAGCAGGATAAGTTGGTACAATGGGAGGATCAACCCGTTTAGTAGAATTTCGAAGAAAGACTATTGGCTTTAGTTGGAGACATTTCTTTGGCGTTTTGGAAAAGAAATGTGAGCAGGGTCTAGCTCGACAATGGGTTGGAGAATAGGGCAGGTTCTGTTGAGAAAACGAGTAACCATGTTTTAATAAGAAGTTAAATAATGGATATACTTTTTTAATTTAACTAAAATAAATATTTTACAAGAAATAAAAATCTGATGATGCTAGTTCTAAACTGTAATTTTTATTAAATAATCACATAAAAATTTTATTTAAGCACAATTAATTTTAAAATATATGACTTGAAAATTAATTAGTGATCAATTAAATGTATAAAATTAAGTTAAATAAAAAGAAATCCCATCTTCCCCTCTCTCCCCGAAACCCTCGCCTCAATGCTCCTCCCGGTTTCGCCTAGATACCCTTCACTCTCCTGCGCGATCCCTCTCCAGGTTTCGCCCGAAACCATCACCTTCGTTACTCGCCATACACTCGCAATTGGAGCTAACTAGGGAGGCAGTGGCGGGATCAGAGTCCCGAACTCCCATCTTTCTTCCCTTTCGCACCGCTCCTACCCGAATATTTTGTTCATACTGACCGTCCGGCAGGATTTGGGTCTAATCCAGGTACAATACTGCTTTAAATTCGTTACCAGATAGCCCCTTAGTTGTAGGGTTTGATCAACCGGAAATCACTAAGCAGAGGCCAGCGATGGGTCGGAAGAAGACGGTGATGATCGACGACGACGAGTACTCTTTGCCGATAGACGAACAGCAAGTTCAGGCATCTGAGAAAGAAAACCGCGCTTCAATCAACACAGGGTCGAAGAAGAATAAGAAGGGAGGCGGCGGGGCCAAATCACAGCGCCATGGAGGCCAGGAGGATTTGGAGATCGAGCAGCTTGCTGGTGCCGAAGACGAGGAGGCGAAGCTGAGCAAAGATAATGTTGAAGAGGAAGATGAACTGATTTCGAACGTGTTTTCTGGAAAGAAGAAAGCTTCTAAATCTAAGAAAGACAGAGTTTCTCAAGGCAATAATGTTGCTAATGTTACAGTCATTGGTAAAGAAGAAGGTAATCAACAAGATGAGGAAGATGCACCCGTGATTGTGTCTTTTTCGGGAAAGAAGAAGCCTTCGAAAACCAAGAAAGAGAAAAATTCCCAAGCTTCCAGTTCCTTTGATGCCCTTAGCGATGTGGAAGACAACCAGGAAGATGAGTATGAGGAGAAGCCAAATGCTGTTACATTCTCAGGTATGAAGAAGCCCACTAAATCCAATACAGAAAATAGTTTTCCTACATCCAGTGCCTTCAATGCTCTGGGTGAAGAGGAAGATAGCCAGATTGATGATGGGGAAGCCGAACCGCTCACTCTGGCATTCACAGGTAAGAAGAAGCCTTCCAAAACCAAGAAGAACAAAAGTTCTAATTCTACCATCGATTCCTCTGTTGGAGAGGAAGCAAGAGAAGATAAGTCTGACCAGCAANGATTAGTATCTACTCTTGCGAATAAATAAAATAGTGAAATACACTAGAATCATTTGATTACCGNTTTTCTGGAAAGAAGAAAGCTTCTAAATCTAAGAAAGACAGAGTTTCTCAAGGCAATAATGTTGCTAATGTTACAGTCATTGGTAAAGAAGAAGGTAATCAGCAAGATGAGGAAGATGCACCCGTGATTGTGTCTTTTTCGGGAAAGAAGAAGCCTTCTAAAACCAAGAAAGAGAAAAATTCCCAAGCTTCCAGTTCCTTTGATGCGCTTAGCGATGTGGAAGACAATCAGGAAGATGAGTATGAGGAGAAGCCAAATGCTGTTACATTCTCAGGTATGAAGAAGCCCTCTAAATCCAATACAGAAAATAGTTTTCCTACATCCAGTGCCTTCAATGCTCTGGGTGAAGAGGAAGATAGCCAGATTGATGATGGGGAAGCCGAACCGCTTACTCTGGCATTCACAGGTAAGAAGAAGCCTTCCAAAACCAAGAAAAACAAAAGTTCTAATTCTACCATCGATTCCTCTGTTGGAGAGGAAGCAAGAGAAGATAAGTCTGACCAGCAACCTCCATCATTAAATGAGGCTAATAGCCATGAGGAGGCTGAACTGAAATCAAGTAGACAGTCGGAGCTTGATGATACTTATACAAAAAAGCAGCAACCAAAGAAGAAGAAGAAAGGAGGGAGAACTGCGCAGGAAGAGGAAGACTTGGATAAAATTCTGGCCGAGCTTGGGGAGGGGTTACAGTCTACGAGCCTTACAGTTACTCCTGTTGTTCCAGAGGCAAATCCTGCAGACAACGAACTAAAGGAAGCTGATGTGGATTCCAGCAGACAGGATGGTGCCTTTGAAGATGCCGCTTCCAAAAATAAGCAGCAAAAAAAGAAGAAGAAGAAGAGTGGGAGAACTTTCCAGGAGGAGGAGGACTTGGAAAAGATCCTTGCTGAACTTGGAGATGGTCCGCAAACTGTTCCATCCTCTTCTGCTCCACCTTCAGATGTCATTAAAGGATCAGTAGAACTTGAGCCCGTACAATCCAAGGTTTCTACTGATATTTTTCCTGATGAGAAGGAAGGAGAAGCAGAGGAGGTGGAGTCAGCAGCTGCTAAGAAGAAAAAGAAGAAGAAGGNTTGTTCCATCCTCTTCTGCTCCACCTTCAGATGTCATTAAAGGGTCAGTAAAACTTGAGCCCGTACAATCCAAGGTTTCTACTGATATTGTTCCTGATGAGAAGGAAGGAGAAGCAGAGGAGGTGGAGTCAGCAGCTGCTAAGAAGAAAAAGAAGAAGAAGGAGAAGGAGAAGGAAAAGAAGGCAGCAGCTGCTGCAGCTTCTGCTGTTACTGTTGAGGAGGAAGTTAAGGAAGAGAAGAAGGATGCCGCAAAGGGAAAAGCTGCTGACAAGAAATTGCCTAAGCATGTTAGAGAGATGCAGGAGGCTTTGGCACGAAGGAAGGAGGCCGAAGAGACGAAGAAAAGAGAGGAAGAGGAAAGGCTGCGAAAGGAGGAGGAGGAGAGAAAGAGGTTGGAAGAGCTGGAGAGGCTTGCTGAAGAGGCAAAGAAAAGGAAAAAGGAAAGGGAGAAGGAGAAGCTGCTGAAGAAGNGGAAGAAAAGAGAGGAAGAGGAAAGGCTGCGAAAGGAGGAGGAGGAGAGAAAGAGGTTGGAGGAGCTGGAGAGGCTTGCTGAAGAGGCAAAGAAAAGGAAAAAGGAAAGGGAGAAGGAGAAGCTGCTGAAGAAGAAGCAGGAGGGAAAACTCTTGACAGCCAAGCAGAAGGAAGAACAAAAGAGGTTAGATGCGATGAGGAGACAGTTTCTTAGTCAGAATGATAATCTATCTGCTGATGTTCCTAGAGAGACCAAAAAAAGACCCATATACCAAGCAAAGAAAGCAAAGGCTGCTCAGGCAAAGGCTGGAGATCTGGAAAAGGTAACAGAATCCCAAAATGAGGTTGTCGAGCTTGATGTGGTTCAGCCTGATGAAGATGATATGGTCGAGGAGACCTTATCTCAGCACACAGAAGTTCAGGATCAGCCCGAAGATAAACAAGAGCAAGAAGAATCTGAAACTATGGAAGAAGATGAAGAAGATGAAGAGTGGGATGCTAAAAGCTGGGATGATGTTGATGTAAAATTGCCTGGGACAAGTCCTTTTGCTGAGGAGGATAAGGAGGAGTTGAATGCAGCAACTTTTATTGCAAAAGGTGGAGATCATGGCTCATCTTCAGCTCCAGCTGTTGCTCCGGATGGTGCAACAGCTAAAAGAATAGTTGACCCTCAAGTTTCTTTAAAGAAGGGCGGTGAAGTGAACGGCCATGAAATATCTGACACTGTTGCAAGGACAAAAAATAATGTTGGAGTTAAGCTGGAATCAAATCATTCACAGGATACAACAAAAAAGAGCGGCGGCGAACTTCGTTCACCCATTTGTTGTATTCTTGGTCACGTGGATACTGGTAAGACCAAGTTGCTTGATTGTATTCGACGCACAAATGTGCAGGAGGGAGAAGCTGGAGGTATTACCCAACAGATTGGGGCTACTTATTTTCCTACTGAGAACATAAGGGAGAGAACCAAGGAGCTGAAAGCTGATTCAACATTGAGAGTTCCAGGATTGCTTGTTATTGATACTCCTGGACATGAATCATTTTCTAATTTGCGTTCAAGAGGTTCAAGTTTGTGTGACATTGCTATTCTTGTTGTGGACATTATGCATGGGCTTGAGCCACAAACCATTGAGTCACTTAATTTACTCAAAAGTCGGAATACAGAATTCATTGTTGCTTTGAACAAGGTAAGTTTTAAGGATGCAAACCACCAATTCCTATGTATTTACATATTTGACACCTAAAATTCAATTTCTACATACATACAACCATATCTATGTATGAAAAGGCATATTTCACTTCTTAAAAGTTAAAATAGTGGTATTTTTATGTGATATGTTGGACTTGGATGGTAAAAATGTAAAAAAGCAAAGTTTAGGTGTTAGATATGTAACTACATATGAATTGGGTTGTACTTGTGTAAATGCCCCTATTTTTATTGGTTGAAAAACTTTTCTTTTTGGTTATTAAAGATAATTTTTGTTCGTTGAGCTATCCTTCTTTAGGTTGATCGACTATATGGTTGGAAGAAATGTCCTGATGCCCCCATAAGGAAGGCTATGAACCAACAGTCTAATGATGTAAAAAATGAATTCAACATGAGACTTACTCAGGTTAGTTTGCAGAGAATTTTTTTTTTGTCCTTACACTTTTGTGTTCTTATATGAAGCTATAACATAAAGATTGAGAATGATATGTTTCTTTCTGGCAGATTATAACTCAACTTAAGGAGCAAGGTCTGAATACAGCTTTATACTATAAAAACAGAGACTTGGGGGAGACATTTAATATTGTACCAACAAGTGCAGTGAGGTATATATTGTGTTATATAATATCCACAGATGAAATTGAAATTTGTGAATTTCAATGCCACCATTCTTTTGTCACCATCTTTTGCTAATGTGAGGCCTTGGTTTATAGCGGCGAAGGTATACCGGATCTGCTTTTGCTATTGGTGCAGTGGGCACAAAAGACAATGGAAGATAAACTTACATATGTTGATGAAGTTCAGGTTTGGACAAATCTTCACTTTTTTGTATTCCTGCAATTATGTCTTGTACATGTGGTTTCATGCATTGCCATAAATGCAATGTAAGACACAGTATTAATGTCATCCTTATTTTTATTGCCTTCTTGTTATTATTTTTTCTTTTTAGGTAAATTGGCCATTTACTCTTGTACGGTTATGGGTTGTTATTTTATATTGTTGATTTTCTTTGGTTGGTTTTATGGATTCAGTGTACTGTGTTGGAAGTAAAAGTGATTGAAGGATTAGGAACCACGATAGACGTGGTGCTTGTTAATGGTACTCTTCATGAAGGCGATCAAATAATCGTTTGTGGTATGCAGGTAGTGCACCTTTCCATGTTAGTTTCATTTTAAAAAAAATTGATTTTTTTTTTCTAACTTTTTTTGGGTGTATATGCAGGGGCCTATTGTGACCAATATCAGAGCTTTAATGACTCCTCATCCTATGAAGGAGCTTCGAGTAAAGGTATGTAGTCTGTTAGAGTGCAGCGTATTCTCTTATTTGATTATGATATGATATTCTGGTTGGCTTGTTTTTAGAGATTTTTGAATATTTGCAACTGAAATAGCCTTTTGTAAGGAGTGGATATTCTTTGATGCACCTGCTTGATTTATGCAACTAGAAAAACTGGTTGCTAGTTCTTATTCACATTTTTCGTTGAAGGATATTCTTCTTGCTTCTGCAAATTTAAAACAAGCGGTTTATTTGAATGTGTTTTTGTTAAGGGACTGTTTATTTTGATGTAAATTAGACGTAAAGTAAAATAAATGCAGGATTGTTAATTTTTTTTTTGTTTTGTGATTAATAATCTGAAAGTATAGTAGAATATAAAGGAATTATAAATTCTAAGAACATTTAAAAACCTCCACGGTAAATCCTATCATGATTTTGGGCATTAAAGCATTTTACCGTGTGAGGTTGCTCGCCTTTGGCTCCCCGTGCTTGATTTTCTGGGAATGAAACATGCTCATTTCGTTCGCTGCCTTGCACGCCCTCTCCTTTGTTCTCAGCTGCTTCACTGTCTTTCGCTTCCCTTCCTTCGCCGCCTCATGCATTATTATTTTGTTCGTAGCTGCCTCATGATCCGCCAGCATTCTCCGCCCTGCAGTTAGTCTTTCTGGTAAATTCTTTCATTTTAAAGGAAGTAGGATATATATGTTTTGTTTTCCCACTTCCCTGGCTTTTTTTGAGTCTTCCGTTTTACATTATTGAATTTCAGATGAGGTGCAGTGTTCACGGAAGTGATTGGATTGTTGTGGATGCATTATCAGGCTGATTGGGGGAATAAGATGGGGATTTTGTCGAACACCTATGGATTTTTTTGTTGGGGTGCACAGTAACGCTTAATTTGCAAGTTTTTTTGTGGACGGGTGTGTATTGGGGGCTGTTTTGGTTGGTGGGGAGGAAAAAAAAAGAGATTGCGAAGAAATTGGGGCTAGGAAAGAAGCATGCATTCCTGACTTATTTTTCAGATTTTTGCAAACTGAATAATGTGATGTTTTGTTCAATTCTCTGGATGAAAAGAAAAAACTTTTATCAGTTAAAAATTTCAACATCCAGTCTCAGAAAAATATTCATGTCTCAAGATAGATTGAGTCAATGTGCTTAGCTGTTTAAGATGTTTTTATTTTTATAAATTTTAATTTTATTTCGAGAGTGCTGAAAGTAAAACATAGAATTGATATAAGTGAAATTCAAATTTAAAATTAAATAATAAATTATAAATTTTGTATCAATTGAACTTGTCGATGCCCACTAAAATTTTTCGTAGATCTGTGTTGAGCTTTGGTAGGGCTATAAATGATTGGTATAAGTTTATTTTTAACCTTCTTTGTTTTGTTATCCCTGTAAGTGTACACATTGTCAAGATCAGCTCTTGGGCTTTTTTAGGGCTATGTAAATGATCTGTATAAGTTTATTTTTAACCTTCTTTGTTTTGTTATCCCTGTCAGCGCACACATTGAAAAGATCAGCTCAAAAGCATAAACATTGCTATTGAAAAAAACTTTATATATATATATATATNGTTTTCTATGTGAGGTGTCTCCAGGGATCTATTTACATCATCATCTAGATCAATGAATCATTTAGATCAATGAAAGATGAACTCACTGATATTACACATTTGCAAAACAGGAATATTTGAAATCTCATTGTGAGCAATTAACGCACTCATGGAATACCAATGTTGAATGGAAAAATATGAGATTGTAAATTATTAGTAGCTTAGTTAATTTGATAATATAATAAAACATAGAAAATAGGAATAATTATATATAGATCACCTGAAACATTGATATTTACAAAGCTTACAAATGTTTTTTGAACAATTGAATCAAAGCACTTACGCGCACCAAAATAAAATTATTGAGAATTTGATAGAAATAAAATATATGAGTTTTATCAAAGAAATAATACCCATATATGTTAAAATTGTCATAGAAAGAATAAATGATCGATCATATGCAAATGACACAAAAGATTCTATAGGAGATGCACATATTCCTCGTCAAGTAAGAGGGTTGTGGAAACACTTGCTCTAATTCGAGTAAAGGCTACAAGGTGCGGAGCAAATAAATAAAAAAAAAAAACGTACTCGACCAGGGATGGGTGTAAACTCGTAAGCTACCGAGGGTAGTGATAATCGTCAAGATCTTCTTGTGAAAAAAAGTAAAGCCGCCCCCATCATAGTTACCAGGTTGGTTTCTCTATCATAGATGGCCTTCGGGGGACACTTGGTGAGCAGAGTCTAGCTCGGCAAGGGGTTGGAGAATAGGGTTGGTTTTGTTGAGAAAACCAACATTGTTTTAATTTGAAATAAAATTTTAACCATGTTTTAATAAGAAGTTAAATAATGGATATACTTTTTTAATTTAACTAAAATAAATATTTTACAAGAAATAAAAATCTGATGATGCTACTTCTAAACTGTAATTTTTATTAAATAATCACACAAAAAATTTATTTAAGCACAATTAATTTGATAATATATTACATGAAAATTAATTAGTGATCAATTAAATGTGTAAAATTAAGTTAAATAAAAAGAGATCCCATCTTCCACTCTCTCCCCGAAACCCTCGCCTCAATGCTCCTCCCGGTTTCGCCTAGATACCCTCTCCTCTCCTGCGCGATCCCTCTCCAGGTTTCGCCCGAAACCATCACCTTCGTTACTCGTCATACACTCGCAATTGGAGCTAACTAGGGAGGCAGCGGCGGGATCAGATTTTCGAACTCCCATCTTTCTCCCCTTTCGCACCGCTCCTACCCGAATATTTTGTTCATACTGACCGTCCGGCAGGATTTGGGTCTAATCCAGGTACAATACTGCTTTAAATTCGTTACCAGATAGCCCTTAGTTGTAGGGTTTGATCAACCGGAAATCACTAAGCAGAGGCCAGCGATGGGTCGGAAGAAGACGGTGATGATCGACGACGACGAGTACTCTTTGCCGATAGACGAACAGCAAGTTCAGGCATCTGAGAAAGAGAACCGCGCTTCAATCAACACAGGGTCGAAGAAGAATAAGAAGGGAGGCGGCGGGGCCAAATCACAGCGCCATGGAGGCCAGGAGGATTTGGAGATCGAGCAGCTTGCTGGTGCCGAAGACGAGGAGGCGAAGCTGAGCAAAGATAATGTTGAAGAGGAAGATGAACTGATTTCGAACGTGTTTTCTGGAAAGAAGAAAGCTTCTAAATCTAAGAAAGACAGAGTTTCTCAAGGCAATAATGTTGCTAATGTTACAGTCATT
This sequence comes from Phalaenopsis hybrid cultivar, assembly GCA_002079205.1. Lineage (NCBI taxonomy): Eukaryota > Viridiplantae > Streptophyta > Magnoliopsida > Asparagales > Orchidaceae > Phalaenopsis > Phalaenopsis hybrid cultivar. Next base: position 53,090 of record JXCR01147642.1, read on the forward strand.
GGTAAAGAAGAAGGTAATCAGCAAGATGAGGAAGATGCACCCGTGATTGTGTCTTTTTCGGGAAAGAAGAAGCCTTCTAAAACCAAGAAAGAGAAAAATTCCCAAGCTTCCAGTTCCTTTGATGCGCTTAGCGATGTGGAAGACAATCAGGAAGATGAGTATGAGGAGAAGCCAAATGCTGTTACATTCTCAGGTATGAAGAAGCCCTCTAAATCCAATACAGAAAATAGTTTTCCTACATCCAGTGCCTTCAATGCTCTGGGTGAAGAGGAAGATAGCCAGATTGATGATGGGGAAGCCGAACCGCTTACTCTGGCATTCACAGGTAAGAAGAAGCCTTCCAAAACCAAGAAAAACAAAAGTTCTAATTCTACCATCGATTCCTCTGTTGGAGAGGAAGCAAGAGAAGATAAGTCTGACCAGCAACCTCCATCATTAAATGAGGCTAATAGCCATGAGGAGGCTGAACTGAAATCAAGTAGACAGTCGGAGCTTGATGATACTTATACAAGAAAGCAGCAACCAAAGAAGAAGAAGAAAGGAGGGAGAACTGCGCAGGAAGAGGAAGACTTGGATAAAATTCTGGCTGAGCTTGGGGAGGGGTTACAGTCTACGAGCCTTACAGTTACTCCTGTTGTTCCAGAGGCAAATCCTGCAGACAACGAACTAAAGGAAGCTGATGTGGATTCCAGCAGACAGGATGGTGCCTTTGAAGATGCCGCTTCCAAAAATAAGCAGCAAAAAAAGAAGAAGAAGAAGGGTGGGAGAACTTTCCAGGAGGAGGAGGACTTGGAAAAGATCCTTGCTGAACTTGGAGATGGTCCGCAAATTGTTCCATCCTCTTCTGCTCCACCTTCAGATGTCATTAAAGGGTCAGTAAAACTTGAGCCCGTACAATCCAAGGTTTCTACTGATATTGTTCCTGATGAGAAGGAAGGAGAAGCAGAGGAGGTGGAGTCAGCAGCTGCTAAGAAGAAAAAGAAGAAGAAGGAGAAGGAGAAGGAAAAGAAGGCAGCAGCTGCTGCAGCTTCTGCTGTTACTGTTGAGGAGGAAGTTAAGGAAGAGAAGAAGGATGCCGCAAAGGGAAAAGCTGCTGACAAGAAATTGCCTAAGCATGTTAGAGAGATGCAGGAGGCTTTGGCACGAAGGAAGGAGGCCGAAGAGACGAAGAAAAGAGAGGAAGAGGAAAGGCTGCGAAAGGAGGAGGAGGAGAGAAAGAGGTTGGAAGAGCTGGAGAGGCTTGCTGAAGAGGCAAAGAAAAGGAAAAAGGAAAGGGAGAAGGAGAAGCTGCTGAAGAAGAAGCAGGAGGGAAAACTCTTGACAGCCAAGCAGAAGGAAGAACAAAAGAGGTTAGATGCGATGAGGAGACAGTTTCTTAGTCAGAATGATAATCTATCTGCTGATGTTCCTAGAGAGACCAAAAAAAGACCCATATACCAAGCAAAGAAAGCAAAGGCTGCTCAGGCAAAGGCTGGAGATCTGGAAAAGGTAACAGAATCCCAAAATGAGGTTGTCGAGCTTGATGTGGTTCAGCCTGATGAAGATGATATGGTCGAGGAGACCTTATCTCAGCACACAGAAGTTCAGGATCAGCCCGAAGATAAACAAGAGCAAGAAGAATCTGAAACTATGGAAGAAGATGAAGAAGATGAAGAGTGGGATGCTAAAAGCTGGGATGATGTTGATGTAAAATTGCCTGGGACAAGTCCTTTTGCTGAGGAGGATAAGGAGGAGTTGAATGCAGCAACTTTTATTGCAAAAGGTGGAGAACATGGCCCATCTTCAGCTCCAGCTGTTGCTCCGGATGTTGCAACAGCTAAAAGAATAGTTGACCCTCAAGTTTCTTCAAAGAAGGGCGGTGAAGTGAACGGCCATGAAATATCTGACACTGTTGCAAAGGCTAAAAATAATGTTGGAGTTAAGCTGGAATCAAATCATTCACAGGATACAACAAAAAAGAGAGGCGGCGAACTTCGTTCACCCATTTGTTGCATTCTTGGTCACGTGGATACTGGTAAGACCAAGTTGCTTGATTGTATTCGACGCACAAATGTGCAGGAGGGAGAAGCTGGAGGTATTACCCAACAGATTGGGGCTACTTATTTTCCTACTGAGAACATAAGGGAGAGAACCAAGGAGCTGAAAGCTGATTCAACATTGAGAGTTCCAGGATTGCTTGTTATTGATACTCCTGGACATGAATCATTTTCTAATTTGCGTTCAAGAGGTTCAAGTTTGTGTGACATTGCTATTCTTGTTGTGGACATTATGCATGGGCTTGAGCCACAAACCATTGAGTCACTTAATTTACTCAAAAGTCGGAATACAGAATTCATTGTTGCTTTGAACAAGGTAAGTTTTAAGGTTGCAAACCACCAATTTCTATGTATTTACATATTTGACACCTAAAATTCAATTTCTACATACATACAATATTTTAATACGAATTATCTATGTATGAAAAGGCATATTTCACTTCTTAAAAGTTAAAATAGTGGTATTTTTTATGTGATGTGTTGGACTTGGATGGTAAAAATGTAAAAAAGCAAAGTTTAGGTGTTAGATATGTAACTACATATGAATTGGGTTGTACTTGTGTAAATGCCCCTATTTTTATTGGTTGAAAAACTTTTCTTTTTGGTTATTAAAGATAATTTTTGTTCGTTGAGCTATCCTTCTTTAGGTTGATCGACTATATGGTTGGAAGAAATGTCCTGATGCCCCCATAAGGAAGGCTATGAACCAACAGTCTAATGATGTTAAAAATGAATTCAACATGAGACTTACTCAGGTTAGTCTGCAGAGAATTTTTTTTTGTCCTTACACTTTTGTGTTCTTATATGAAGCTATAACATAAAGATTGGGAATGATATGTTTCTTTCTGGCAGATTATAACTCAACTTAAGGAGCAAGGTCTGAATACAGCTTTATACTATAAAAACAGAGACTTGGGGGAGACATTTAATATTGTACCAACAAGTGCAGTGAGGTATATATTGTGTTATATAACATCCACAGATGAAATTGAAATTTGTGAATTTCAATGCCACCATTCTTTTGTCCCCATCTTTTGCTAATGCAAGGCCTTGCTTTATAGCGGCGAAGGTATACCGGATCTGCTTTTGCTATTGGTGCAGTGGGCACAAAAAACAATGGAAGATAAACTTACATATGTTGATGAAGTTCAGGTTTGGACAAATCTTCACTTTTTGGTATTCCTGCAATTATATCTTGTACATGTGGTTTCATGCATTGCCATAAATGCAATGTAAGACACAGTATTAATGTCATCCTTATTTTTATTGCCTTCTTGTTATTATTTTTTCTTTTTTAGGTAAATTGGCTATTTGCTCTTGTACGGTTATGGGTTGTTATTTTATATTGTTGATTTTCTTTGGTTGATTTTATGGATTCAGTGTACTGTGTTGGAAGTAAAAGTGATTGAAGGATTAGGAACCACGATAGACGTGGTGCTTGTTAATGGTACTCTTCATGAAGGCGATCAAATAATCGTTTGTGGTATGCAGGTAGTGCACCTTTCCATGTTAGTTTCATTTTAAAAAAATTGATTTTTTTTTTCTAACTTTTTTTGGGTGTATATGCAGGGGCCTATTGTGACCAATATCAGAGCTTTAATGACTCCTCATCCTATGAAGGAGCTTCGAGTAAAGGTATGTAGTCTGTTAGAGTGCAGCGTATTCTCTTATTTGATTATGATATGATATTCTGGTTGGCTTGTTTTTAGAGATTTTTGAATATTTGCAACTGAAATAGCCTTTTCTAAGGAGAGGATATTCTTTGATGCACCTGCTTGATTTATGCAACTAGAAAAACTGGTTGCTAGTTCTTATTCACATTTTTCGTTGAAGGATATTCTTCTTGCTTCTGCAAATTTAAAACAAGCGGTTTATTTGAATGTGTTTTTGTTAAGGGACTGTTTATTTTGATGTAAATTAGACGTAAAGTAAAATAAATGCAGGATTGTTAATTTTTTTTTGTTTTGTGATTAATAATCTGAAAGTATAGTAGAATATAAAGGAATTATAAATTCTAAGAACATATAACGACCTCCACGGTAAATACTAGCATGATTTTTGGCGGAAAGCAATTTACCTTGTGAGGTTGCTCGCCTTTGGCTCCCCGTGCTTGATTTTCCGGGAATGAAACATGCTCATTTCGTTCGCTGCCTTGCACGCCCTATCCTTTGTTCTCAGCTGCTTCGCTGTCCTTCGCTTCCCTTCCTTCGCCCGCCTCATGCAGTATTATTTTGTTCGTAGCTGCCTCATGATCCTCCATCATTCTCCGCCCTGCAGTTAGTCTTTCTGGTAAATTCTTTCATTTTTAAAGGAAATAGGATATACATGCTTTGTTTTCCCACTGCCCTGGCTTTTTTTGAGAGTCTTCCGTTTTACATTATTGAATTTCCGATGAGGTGCAGTGTTCACGGTAGTGATTGGATTGTTGTGTATGCATTATCAGGCTGATTGGGGGAATAAGATGGGGATTTTGTCGAACACCTATGGATTTTTTTGTTGGGGTGTACAGTAACGCTTAGTTTGCAAGTTTTTTTGTGGACGGGTGTGTATTGGGGGCTGTTTTGGTTGATGGGGAGGAAAAAAAAAAGAGATTGCGAAGAAATTGGGGCTAGGAAAGAAGCATGCATTCCTGACTTATTTTTCAGATTTTTGCACACTGAATAATGTGATGTTTTGTTCAATTCTCTGGATGAAAAGAAAAATCTTTTATCAGTTAAAAATTTCAACATCCAGTCTCAGAAAAATATTCATATCTCAAGATAGATTGAGTCAATGTGCTTAGTTGTTTAAGATGTTTTTATTTTTATAAATTCTAATTTTATTTCGAGAGTGCTGAAAGTAAAACATAGAATTGATATAAGTGAAATTCAAATTTAAAATTAACTAATAAATTATAAATTTTGTATCAATTGAACTTGTCGATGCCCACTAAAATTTTTTGTAGATCTGTGTTGAGCTTTGGTAGGGCTATAAATGATTGGTATAAGTTTATGTTTAACCTTCTTTGTTTTGTTATCCCTGTAAGTGTACACATTGTAAAGATCAGCTCTTGGGCTTTTTTAGGGCTATGTAAATGATCTGTTTAAGTTTATTTTTAACCTTCTTTGTTTTGTTATCCCTGTAAGTGCACACATTGAAAAGATCAGCTCAAAAGCATAAACATTGCTATTGAAAAAAACTTTATATATATATATATACCTGAATAAATTGTCTTTCGTACAGAAATTACCGCAATATTCTATGCTTATGTTTTATTCCTCATCAAAATTTGAGTTTTTTTTTAAATGAAACTTGTTTTTAAACCTTGAAACAAATAGGTAAATGAACGATTTATCAATTTGGTTTTGTTGTATATTTGATAATACGAGAAAATGTTAACTTTCCAACAACACTAAAATCAACAAATTCCATTGAGAATACGAGAAAATGTTAGCTTTCCAACAACACTAAAATCAACAAATTCCATTGAGAAACACGATAGTTTGTGGCTTATAAAGCGAGAAAAGGTAATTTAGAATTTTGTTCATGTTATTCTATCATTAAGAGTTGTATCAAACATATTTATGCTAAAACTGCTAATATTTGTTGCCCTTCATGTGTATCATATTGCTTGTTGCTGGTTAGATTAAGAGCCCAGGTTATAAGTTTTTCCTCTAGTTAATTAAATCAAGATATTCAAATATGTTTCTCATGGATTATTTTCATATGAAAAATTTCAATTATGTTAGAATTTTTATTGTAATTATTGCAAGGAAATTATAGTGGTGATGATTAATAATTTTTTTTTATTGGATTATGAATATAGGCAATCAATGAAAATGTTGTATGAAAAATACAATTGTCATTACACANATTGGATTATGAATATAGGCAATCAATGAAAATGTTGTATGAAAAATACAATTGTCATTACACAAATCATAAAAATTTCAAATGTAGTCTAAACATGAACTTTAATATTATATTAATTTATAAATGATAATAATAATAATAATAATAATAATATGATTTATTAATTCACATATATTTTATTACAAGTTTTTAAATAAACATAAAAAATAATTCAATTATATTTACTTCACGGATAATTAAATAAAGTCATTTATTTTGTATACAATTTTTATTTTAATTTGCATGCATATAACCAAACGAAATAATTATTTCTCTGTATTTATTTTATAGATTATCAAACATTCTACTAGAGATATCAAACACTACAATTATAATACACCGTATTTTGGTTTACACTGCATTTTTTTCTCAAAAAAATAAAATAAAATAAAAAACACAGGCAAAATGAGAACAAAACAAAGCAAGACAAGATCCAAATTTGGCCTNAAAATAATTATTTCTCTGTATTTATTTTATAGATTATCAAACATTCTACTAGAGATCTCAAACACTACAATTATAATGCACCGTATATTGGTTTACACTGCATTTTTTTTTCAATAAAATAAAATAAAATAAAAAACACAGGCAAAATGAGAACAAAACAAAGCAAGACAAGATCCAAATTTGGCCTAAAAGAGTACAAACAGACATGCACATCCCCTAGATTAGATTTTAAAGGGGAATTAAAACATACCTACACCTCCCTACAGTGATTAATAGTAAAAATACGCTTGCAATTATTAATGTCATACTTGATTAACAACAAAAAATTATCTTTTTTTATTTGCAATATGATTACTACTTGTTTTATGGTCCACTATGTTTTAATCAACCCTTCAAGTAATCTTATTGTAAATCCTTATTTTCTTTAAATTTGCATTTTTTTTCCATTTTATCTAATTGATTTAAACTTGACGACGATTATGCCTTGGAGGACTTAACACATTAGTTGTAAATTTAGTTTGAAATTGGCATTATTGCTATGTTTTTTTTGGCCTTCCCTCACCTTAGAAACTTGTGGAACATATTATTTTCTATTATGTTTATTTATAATTTTTGTACTAGTTTTTACACAAGATTAGTGAGCTCACTTGCTTTTTGTTTCGTTGCATTACTATTATCATGATAATGACTTTGTTTGTGATTGTGTTAACTTTCAAGGAATCAAACTAATGAGTTTTTTTATTAAAGCAATGGTGCATAATAATGAAGCAATGACTTAGAAAAAATACATCAATTTCAAAAAATAAATTTGATTTCATGCGAGGAAGATCCTCATTTATTATGGAAGTGATTTTGTATAAATATAATTAATTGATAATTATAAAGTACAAAGAAAAGCCTTCATATGATTTTTATTGATCTTGAGAAAACAAATTATCGAGTACTACATGCATTGATTGGACCATCTAAAAGCAAAAAACCATGGTAATGGAATGCTGCAGTTATTGAATTTTTTTTTTTTTATCCTCGTTGATTAGAATTTGTAGTTATAGAGCGACCCAAGAACTTTCAGCTTTGTAGTCATATTAACATTGAATCCATATCTTTTTGTATTGATTATTGAGACGACAAATAATGTTAAAAGCAATGGTCTTTGTCATTCATTTTTTTTATGGACGATATAATTTTAATTGATTAAACATTCAATCAAATGAGCAAAAAATTTTAATAGCAGAAGTTGTTTGAAAGATTGTTCTCTTAGAATTAGAAATACGAAGGTCGATTATGCACTATATAATTTTATTGATATGATTTAACACTTATTATTAAATGTTACTAGAAGGTAAGACAATACTTAAATTTGATTGGTTTAATTGCATTAGGTATATTATACAAAACAACGGTGAATAAGTGATGATTTAACTCCTAGATTAATGCTGGATGATTAAGATAGAGAAAGTGTTAAGAGTTTGTGTGATAAGAGGGTATAATGGAGTTTTAAAGATAAAGTTTATAATTCCACGATTAGATTGATGATGTTTTGTGGATTTGATTGTTGAGCTGTAAGAAAATCATTAATACCTAAGCTGAGTGTATCATAAATGAGAAATGATAATATGAATGTGTGAAAAAAACTAGAAAGGATAAATTAATGAATGATTTTATTAGAGAAAATGCTAGAGTGAAATATATTAAAAAATGAAGTTATTAAAAATAGAGTCAAGTGGTTTGAGCATATGTATATTGAAGGATAGAATATGTATTTGTTAGAAAAGAATTAAAATAGTGCTATAACATCAGCGAGGAAAATGACCATACTTAATATCGCATGGATAAATGTTGTTCAAAATGACAAGTGTAGGATAAATTTAACTTAGGGTATGTTTGGGGCAGGTGCAACTACTTAGGGCTAGTTTTCCATCGCGGCTAACCTCCGACACGATGGCAAGAAAGCGGCAAAACGGTTGAAAGGTCTTTTTGAGGAGATACGTCGCCGAATGTAGCATCCATTGCAAAGTCATCAACGGCGAAATTGCGAACGCGGTAAGGGTGAATATTTCAGATCGACATTTGGCATTAAGAAGGTAAAAAGTCCATTTTCTCCTTCGAATTTGTTTCCCTCAAGTTCCGATGCTGGGGAGAAGCGAGGAGAGAATGACTTGAGGTGAAGTGAAGCATGTGAGAATGAGAGAATGCATGTGCTTGTGAAGGCCACCTTTCATGAGCAAAATGGAGTGGCGGCCGAGGAGATTTGAGATGCAAGAAGGATAGCTGGATTCAAAAGTTCGTCCTTTGCCGTCGGCTAGGAGGCAGTTGATTTCAGTGTCGACGGAGAAGACGGTGAGCTCGCCGAATAGATGAGTGGTGAAGAGACGGTCATCGTGAAAGCGAAGGCGATCGTCGATGAAGGGTTCTGGGTGTGGCTGAAATGGTAGGTGGTGATCATGCGAAGGGTTTCGCCGAGGAGAGAAAGGTCGGTGGTGCCTAGTGGGAGGTGGGGGCGAGGAGAGAAAGGTCAGTGGTGTTTTGTGAGAGGTGGGGTTAAAAAGGGATTTTAATTTTTCAGCTTATTTTAAAATAGCGTTGAAACACCATTTTCCAACCATCAACTTCTTGTTACAGATAAAACCTTTAAAACACCTCTTATGAATATACTTTAAAGCATGAGTTTTAAAATGACAAAGCAATTGCAAACCAACCCTTAAAGAGGTTTTGCAGTACTTGCAAAAGAAGTTGCTGCGGGGATATTACAGGGGATGAAGCCGTGGCTGTTTGGTTAATTTAACTTTGCAGCAGTTGTATTTTAGTTGTTTCTGAATAAAAACTGTATTGCCTATACATATGCTATATGTAAGCTAACTAATTTAGAATTAACACATGCATAACAACAACAAAAACAACAACAACAAGCTTTTATCCCACTTAGTGAGGTTGGCTACATAAATCCTTTTTCTCCATTGTATCTTATTGAGTGTCATATTTTCATTTAATTCTAATAAATTTAGATCATTTTTTATACAACATGCCCAAACCTTTTTAGTTCTACCTGTGCCTTTTTAACATAAGTCGATTCTAAAATACCTACTTTCATAACTAGATCTTCAGATGGTGGATGTTTAATATGACGAAACCATCTAAGATGATTCTCTTTAATCTTGTTTGCTATTGGAGCTACACCAACCCTTTCATTGATTATATTCGTTTCTTATTGTCTCAAAGAGTCAAGCCACTCATCCACCTAGGCATTCTTATCTCAACAAAATTTACCTAAGTTTTATGCTTCTCTTTTATACCAACATTTTGCGCCATAAAGCATTGCAGTTCTTACCACAATCTTATAAAATTAACCTTTAAGTTTAAGCCATACTTTTCTATTACATAATAGACCTGATACAATCCTCCAGCTCAACCATCCAACTTGAATTCTACTAATAACATCCCCATCTATATCACTATCACTTTGAAAAATAAACTCGAGATATCTAAAACATTCACTCCTTTAATGATTTGATCGCCCATTGTTAAAACTCTGTCACTAGATCAATTACTACTAAAATTTCATTTTAGATCTACTCAGGCGAAAGCCTTTAGACTCTAATGTATACCTCCATGATTCAAGTTTATTCTGAACTCTTTCTCTAGTCTTATCCACAAGAAGATTACAATCAGCAAAAAACATACACCAAGTTGCATCATCCTGTAAATGTGCAATAAGTGCATCCATAACTAAAGCAAAAAGTCGATCGCTAATGGAATCCAACTGAAATAGGAAAATATTTGGTCGATCATTCTTCTATTCGAGCACAAGTAACAACTTTAGTATATATGTCTTTAATGACTTGAATATAAGTCATATCAACACTTTTCTTTTCTAGAAATCTCTAAAAAACTTCGCTAGGAACCTTTTCGTAAGCTTTTTCTAAATCATTAAAAATCATATGTAGATCCTCCTTACTTTGTAATTCTTCACCAAACTTCTCACTAAATAACACATACATAACAACATAAACAAAATTCATCTCAAGATTGCTATGTGAGGAAAGAAAGAGAAACTGTCCATGATCACACAAGTACAACATCAAAAAATCAAAAAAATAATACAACTAGATCAAACCAATCATCACAGTACTACAAAAAGAAATACCAATATACATTCCAATAATGTTATACCATGATCACATAAAGACATAAAGAAATAACCAAGAGATAATCCAAATTGAACACCATCTTCGTCATCTATGGATTCCTAGTAACATCACAAATGCTCAACAAAACAAGAAATCAACAATTGAGGAGACAACAACTAAAAAATCTAAAATTTCAGAGAAATCATTGAATTGCAAACAATCTCTGAAAAAAAAAACCAAATCAAAACTATTAGGATGAAGTCATGGGAGTAATAAAGTAGAGAGAAAGTGAGAGAGGCATAGATAGGTTAACGGTTTATGCATCTCACCTGTCAATTGAGGAAAAATGAGAACAACCACAGAGAACAACCTCAACCTATGCACAAATGATCACAACCAAAATCAAAATGAACAATATCCTAATTCATTCATTATTTATGATTTTGCGAGGAAAGTTGGAAATGAAAATGGGTAAAATCGTAACAAATTTTGCCTGAACCGTGGAATGCGGCCTGCAGTGGATCCTCTTGGGTGGTCTTGGGTCGGGTATAGGCCACCGCAATACGCGACCTTGCCGCGATTGCAACACACCTAACGCCTTCTCACACAACACTTGGTAGGAGCAAATGATAACGAAAAATTCATAGTGCTTCAAAAAATTGCCAATAAGGTTAATTATGATGTTGATGTGATATTGGTTATGTACTTTCCATAAAAATTACTTTATTAATAATTATAAAACTAAGCACAAAAAAGAGACAATTATTTATTTGCTTTATTTACAGGTATAAAGTTGTCTGTATTCTTTGATACGCCTAAATACTGCTTTGTAGTATACCTTGTTGTTTTCACTTAAGTGATGTCTTTTTGTAAGAATAATGCTGTTCTTTCCAGCACTTAAAATATGGCCACAATGTTTTCCATACAAATTCCTTTCAAGAGAAATAGGAAAGTTGTTCAAGATCACTTGCAAGAAAAACGAATGTTTCAAGTACTTCGGACACCTTGTTCCTAAAAAATAAATTAGAATTATAAATACCATACCTGAAAAGAGCAAAATAATAATTTTTAACATAAGAAATATTATACGTACATGTCATGTTCCTTGGGTTGAAGAAGACTCATTTTCGAAGTTTTGAACTATTTCTTGATCATATTAGAATGATTGGTTTGTGACATTGGATATCAATGATACGTTTATACCACCGGACAAGTCAATTGTTTCTGTCTTTCTCCAATGCATTCCCTTAGTTTTGGATTTTTGTTTTGCAGAAAGGACATATTGAAATGGCTTTTTCTGCAAATGAGTCTAAACTTAATCTCAAGGTTTAAGTTGCCGTGAACATGCAGATATCGATCTTGACTACTAAATTTTATAAACGACTTCTTCTTTCCTTCCTTGGAAATGGTGTTCTGTTTCTCGAATGAATTTTGTTGGCTTTGGTGCACGCACCTGGAATTTGATATTGCTTTAACTCCAGCTTTTGCACCAGTCCAGAACTTCTTGTGCCAGCCCATAGCTTCAAAAAATGTTGAAGGAAAAGTAGAAAAACATCTGCCAGGCTTCTCTGTTGGAGTGCAAACTACTCGAGCAAGAAAACTGCTGCTGCATATTACTCTTTTCTCTCTTATCTGAGCTTAAGCTATTAAGCATCTTACCCTCAAACTGTGGCTTGTAAGAATTCAAGGAAGAAAGCTGGATGCTTTAATTCCTTGCTAGAAAAGCCTTGGTGGCTTCTTTAAAAATAGCCTGAGAGTCTCTTGAGTGTCAACAGCCTTGTAGCAGAGTGGAGACTTCACTTCAACTTATTTCCTTTCTCACCTACTTAGAACTTAAAATCCTCCCTAAAACCAGCATAATCTTTAAATTTTAATTCAAAATGAACTGCAAGTGTGGAAGGCTCCCTCCCACCACCAAAACGGCCAAAACGCCCAATAATAATAATAAAAAAATCCACGGAGAACAAGAACGACAAATTAGAATTGCAAATATGCCATGTAGAAGGTTGTCCATAACTAAAGAAAAATTATACATATAGCCTATTTTAACTAATACTGTAACTAATATCGTTTGAAAATTTGGAAGGTACTCTGTTTCATTGGATAAGAAGTTGAAAACTTTTAAGCTTATGGACGAACATAGTTCAAGCTTATAGACAAGTATGCTTTACTTCTTATTTGGATAGACTTTATGAAAATAAATGTTGTAGGAACACTTAAATAATAGAATTTATAAATTATTTATAATGCGCTATGCGGCATTAATAAGTGTTAAATATGTGATTTGAATAATTAAATAAATATGAAGCGTAACCTGATGTGTAGCATTTAATGGGATGATGGATCTTAGGCTATATTTTGGACATGTCATGAAAATGGATCGTTTTATGAATGAAAAAACGTGTCTTGTGAGAAACAACAAAGACTTGCCAATAAAATTAATTGAGAAAATTAAAATATATATGAAAAACATAGATAATGAACTAGGTCAATATGAAATGTATGCTAAAAGAAATATGATTTTTTTTTTGGTCATACTTAATTATTTTAGTGCAAATTAAAAGTTGGCTCAGATGTTGCTATTTTATATATAAATAGCTCATGTCGTTATTAATGTGTTCTAAAATATTATAATCCCAAAAACAACATTTTTTTTTGGCTTATAGTTACATATATGTATATATATATATATATATATATATAGTACCACTATTAGTATTGTTTTTTAATCAATAAAGCTTAACTGTCATACTTAGTATATACAAGGAAGTAATAATATTTTAAGAAGAAAAATTCTCTTGTTAAGTGTTTATAATTTTAAATTTCTAAAAAGCAAATTTTAAATTTTATTCTAATGATTTTTTTGCAAATGAACGTCCAAGTAGAAGTTTACATAGAAATGTGAAAGATGACGATGAGGAAGAAAAGTAAAGGAGATGATATTTGCTATTATATCTAAATTATCAGATTGGCAAACTATTTATAATAAGAATTTACATTATTTATATTATTATATTTTCTCATTATTTGAGGGTATATTTTTATTTTTTTGTTCTTTGATATACTACCAAATAGCAACAATTCTTCACCCAAGTCACCTTTTAGGCACAATCGAAGAGCTAGATGTTACTTGCTGTAGACAATGGGAACTTGTTACCATCCAACTTGCACACATTGACATTTAACCTATTTATCAACTTATATTCTGCAGGATCTATTTACTCCAACTTATTTATCAACTTATATTCTCTAGGGGTGATTGCACCAACAACTTTTATCTTTATTACACTCATCTTTTTTACAGTGTTCTCTATCAGTACTCTTAGTTGATATCTCCATGGATGGTATTTGTTGAAACCTCTTCTTATGGATTTCATTAGTGCTTTATATGATATGAATCTTGTTGCCTATTATGTGTATAATTTGCAATACTATCTCTTTCAAATATTAATCTTGATCCTTTTGTGTCATACACAACTTTTGGGCAACAAAACCTTTGATAACTTCATCTTTGGTTAAATTTCATATACGCTAACTATTTATTTCTAAGAATTTATATTTTTTTACTATTATTATGTTTTATCATTATTTTAGATATTCTCATTTATTATTATTTTATTTCCCTGTGCATATATGAAGGCACATGAATGCTTGTAATGCAAAGACAATTTAGTAGAGATGCAAACATTTACAATTTTTGGCTCTATCATTAATTTTTAATTTGATCATGCAATAAGTGATTCTAATAAGTTTTTTTCCTTTTCGGGAATGCTCTTTACATTTTATGAGATAGTATTGACTACCATAAAGTTAAATTTGCTTGGAATGGAACTCCTTTTTTCAATCTTATTTTAAACTTGATGCTATATTCTAAGCTTATCTTTGATAGAAGGTGTATGGATATTGTGGTTTCTTCAAGTATTGATAATTTGAAATTAAAACCTAAATAATGTGTATTAAGATTGCATGGGTGGATAATTTTTTAATTCTTGTAATACAAAGCTATTTGGCACCTATTCACCTTGCTATGTTTAGTAATTACTTTTGATTTGATATTTTACTTATNTCTTGCTATGTTTAGTAATTACTTTTGATTTGATGTTTTACTTTTGGATGTATCATACTACTTTTTGTTGTACATGGTCATATAATGTAGATGTTGTTTATTTAGAAGAATTTAAGACATTTGAAATGTCGGAAGTAGAATCATTTAGAGATATGTTTGTCACCTCAGCAACAGAAAAAAAAAATCTTTTAATGAGTTGAATGAAAAAAACTCATTCCTTGGTCAACGACTCAACATGTTTTTGAAAAATGAGGTTTAGAACGTGATGTTCCTTGATGGCTGTATAATCTATATGTTTTTTATTGGGATTCAAATATACCTAAATATATTGATCAAGTATTATTTGATTTTTAATAGTTATGTACTGATGATATTTCAGCGAATTACCAAAAAAGCTCACATGATGCTATTAATTTAATTTATGGATCACCTTTACCTTCCACATTATAGAATGAATTCAATTAAAGATGTCGAACTTAAATTAAAGTAGATGAATTCAATTAAAGAATGCATTTAAGTTCTTGTGCAGTTCATATGTTTACTTGCACGTAAGTTAGATGATACTTGGCGCATTTTAGTAGACAATAGAGCACCCATGCATTTATATTATACACTAACCTTTATGTTACTTAAGTATGACAACAAATTTGTAGTTAGAGATGACCATCTTTTTAAGGTAATTCGTATGGTTATATTTGATTTTCCTTATAGAGATTTATTAATTTTGAAAGTTCATGTTGGTAATGGTGCATCCGCTTGGATAATTGTAAAACTAGATGTAATATTTGTAGTTTTAAAATGCATGACTTGTCAATCAATTAAAGTTAAAAAAGAAAGGTTATGTACTTCTACCTAGTTGTTATAAAACATTGTTGTATGCAATATGAATTTTGTGCTGGGATTGTTAGGAACTCCAACCTTGTATTAGTGGATTGTTTATTCATTTATCATATTCTATTTATTGTGATATGATTGCAGTTGGGACACGCCGAAAATAGAATTAATTATGTTTTGATGAAATTTTTTTATTGAATGAAGTATTTAAAGTAATTTTATCTGATAGAGATACAAAATTTATGTGTTATTTATGAAAATTTTAAGAAAAAAATTTGAGATTCCATCTGAAGTTTTCAACTCTGTCATGCACAAATTTAAATATTCAATAAAAATTTTGGGTTATTTGTTTTAATGTATGATATGTGAGCATAAATCTAGTTTGGCATTGATATTACATAGATTTCAACAAAAGTGGATTTTTAAGTGAACCCCTTGTTAAATCTAGTCAGTGAAGCACATCATTTGCTCAGTGTATGCATAATTTGCATGAAAAATTTTATCAGAAATATGCTATTAACGGTTGTAATTATATGTTTGTTGCAGATGTGAACATGTGATATGTGGAGTTCAAGCATTACGATTAGTAGTTATCTTTTTAAATCTTGAAAGCTTTTTAGAAGGGATATTTAAGGAATTAACTATGTGATATTTAAAAGATCATATAAAATCGTACAACAATGTGGGGTGAATATTTACAAATTGAAAATCCTGCTTGGTATTAGTCTATTTTTAATCTTCTGGTTGTATTTTATATGATGAACTATCAATCAGTGCTTCCTCTCTTTATCATATCTCATTTCGGGTTTGACATCCAACCTATTATTTGCACAAATTTTAAGTGATTCTTAATTTTGTTTCTTAAATTTTGATGAAATTATGTGCAATACCGATGATGAATATCAGAAGTATCATGTTTGCTTGTGAGATTCGACTTTATATGGGAAAACACATGTATATCTCTACAAGAAGGGCAACAGTTATTCACAAATCTATCTGACGAATATCAACCAAACAATTGTAGAAGCCAAACTTTTGAATGTGCCATAACTAATTTGAACCTCAGAATCTCAAAGCTGACTATCATTTTGAAATCAAATGTTTGTCTATATAATAAAATCTGCATAAAATTAACTTTTTTCTGAAATTTCTTATTATTATTAAATTTTTGTACTTTAGGTGTTTGAATTTGTTTACAATGTTATCCTATTATAAACATCTATTGGTAATTTTCTACGTGGTGTTCTTCTTTTAGAGTTATTTGGCCGTTGGCAACCAATCAATTTGGTTATTAATGATGTTAAGTTTTTTGTTGATTTGTCGTGATGATTAAGGATTTGTGGTATGCCTATAACTCGTTGGTTGTTGAATAAATTTAATAGTTGGATACGTAATATCTTCTGCTTTTGGGATTTTCAGTTACTTGATCTAGGAAGAAATTTAAATAAATTTTGGAGAAGTTAGATGTGCAAAATTTGAAAGTTATACCATTTTCATTTGGTTTTTGGCAAGGAGAATTATTATCTCACATTACATGAGAACTCATTGCGTTCTAAAAATTTTAGATGGTTGGCTTATTGATCATTTAAACTCGAGACATTTGAAATGATCTTAATATGAACGATAGCATACTGGATCAAGCTATCTTTCATACTTTTTTCATCCGAGCTAATCCGCTTCTAATCACAGGGATCATACATACATCATAAACAGCTTAAAGCCGCACAAGGTGTGAAAATTTCTGCCCAGGTACTGTCGATCATTCTTACAAGATTTAACCTTTTATGTAACGATAACAACATAAATTGATCAAGATTTTTTATTTTCAGGGCCTCGAACATGCTATTGCAGGCACTGCCTTATACGCCGTAAAACCCGGTGACGACATCGAAGCCATAAAGGATGCTGTAATGCATGATGTGAACAAAGTAATGAGTCGGATCGACAAGAGCGGAGAGGGTGTTTATGTTCAAGCCTCGACTTTAGGCTCTCTCGAAGCACTAACAGAGTTCCTAAAGAGCCCGGCCGTTAATATTCCCTTTAGTGACTTTAGTATCGGTCCGGTGCACAAGAAGGATGTTATGAAGGCGAGTGTTATGCTTGAGAGGAAGAAGGAATATGCAACTATCTTAGCTTTTGATGTTAAAGTGATGCCAGAGGCACGGGAGCTCGCGGAGGAGTCGGGAGTGAGGATTTTTGTGGCGGATATAATCTATCACTTATTTGATCAGTTCAAGGCTTATATCGACAATTTAAGGGAGGAGAAGAAGAAGCAGAGTGCAGAGGAGGCGGTCTTCCCATGTGTTCTTAAGATCATGCCGAACTGTGTTTTCAACAAGAAGGATCCAATAGTTTTGGGGGTGAATGTTCTTGAAGGTATTGCGAAGGTATTATTCTTCATTTCTCTCAGCCAATCTTTTTCAATGGGGGATTTTCATATGCGAAAAGTGCTAAAATGATCCCAGATTCTTTTTAGAGGTTCATGTTAGTCCCGAGTCAATAAAAAGGTTCATATTAATTATTATTATTTATATATGGGGGCTAATGGGGTCCAACGTGGGGACCATTTTGGCCCAAGTTAAAAAGGTACGAGGACTAATTGGCACTTTTATAGACTTTGGGCTAAAATGACCCCATGCAAATAATATGGGGGGCTATTTTGGCATTCACTCATTTCTCCATACATAACATCAAAATCTTTCTTATTTGTAGAACTAACCTCCATTTTAAATCACTAAACACATATTTTTACGCATGTTAGATGACTTGAACATTGTTCATTTGACAAAAGTGAAAATTGCATGATGTGATTTATTGTGAGTTTTGATATTTTGTGTAAATTTGACTTTGGAGGTTTGAGGTTGTTATATATTCGGCAATTTTTCTTTATTGTTGCATGATTTGAAAATTTTTAATGAGAAAATGGGTTCTTCCTTCCAATTTAACCATATATAATTAATTGAAAAACCATCTAGGATGTCTTAAATTGATATCCATAAAATGTTAATAAATAATTATAGTTCCTTCTTTTCCTATATCATTTAGTGACTCAATACTCCTGAAATTAACGTGAATTTCAGATCGGAACCCCAATTTGCATTCCTTCGAGGGACTTCNTGTGAGGATTTTTGTGGCGGATATAATCTATCACTTATTTGATCAGTTCAAGGCTTATATCGATAATTTAAGGGAGGAGAAGAAGAAGCAGAGTGCAGAGGAGGCTGTCTTCCCATGTGTTCTTAAGATCATGCCGAATTGTGTTTTCAACAAGAAGGATCCTATAGTTTTGGGGGTGAATGTTCTTGAAGGTATTGCGAAGGTATTATTCTTCATTTCTCTCAGCCAATCTTTTTCAATGGGGGATTTTCATATGCGAAAAGTGTTAAAATGATCCCAGATTCTTTTTAGAGGTTCATGTTAGTCCCGAGTCAATAAAAAGGTCATATTAATTATTATTATTTATTTATGGGGGCTAGTGGGGTCCAACGTGGGGACCATTTTGGCCCAAGTTAAAAAGGTACGAGGACTAATTGGCACTTTTATAGACTTTGGGCTAAAATGACCCCATGCAAATAATATGGGGGGCTATTTTGGCATTCACTCATTTCTCCATACATAACATCAAAATCTTTCTTATTTGTAGAACTAACCTCCATTTTAAATCACTAAACACATATTTTTACGCATGTTAGATGACTTGAACATTGTTCATTTGACAAAAGTGAAAATTGCATGATGTGATTTATTGTGAGTTTTGATATTTTGTGTAAATTTGACTTTGGAGGTTTGAGGTTGTTATATATTCGGCAATTTTTCTTTATTGTTGCATGATTTGAAAATTTTTAATGAGAAAATGGGTTATTCCTTCCAATTTAACAATATATAATTAATTGAAAAACCATCTAGGATATCCATAAAATGTTAATAAATAATTATATTTCCTGCTTTTCCTATATCATTTGTGACTCAATACTCCTGAAATTAACGTGAATTTCAGATCGGAACCCCAATTTGCATTCCTTCGAGGGACTTCATCGATATAGGAAGAATTGCTTCGATCGAGATAAACCACAAGCAGGTTGATGTGGCTACAAAAGATCAAAAAGTAGCCATTAAGGTGTGCACCACAAACCCTGAACCCTATTTATTGTCATTGCAGCAGCTCTTACATGCTTAAAATTAAATTAAAAAAATAAAGTAAAACTCTTTTTACATGTTTACCTGGACAGATAGTAAGCAACAATGCCGAGGAACAACAGAAGATGTTTGGAAGGCATTTTGAAATAGAAGATGAGCTCGTTAGTCACATCTCAAGAAGATCCATAGATGTACTAAAGACAAATTACCGGGTAATCATCTTTGAATCTCATCCCCTTCAAAAATCTGACCATAATATTCTGAGCCAATTATCAAAGCATGAACATGATCAACTTGCCTTTTTAGTTGTTTTTTATATAAATGCATTCTTTTTATTTTTTTTTTAGGATGATTTGTCCAATGATGAATGGAGGCTAGTAGTCAAATTAAAGAATGTTTTCAAGATACCTTGATTCAAGGAATGAGATGCAGTGGGTGCTGAACTTATCCTCATGTTGGGTCGGGTTGATTTGGTTTGGGTCGGGTCGAGTCGGGTCGGGTCAGGTGAAGCCCGAATAATTATGTCTTTTGACTGCGAAGGTAATTCGAATGAATCCACCAGAGCTCAAGGCCATCAATTAAGCACACACACACCGGCATAGTCTGCTGCATAAACAATTCATGATCATCCTCACATGTTACTTTTCTTTTTTTTTACTGTCCTTTCTCCCTTAATTAAAAAAAATTCCTGGATTTTGTATTTCAGGGTTTTATTTTTAATTTTTTTTTTTTTGGGGTTTATGAGAATGGGCAAGTACCTGATTGGGGGGGTATCAGATGTTGTTCAATTTTCGCATGATTTATTATTTTATTTTTGTAAAATACTACGGTTACATTACTTGTACTTTTTTTTAATGAGTTTGCACCTTGAAATGATATTTGTTTTTCTTTTCCAGTTGCTATAATAATTACATTTGAATCAAATTTGAAACTGAAATTTAGTTTAAGGATAGGAACATGCCAAAGGAACAAATTAGGGAAATTTACATTCACACCACAAGATTCTTTTTGTATTTACATATATAACCCCCAAACTTTGATGTTTACACATCATTTTAGTGTCATAAATTTATTCACGAAAAAGATGTATTTTACTGTTTTAACAAAGATAGTGATTGGGGTTTNTGTATTTACATATATAACCCCCAAACTTTGATGTTTACACATGATTTTAGTGTCATAAATTTATTCACGAAAAAGATGTATTTTACTGTTTTAACAAAGATAGTGATTGGGGTTTNTCTTTTTTTTAATGAGTTTGCACCTTGAAATGATATTTGTTTTCTTTTCCAGTTGCTATAATAATTACATGTGAATCAAATTTGAAACTGAAATTTAGTTCAAGGATAGGAACATGCCAAAGGAACAAATTAGGGAAATTTACATTCACACCACAAGATTCTTTTTGTATTTACATATATAACCCCCCCAAACTTTGATGTTTACACATCATTTTAGTGTCATAAATTTATTCATGAAAAAGATGTATTTTACAGTTTTAACAAAGATAGTGATTGGGGTTTGTTAAAGATTTGAGTGGTATGCATATACATATGATTATTTGGGTGTTGCATGTGCAAATACAAAAGAATTATGTGGCCTGTATGTAAATACCTCAAAAGCTTTATCTATGATCCAAACAGCATGCGGGGGAAACATTTCAAATCTTCTTTTAAAATCTCCATGGTGCCCTCACAAGGCTAGGTTTTGTTTCTGCTTTTAATCATGCACTAACAACATTAATTTGAATGTATTAAATTTATCTAATTATTAATTGAATAATTAAAAGTTTTTTAAAAATTAAATATTATATGACTTTTTTATTTGATAAAAAAATTATTAAGGAATTATATATAATGCCTTGTATAAGTGCACTTTTTAAAAGCAAATTCATTGCAAAATAAATGTCCTAGCTAAATTTAAATTATAATATATATATATATATTTTCAAAATTTCTCATTTTATCTCCACTCATGAGAATGTTCTGCACGCACATTCTTTATCTCCACTATTTAATATGTTGAACCCCATTTTCCTTTCTTTTGACCTTCATGAACTCTTTGGATTGACTTTAAAGAACCCGATGACGACCGCCTGGAAGCACAACGGTCTGACCAACCCACTTCCCAAGAATTCCCGCCAATGGAATGATGACACGTCATCCCATTTCTTGCCTTCTTAATGCCGACTAATTAGTCAACCCATCGAGTGTCCCCTTGAGTCTCGAGTCAAATTGACACGTGGACTTCCACCCAGATAGCTGTGTCGCCACAATGCCACTTGGATCTCAGTGCCTTCAATCAATTTTCTGCAATTTTCTTATTAATTTTTTTTAAATTTTTATGGTGCTTTGTTCAAAGAGATAATTTAATTTGTCAAATAAAGAAATGATTGAGATGATAATGGAAGAGATGGTGATCCGGTTGTGGGCAAAATAAACAAACAAAAAGAGCAATATCATGAGCACCATAAAGTTCTTTGCCCCCATTAGCCCGTCAAAAAGACAAAGCATCATTTTTGGTGCATTTACGTATATACCACACAATTCTCACACATTTATGACACCTAAATTTTGATATTTATATTTTAAACACTTTAATCTTTTCTACCACCTAAAAGTATTTTTACTGGTTAAACTTTTAAATGTAAAATTCATATTGTTGATGTATGGATAGAGTGCTATGGATATAAAAAATGAAAGCTAAAGGTGTTGGAATTGTAAATATATAAGAATTATATGGCACGTATGTAAATTTTTCTTGAATTTTTAATAAATATAAATTAAATTATGGGCGGTTTTACACAGTAAGTGTGGAGCGGGTTTTTTTTAAATCTAAGTGTTAAAGTTAGTCCTCAAATGCTGTTAATGAGGGTTTAAATAATTATCATCAGCTATTTCAACCTATATTAAAAAAAATCTGAGGGCTAAAATTATACTTTTATTATTGATGCGTGCTAAAAGATTCGCGGCGGTAGAGTAAAAGATTATCATCATCGTATTGCTCGAAGATTTAGCACAAATTCAGATTAAAAAAAAAAAACAATCAGTAGAGACACTAGAAGTTTTTACGAGAAAAACTCAGAAAAGAGAAAAAACCACAAGGTCTGACCAGTTAAAGAGATCCACTATAAACTATAGATTACAAGTACAACTCTTTATCCCACAGAAGATAAATGGTTGCAAAGTCTCCATAGTTACAACGTCGACGTGCGAATGGACTTGTTGCAAGGAGCGGGTGCTACAAATAGAGATATGCGAAAACCAATAGGTGGCGGTCGACGGTGGTGGGCGGTGGTCGACCGATAAAGATCGGAAGCGGCCAACAGTCGATGGTCGATAGTGGTCATAGGTGGTTAACGACGGTTAGAGGCGGTTGATGGCAGTCGGCGACAATCAACGATGACAAGAATGATGCTAAACTTCAACTCTTTCTCAAAGCTTCAAGTTCTTCCTAAAGCCTCAAGCCCTCCTCAACTCTCAAGCTCTCTCCAATTTTCATGAGAGGGGCAGGGTTCTATTTATAGAGTTCAAAGTACAATTAATGCAAAAATATGAATCATTTTGATGGATGACTCGAAAGCTTCCCTTGATCATATGACATTTGATCGGATGACTCAAAAAGTGCGTATTAATTATAAACTCTGAAACTAAAATGACCACTTTCACTATTTTTTTCTTTATTTATTCATGAAAGAGTGACATATGCATGTGCTCTATTTATTGTAGAGCTTTTAATGAGTCTAAGTGACCACATTAGCATGCGCATGACCTTGTGGGTGCAGGCTAAGTGGAGCGGCGTTGGTGGTCATTTCAGCAAAGTTAGAGCATGTTAAGACCATCGCAGCTGGTTCACATTAAGCTATATTGTGACGTTTCTTATTAGTGGCAATGATTTATTAAAATAATTAATTATATATAACATAAATATTGAATATATTTTAAAAGCTGCAAGACTTTTTTACTTCACATTCTATGAATTCCAAAGAGCATTGAGTTGAGAGATGTAATTCGTTTAACGCAATCAAAATAATTAGTTTAAGAAAGTTATTAATATTTTTTTTCTCATTAATTATTAAATTTAGCTCAAGAATTATCTTGCATGAAAAGATTATGTAATTTATAATTAATCTTTGGTCTACATATATAGGTTTGAATGTGGCCCTTATATGCATTCCACTAGACACATGGAGGCAAGGCAGGGGATAGAAGAAGAAGAAGAAGAAGACATGAGTTTGAGTTTATTAGACTACTAGTTGTGGAGCCTTTAGTCATTTAAAGGTATAGGTCCCACTACCATGATGAATAAGAGAAAGAGCTCAAGTGGGAAAAAGGAAATGTGAGGGCTTTATGTGTGGCCAACTTATCCCTTGGTTTTAGGATTTTTTTTTTCCTTTGTTTCCTTGTCATCTACATGAAGGAGAAGAGTACTAATTATGAACACTGCGGTCTACCTAGGGTTAGGGTTTTAGCTTTGGCTTTAGCTTTAGCTTTGACATGACTTTGATGGGTTGGAGAGCAGGGAGCAAAGCATTGCTATCTTGTTTGTCACTTCTAGGTGAGGACAATAGAGGAGCTCAATATAATGGTCTAGATTGTAGCTAGGCTCATTAGATGCTACATATATATATTTTTTTCGAGAGAGAGGGAAGTGGTGTGAGTTGTAATGGAAAAGATGCACGCTGGATCATGGGTAAATAAGGACTTTAAAACTTTATATCATTAATGTTTTAATTTTCTATTTATAACAAAAAGGAACACAACTATTGATTTGTTAATTGTAGATTGAAGGATATTGAGCTATAAGAAGGATGCATCATAGATTAATCTCTATATTGCAATTATAAGCAGTGGGTGGGGTGGGGGTGAAATTTTTTTTTTCGAGTAGATTTTAATGTCATAAGGATGAGATGAATCTAATCAAACTCCTCTCACTCTCTCCCTCTCTCGCTCGCTCACTCTCTCCCTCTTGCCCTCCTCCTCCTCCTCTCTCCCTCCACTTTTGGCTTTTAGGGAAGCATCATCACAACGAGTAGGAAGGACCCTGCCAAAACAAGATAGTCCTCGAGATTAGAATCATCTTTGTGATTTTATTGAAAGTTTTCATGGGAAGGCTTTATATCAAAAAATAAAGAAAAGAGGCGCCAAATTTTAAATTTATGTAATGGTTAATTGATATTTTCATTCAAAATATTTTGTTAGCTCTATGATATGGAATTAAACCTAAAATTTTACTTTTCATACAATCTTCCTATCATATCAGTGTTGTAACCATCACACTAGCAAAAGAAGCGAGCAAAATCACACTCTCTACACCAAACATTACCCAAAAGGGCATAAAAAGGTCAGCAATTGTGTTTTTTATTCGAAACCACTTTTCATCTTTTGTCAGACTTTAAACCGAGCACCATCTCTAATACACCAACTTAGTTACTGTTAGAATGCAATGCATGCATTAATTTATTCTTGAAAATTGACAAAAGAGAGCTATGTTGGAGCTCTTTAATGTCTAAAGTGGATGCTTGATTGAAAAATGCCTTGCTCGTGGCCATTAACTATATTATCTTCTCATCTTAGATATATAGGAGCGTAACCATGTTATATAGCCTTTTTTATCGTCGTGTATATAATATAAAGCAGAAAGGTGCCGACCTATATTTGCTTTTAAGACTAAGAATATTTGAAAATGAGGGATTTAGATAGTCAAGCTTGAAATCCTAAATTCCCTTAAATAATTATTACTAAACAATCTAAAACAATAATTTATTTTGTTTATTATTACAGTATCAAAAGGCTAATATAACACAGCACAACATAAAGTCATAGGCATCATAATGCCCTCTAGAGCAGCAGCCATTTCCCAGAATATATTCTTTCTTATTTAGCTATTTTAGCTGTAACTATTTATTAAAAATATTATTAAAAATGTTTCTAAGTATTAATCATAAAACTTCAGAAATTAGGAAACATAACTATGTAGATTTGTATTAATGATTGCTTCTAACTAAAAACCCTGCAACAATTGTAAAATTACAATCTCATGTGGCTGAAATTACGAAAGACATGGAATTACTTTATTTAATGTTGAAGTGTTTGCAACAATGATAAGAAAAAGTTAATGTGTAGGTNATCCACCGTATAAGACCCCTCAGTAGAGGGTTCAAATCTCATCTGGTACAGTTGGTCTTAAAGAGGTGGGAATTGAATTTTTAGACACGTTAGGGGTAGTTGAGACTCGTATAATAGACTCAGGTCATTTCTTTATATAAATAATGCATCAACTTAATATAAAGTTTATTGTTGGTTGAAAAAGACTATGAGCTTCAATTATGCAAAAGAGCCCTCAGCCTTTGCAATTTTTTCACTCTATGGCCAATATTGTTGGAAAAGGTGCTGAGCTCATCTTATGGATGTACTGCAATTTCTCTGTNGTTCTATGTGACAGCACGAGCTACACAATAAATCATTTGATTATGCTAAGGGAGTTCCACACTAGTGGGGTCGTTCCCGTTAGTGGGAACATAAGCACAATCATTCAATATATATATATATATATATATGCCGCGTACCCGACCTGTTTGTTGTCATCTACTGTATAAAACCCCTCAGTATAGGGTTCAAATCCCATATGGTATAGTTGGCCTTAAAGAGGTGGGAATTGAATTTTTAGACACATTAGAGATAGCTGAGGCTCGTATAATAGACTCAGGTCATTCCTTTATATAAATAATGCATCACCTTAATATAAGATTTATTGTTGGTTGAAAAGGACTATGAGCTTGATTTTTAAAAAAATGGTGAGATTTTATTTTATGATGTTTATGTAAAAATAATCTATTATATTTGATTGAATTTTGAGAAAATATTTAGAGTTTGAAATTTGTGTTAATTAATTTCTTAATTACTTCGTCCCAACAGCAATCACTAGCAAAATTTTAATATTATGTCAATAATTTCTAGGTTCAATTATGCAAAAGAGCCCTCAGCCTTTGCAATTTTTTCACTCTATGACCAATGTTGTTTGAAAAGGTGCTGAGCTCATCTTATGGATGTACTGCAATGTGTCTGTGAAATAATTGTGTAGACATAGGTCTATGGGTAATGCATCCGTGAGTAATGCTTTTTTGTCTGGTGAATAGTTTTTGTTTTCTCCTTTTTTATTAGAATGATTGAATGCCGGGCTCAATAATTTAGCCATAAAGTGCATAAAATATTGAAAATTATATGAGATTTAATTTAATAATTTGGAGCAAATTTAAAAAAAAAGATAATGTTTTCGTAATTTTTGTTGAACTTATTGGAGTCGCCAGCTTGTTTATATAGATGTTGTTGTCGTATAATTCCTCTTTCAAAATAAATTTGCCTCCTGGATTATATGTAATGAACTGAAGATGAGAGAAATCATCAGAGAAGAGATATATGATGAAAATACATAAGCAAATTAAAAAGAACGTGGAAATTTTTCATAAGATAACCTTTGTGCGATCGTACAAGAGCGTATGTCTGAAACTAGATCGGATCGAAAAATGCCTTGGAGACATACCCACGAAGAAAAACGAATGAAAGTAACCCAAAACCATAGAATCAAGTTTTTATGCTTGTTTTGGGTAAAGAGCAACTCCCAAAATAATTTATCCATTTGATTAATTGTATCTTGGAAGATGCCCGAGAACATTCTCTAAAAGAAGAGTCTTTTATGCATTATTTTTGATGTGGTTGTTTATAAAACCAAAGTATTTTAATAATCTCGAATGGGAGAATCCCAATGCTTTCGACGGTTGTACTGGGCCATACGGCGGATGGCGAATCACCATATCCACTACGGGCAACAACGCCTAGGCATACAAGGCTCACAAGACGATATCAAAGATTTTCAAAGGAATGTCAAAGCTTAAAAGATGTGTCAACAGAAAAGGGGAGGAACCCCTAAACGGGTAGAGGTTGTCAGTTCAGGATACCATAGATCCGTCATCCTAAACTATGAAAACCCTAAGTTTACATGGTCGTGAAGGTAATGACCAAACCCGACTAGGGACCTCTTTTCAACAATCCATAAATTGTGTTGTCCAAGAGAATCCTAGTAGCACTAAGGTCAAAGAAAAGAGACCTTTAATTTTCTATCACTCTCTAAGAGGCGAAATAGGTACATGTAGGATTTATACTCGTTAATTCAATGACAAAGATGCTGCTGGAAAGGAGACGAGGAAAGGGGTCCATCTACATAGCCGGAACCTCCCCATAAAGGACTATACTCTTATCAAGGTTGAGGGAGCCTTTAACACCCTAGTCGTTCTAGACAACATCCTATGTTGAAATTTATGTTTGGTGCGGATGGGGGGGGGGGGGGGGGCTTTGAATAGGCAGAGTGAGGTCTTTGAACATTAGAATGGTCCTCAAACACTTCCATATCATATATGATGCCACCGGATGGTCGACTCTTCTGAGCAAGTTTGAATCATTAGAGACCTTGGTTTTGTACCTCAAACACACACCATGGTGGTTTAGATATCCATGTCTTGGGCTATGGGATGCTATGATTGAATACTAAATAGTCTCAAGTCATTCAAGTAGACATCCACTTGTGATATCAAAAATATAAGACAACAATAAATATACAACTTTTAACAAGAATTTTATATCGATTCACTCATAGAAGGTTGTATTGTTTTGGCTATTGTATACTTCCCATGATGATGATTGTGGAGTGTTTTGGTTGAGAATAGTTTGAATTAATCGCATTTAAGGTGTAAGAGCTTTAAATATTTGAATGTTTAGTTGAGATTAAAACATATAATGCGTTTTTTTTAGGAATCACAGGCTCTCTCAATAGTTTACTTCTAGTATATTACAAATTCATCTAAATATATCAAACAAAAACCCAAATATATCACTTCATATTTGCTCATTGCTCTCATGAACTCTACACATGCTCACCCATAAATATTGTGATGCTCATTGTTCTTGTGAACTTCATGTACCACATTGATTTCCACTCTGTACGACCTCACCTTATTATACTTTCGATGACCCATTTGTATCATTGTCATTACCACGTTATCTTATCTTGCTTGTCATCAATACATCATCTTGCCCTGACTTTGGCTCTGATTATGAATAACTTATGTGTGTGCTAACCTCTTATGACTCTCCCTTCTGCTTCAACTCTTTTGATCTCCATCTTTCATTGCATGCAAGCTCTTGACCATGACTTTACCCAACTTAATGTCATACAAGAAAACAATAACTAAAAAAAAGATTCAATTTATAAAAAAAGCACCAAAAAATTAATATCATGAGCTTGTTTATGACCAACCACATATTAAATAGAATTTCAAATACTTTGAATTTATTTTATACTCTATCTACAGTACACTTGAATTCTAATTAATCATAAACCTAGGAGGGCAATATATCACTATTAAATAGTAAATAGATAAGATAAGCAAAGAATAAAAAATATGCCTAAATATATCACTTTGACAAAGCATTCAAAATAGATGGGAATTCTCCCTCAAATAAGACTAAATAGTGAATATGGCAGTTTATTTATTTATCTATCTATATTCTGATTTCCTTTATTTTCGTTTGGAGGCATTTACATTCATAGCACCCAATTCTTATGTATTTCCATATATAACATCTATACTTTAATTTTTACATTTATACCATCCAAATCTTACTCATAAATACATCTTTCCATATCTAGTGAAGATGAAATGCATGTAAATCCTTTTTTTTTTTGGTTTTTCCTTTTTTCGTTTGTATAAAGGACTTATGGTCCGTTTGGGTCAGCGGTGCGTCACCGCACCATATTTTTGTTTGTTTGTTTAAATTTCGTTTTAACAGCTTTACAAAAAAGTTCACTGAAATCTGTATTTTCTCATCATTCATGACTAAGTGCGGTTACCACTTTATAACTGTCATATCACTTTTTCTTAAAAAATATTTTATAATAATGATTATAATTTATTTTTTAAATATTTAATTATCATTCAGCAGATTAACGTGTGCAACAGAAACTTACGGGGCTACAAATGGTTGTTTGTACGCAGAGTTACTCTACGCCGTTGGATCTAGAGCTTTAAAGTGATTAGGTTTAGTACAGAATTTGCTGTGCCGCACCTTAAAACTCATCGCTTGTTAATGATTGGTTGCTCTGGTACGTCTNCTGTCATATCTCTTTTCCTCAAAAAATATTTTATAATAATAATAATAATTTATTTTTTAAATATTTAATTATTATTGAGCAGTTTAACGCGTGCAACAGCAACTTAAGGGGCTACAAATGGTTGTTTGTACGCAGCGTTACTCTACGCCNGTGCTATATCTCTTTTCCTCAAAAAATATTTTATAATAATAATTATAATTTGTTTTTTAAATATTTAATTATTATTCAGCAGTTTAACGCGTGCAACAGCAACTTAAGGGGCTACAAATGGTTGTTTGTACGCAGCGTTACTCTACGCCGTTGGATCTAGAGCTTTAAAGTGATTAGATTTAGTACAGAATTTGCTGTGCCGCACCTTAAAACTCATCGCTTGTTAATGATTGGTTGCTCTCGTACGTCTTGATTGAAGGATGATAATTTCATGCGAACAAGTCGTACTTTTGAGAAAGGATGGCCGCTGGCACGTACTTCTTGATTAGTCCATCTCAAACGGTACTATTTCACTGCTTGCATTTATTTTAGTTAATTATTTTTTTTAATTATTAATTTTATGTTCATAATTTATTTATTTATTTATTTTATCTTAATTTCTAATTAACCAAAACAATTTATTTTAAATAATACAAATATATATATATATACTGTATGTGTGTATAATGTATGTGTTATGCTTCTCAAACAAAAAAATATAATATATATGTATATTCTTCGTCTTCTTCTTTGTGGTTCCGTTATGTTAGTAGAAGCGTTCGCCTTCTTCTTTGTGACTCACGTTTAAGCAAGTCTGGTTCCTTTGGCACAACTTCTCAAACAAAAATAATATAATAGCTTATGCTTGATTCAGATGATTAGAATTC
The DNA here is from genome assembly GCA_002079205.1 of Phalaenopsis hybrid cultivar. NCBI lineage: Eukaryota > Viridiplantae > Streptophyta > Magnoliopsida > Asparagales > Orchidaceae > Phalaenopsis > Phalaenopsis hybrid cultivar. The sequence continues at coordinate 83,652 of JXCR01147642.1, forward strand.
TTTATAGAAATCAATATATTGAGAGAGACATTGCATCGGAGAAGGGAATGGATGGGGANGTCCGTTATGTTAGTAGAAGCGTTCGCCTTCTTCTTTGTGACTCACGTTTAAGCAAGTCTAGTTCCTTTGGCTCAACTTCTCAAACAAAAATAATAGAATAGCTTATGCTTGATTCGGATGATTAGAATTCTTTATAGAAATCAATATATTGAGAGAGACATTGCATCGGAGAAGGGAATGGATGGGGAAAAAAAGGAAAAAAATTGTAAATAAAAAAGAATGGAAATCAGACAGCTAAATTAAGAGTTTTTTATAATTAGAAGCCTCCTTATTTGCAATATCTTTATTCTGATATATTTTCCTTTTAGCTGAATATTTAGATTATAAATATGTTTTNAAAAAAAAGGAAAAAAAATGTAAATAAAAAAGAATGGAAATCAGACAGCTAAATTAAGAGTTTTTTTATAATTAGAAGACTCCTTATTTGCAATATCTTTATTCTGATATATTTTCCTTTTAGCTGAATATTTAGATTATAAATATGTTTTATTATTATACCTAAATTAGATTATATGCACTTTATTTTGTAACAAAAATAGATTGTAAGATTGTTATTTAATGAAATGAAAGCAAAGGGAAAAAACAATTGAGCCTATTAAGTATCAACCTATTTTTCTCAAAACTTTGACATCAACAATGTTATTTCTTATTATTAATTTTTTAATTAAATTCAAGCTTGAAGAATTGATTAGAGGAAATCCATTTAATTTAAGTTAAGATCCAAGGAGGCTCTTATGCTAAAAAGAGAAGAATAGAAGGGCCTTCTTGTGAAAATTCCTGCCTGAATTGAGTCACTGTCACCTATGAGCGTAGCAAGCATGCATGAAAAGAAGCAGGCAGGGCTGAGATCATCATCTCTGACTCTATTTTTATTACTCAAATTATTTGGCTGCAAGTGCATGCCATGAGAGCTCCCCATTGCATTCATGGCCTCCTTTTCCCTTCTTTTTTATTTTAATGCATTAAATTCTCTTAATTAATTATCAATTAAGTAAATTTTTTTTTTCAATGCAATAAATTCTCCTTATACCACACAATTTTTATATATTACATATCTAACACCCAAATTATGATATTTATATTCATAGTATTTTGGTATCATAAACAAATGCATGAAAAAAATTATTTCACTTTCAAAAAGATAGTTATGGTATGCACCTTGAACTCATTTATAAATTGCATACACCATCAAGTAGGAAAAAAAGATAACTGAGCAATAAAACCAACCAAACAACCAAAGTTGGTGACATTCTTCTAAATGAGATGGACCCAAAGCATCATCATTCCAAAATTGAAAAAAAAAAGGAACANCAACCAGTTGGTGACATTCTTCTAAATGAGATGGACCCAAAGCATCATCATTCCAAAATTGAAAAAAAAAGGAACAAAATTATTACATGTCTACCACCCAAAATATTAAATATGACATTTTAATCACCCAAAACTTAAATATAACATTTCAATCATTTAAAATCTTCATTTAAAAACTTCATGACGGGCTTTATAAGGTAGCAGTAATAAAAAAAATGATTAAAATGCTATCTTTAAATTTTAANTATTAAATATGACATTTTAATCACCCAAAACTTAAATATAACATTTTAACCATTAAAAATCTTCATTTGAAAACTTCATGACGGGCTTTATAAGGTAGCAGTAATAAAAAAAATGATTAAAATGCTATCTTTAAATTTTAAAGGATTAAAATATTATAATTAATATTTTGGAGGGTTGATATATAAAAAAAAAAGGAAAAAAAAAAGCCAAAAAAAGAAAAGAATTTATACTGGCAGCAGCCCGTTCGCAGCGTGAGGAATAACCAGAGCATCCATCTCCGAAATCAACAAAGCTGCTTCTCCCTTATGTTCCCCATCGTCCATATTCTCCAACATCTCATCCTCACCGTCCATATCATCCTCCCCTTTATTCCTCTCCTGAATTTTCTGCAGGGCTGTTGAGGGTAATTTCGTCAATTCCCCCGCCCTGGCCACCTCCGCAACCCAATCCATCCGCACCAACACCCAACCCATCAGAGCGGCACACGTGGCTTGGGCCGCCAACAACCCAACCCACAACCCGATAAACCCGAGCCCGACCACAAAACCCATTAAAACCGCCACCGGGGTCCCCACCAGATAAAACGACCCGAAGTTAATATTAGCTCCGGTGGTGGGCCTCGCGCTTCCCCTCAAAACCCCACACCCCGTCGTCTGCGGGCAGTTCCCCAACTCACATAATCCGGCGATCGGCAGAGCCGCCGCCGTCAGCTCCAGANGAGATAAAACGACCCGAAGTTAATGTTAGCTCCGGTGGTGGGCCTCGCGCTTCCCCTCAAAACCCCACAGCCCGTCGTCTGCGGGCAGTTCCCCAACTCACATAATCCGGCGATCGGCAGAGCCGCCGCCGTCAGCTCCAGAATCTCTCTGTCTCTCGTGAACATTTTTCCCCACCGGTTCCTCACCGCCGACGTGAAGCCCATCGCCGCAAGCCCAAGAACCAATGCGTAGCAAATGGCTACCGAGGCCGCTATGCGGGCCTTCCTGGGCCGGCCGGCCCCCAGCTCGTTCCCTACGCGGGTCGATACGGCGAGACTGAGAGCGGACGGGAAGACGTAAACGAGAGAAGTGGTTTGGATCAGGATTCCCATGGAAGCGACGGCAGCCTGCGGGCGAGATAAAAGGCCGCATAGAAGAATCATGAGCTCGTACCACCACCATTCCAAGCAGACGGAAGCGCAAGTTGGGAGAGAGAGGCGGAGCAGGCCGGCCCAACCGCGGAATGCATCTGGACCGGGCTTGACCCAAGCGGCGCGATGGGGGCCCGGGAAGAAGAAGATGAACAGGAGTAGGGAAATGACGGTGTTGAGATTAGTTAAGTACATGGCGATAGCTACTCCGGCGACTCCCATACGGAGGCGGACGACGAGGAGGTAGTTGAGGGGGATGTGGGCGGCGAGGGAGGCGGCGGAGCAGGCGGCGACGGGGAGCGTGAGGTTCTGTGAACGGAGGTAGATCCTGAGAGGGTGTAAGAAGGAGAGGAAGATGAGGTCGGGAATGGCGGCGGTGGCAAAGGTGGAGGCGATGGTGGAGATGGAGTCGTCTTGATTTAACCAGAGGAGGATGGGGCGGATGTTGAGCCAGAGAAAGGAGATTGGGAGGGAGGCTGCGAGGAGGAGGAGGATGGTGCGATGGAGAGTGAGGCTGAGGAGATGGCGGCGGCGAGCCCCAAAAGCTTGGCCGCATATGGGTTCCATACCCATGGCGAGGCCGGAGAGGACGGAGTAGCCGGTTATGTTAGTGAAGCCAATGGAGAGAGAGCCGCCGGCGAGTTGAAGGTCTCCGAGGTAGCCGAGGAAGAGCATGGAGATCATTGCTCGGGAGTAGAGAACCAGACCGGTGATGGCGGTGGGGAAGCAGAGTTTGCTTATGGCGCCCATTTCTGAGAATATCTGTACATATATATATATTTTATCTCATGTGAGAGAGATCGATGCTGCGCATGAAATGATGATATGAAAATGTACGTACGTGAGGAATTAATGTTACTTGATTATNCTGCTTATGGCGCCCATTTCTGAGAATATCTGTACATATATATATGTTTTATCTATGTGAAAGAGATCGATGCTGCGCATGAAATGATGATATGAAAATGTACGTACGTGAGGAATTAATGTTACTTGATTATTGTGAATGTAATTAAAAGAAAAAAAAGAGGTGGATTTTTCACTGGTTATGAGGGGTGGGGAACGATGAGTACCTCGGAGGAGGAAGGAGGTCGGTGGAGGTCGTCGTGGTCGTCGTGGAGAGGAGGAGTAGAGTTTAACATATGTTGATAATTCAGTAGATGACGATCGAGGAGGAGGAAGAACGGAAAGGTTGGATTTTGATGTGGTAGAAAATAAAAATGGGGTTTTTATATGAATTGTTTGATATTTGGAGAATGGGGGGAGTTTAGAAGATGATTTTGGTTGATTAATTTGGTTTGAATAGAGGTTGATGGAACAAAGGGAGGCCAGTGTGGCGTTTATTTATAGTGGGAGTGTAAGATGGATTTTATTTTTATTTTTTAATTTTTGTTTATTGTGTGACACGTGTTTGATGATTGGAGAGTTGGTAGGGTTTTCCATAGTGGGGAATGGGGAGTGGGGGTTCACTTGATGGGGGGAGGAAGGGGATAACTATTTTAATCTAGCTTTAATTTGAAGATAAATAGTGTTATCTTATATAGTATCTCTCTCTCCCTTTATTTGAAAGTTATGTTCTAGATGAATTATGTGAGTGTGACCTAAATCAACCAAAATAATTTTAAAATATTGCTTAATTTTATTTTTTAATCATTTGTGCTCATGCATTCAAGCACAATAATAATATAGACAGGTCACAAAACATTGTCGTTTATATGTTAACTACTTAAGATTTCCTCGTTTATTAAATGAATGAATTTAGCTAAAATAATTCCCTTGGCTCATTTACTAAATGAGTCAAGCGTGAATACAGGAGAATGTGTTATCATATTCAACTTCATATATATGAATTATAATTATTAANCGTTTATTAAATGAATGAATTTAGCCAAAATAATTTCCTTGGCTCATTTACTGAATGAGTCAAGCGTGAATACAGGAGAATGTGTTATCATATTCAACTTCATATATATGAATTATAATTATTAAATATAAGTGTGTATCTTTACATTAAAATGTATTTTGTAAAGAGTTATAACTTTCGTATTTTGTAAAGAGTTATAAATATATTAAATAAAGTAAAAGAAAGTAATTATATATGAATATAAACATACTAGGAAAAATCAAATGTATGGATCAAAGAATATATATGTTTTATTTCAATTAAATCATATATATATGTATGTATGTATGTATGTATGTATGTATGCATTAATCAAATTTTATTTTAATTTAATTAATTTAAAGTTACATCATATGAGTTGAAAAAGAGGAATTAAGAAGCATATATATTACAGTTTAAAATGCAAATAATTTTTCATGCTTTTAATTTAATAAAATTTGTTTTTTTCTTTTGGGAGAAATGCAGTGAGCGGTGAAGAAGAAATATGCTTCAATGGTGTAGCAGAAGCTTATCAGTGAGTGGGGAATTTGAGCTCCATAACATGATGCTATATGATTTGATGTTAATTTCAAAGTCGAATATATTGTTTTGTGATTGGTTGGTAAAAATTCTGTCTTTCGGTTTCCATCATCTCATCACTAGTTGCTATCTTAATTTGTAATTTTAATTTATATTAAAATATAATCAATACTTTTTGCTTTAATTTAAACTCTTTATATCTTCAAATAAATAGAAAAAAAATAAATTTTGTGGAGCTAATAAATTTATTAAAAAATAAATAAATAAACATTTTATTTCTTATGATTAATACAAATATCAAAAAGAGCCTTGCTCTTCAATCCTGTTTTTTCTTCAGTTTGAACAGCCATATGCTTCAACTTTCTCATTCAAATTGACGTGCCACTTTGTCTTTGTAATTATCTTTAATGGAAAGAATAAAGTGTCAAAATAGTCTCTGCTTATATACATGAGGTGATTTTAATCAAAGAGTTTATTGAAGTATCAAAATAGTCTACTTTTTAATTAATTAGGGTTGAAATAGTCCTCAAGAAGGATTATTAGAGTTCAATTTTAAAATGGTCTCACTTTTTAAATTATGATTGGCATAGTTTCCATGGAGGACTATTGAAGCTCAGTTTTAAAATAGTCGATGACTATTTTGACACTTTCATGTAAATAGTGGGGGACTATTTTGACACTTCTATGTACACTGAGACTACAACGACCCCATGTACATAGTGGGGGGAGTATTTTGTCAATCTAATCTTAATGAAAGGCCCTAAAAAAATGGAATAAATTATCTTGTTTCCTAAAATGACCACCATAAAAATTATTTTTAATGAAAAAAGTGGGNAATAGTGGGGGGAGTATTTTGTCAATCTAATCTTAATGAAAGGCCCTAAAAAAATGGAATATATTATCTTGTTTCCTAAAATGACCACCATAAAAATTATTTTTAATGAAAAAAGTGGGTCAGAATATTCTCATTAAAAATTAGTTGGAATGAGCCCTGAAGCTATTAATTAACTTTACTTTGAAAAGTGCATAATTGTTCTAAAATAGATTTAATAATCCTAAAGTTTATCTTAATGAATCAAATATTGATGAGCTATTTTATGTTATTTTTCTTGATATTTGTAGGTACTTTTTAATTTTATCCCCACTCTTTCCAAAGATAAATGGAATGCCTTAATTTGGTTCTCCAATAACAATTGGCNGACGCCCATACGGAGGCGGACGACGAGGAGGTAGTTGAGGGGGATGTGGGCTGCGAGGGAGGCGGCGGAGCAGGCGGCGACGGGGAGAGTGACGTTCTGTGAACGGAGGTAGATCCGGAGAGGGTGTAAGAAGGAGAGGAAGATGAGGTCGGGAATGGCAGCGGTGGCGAAGGTGGAGGCGATGGTGGAGATGGAGTCGTCTTGATTTAACCAGAGGAGGATGGGGCGGATGTTGAGCCAGNATGTATGAATGCATGTATGCATGGACATATGGGCTCAAATTACTTTATCATCCATATCTTTCATATCATATAAAAAATTCCATCACTTTAACTTAAAAAAAAAAGTTAATTACACATTTTTATGTATAAGTACGAAGGGGAATTTATTTAAAATATCATTGGACAAAAAATATAAATGAGTTGAACAACAAATAAATGACTAAATTTCAACTCGATTACAAAATAAATGACTTCAATCATACAAACAAATCAAACCAAGAAAAAATGGAACAATGAGCAAATAACTTAATAGATGTGCTCGGTGCTGAGCCGTGGTTCAGTTATGTTAGTAGAAGCGTTCGTCTTCTTCTTTGTGACTCACGTTTAAGCAAGTCTAGTTCCTTTGGCTCAACTTCTCGAACAAAAATAATAGAATAGCTTATGCTTGATTCGTATGATTAGAATTCTTTATAGAAATCAATATATTGAGAGAAACATTGCATTGGAGAAGGGAATGAACGGAAAAAAAAAGGAAAAAAAAACTGTAAATCAAAAAGTATGGAAATCAGACAGCTAAATTAAGAGTTTTCTATAATTAGAAGCCTTCTTATTTGCAATATTTTTATTCTGATATATTTTCTTTTTAGCTGAATATTTAAATCAGGAATATGTATTATTAAGTTATCTAAAATAGATTATATGCACTTTATTTTGTACCTAAAATAGATTGTAAGATTGTTATTTAATGGAATGAAAGCAAAGGGAAAAAAACAATTGAGTTTATCAAGTAATCAACATATTTTTATCAAAACTTTGACAACAACAATGTTATTTCTTATTATTAATTTTTAAATTAAATTCAAGCTTGAAGAATTGATTAGAGGAAATCCATTTAATTAAAGTTTAGATCCAAGGAGGCTCTTATGCTAAAAAGAGAAGAATAGAAGGGCCTTCTTGTAAAAATTTCTGCCTGAATTGAGTCGCTGTCACCTATGAGCGTAGCAAGCATGCATGAAAAGAAGCAGGCAGGGCTGAGATCATCATCTCTGACTCTATTTTTATTACTCAAATTATTTGGCTGCAAGTGCATGCCATGAGAGCTCCCCATTGCATTCATGGCCTCCTTTTCCCTTCTTTTTTATTTTAATGCATTAAATTCTCTTAATTAATTATCAATTAAGTAAAAAAAAATTTTCAATGCAATAAATTCTCCTTATACCACACAATTTTTATATATTACATATCTAACACCCAAATTATGATATTTATATTCATAGTATTTTGGTATCATAAACAAATGCATGAAAAAAATTATTTCACATTCAAAAAGATAGTTATGGTATGCACCTTCAACTCATTTATAAATTGCATACATCATCAAGTAGGAAAAAAAGAGAACTGAGCAATAAAACCAACCAAACTACCAAAGTTGGTGAAATTCTTCTAAATGAGATGGACCCAAAGCATCATCATTCCAAAATTGAAAAAAAAAAGGAACAAAATTATTACATATCTACCACCCAAAACATTTAATATGACATTTTAATCACCCAAAACTTAAATATAACATTTTAATCATTTAAAATCTTCATTTAAAAACTTCATGACTGGCTTTATAAGGTAGCAGTAATAAAAAAAAACGATTAAAATGATATCTTTAAATTTTAAAGGATTAAAATATTATAATTAATATTTTGGAGGGTTGATATATAAAAAAAAGGATAAAAAAAGCCAAAAAAAGAAAAGAATTTATACTCGCAGCAGCCCGTTCACAGCGTGAGGAATAACCAGAGCATCCATCTCCGAAATCAACAAAGCTGCTTCTCCCTTCTGTTCCCCACCGTCCATATTCTCCAACATCTCATCCTCATCGTCCATATCATCCTCCCCTTTATTCCTCTCCTGAATTTTCTGCAGCGCTGTTGAGGGTAATTTCGTCAATTCCCCCGCCCTCGCCACCTCCGCAACCCAATCCATCCGCACCAACACCNTGAGAAACGCATAAGTTTTGCATCCCCACCCCCACAAAAGAAGTAATGCATTACAGCATTGGATTTAACCACATATTAACTACTGAACTTATTAAAATCTATAAAAAATTTGAAAAAAAATCAACTAATACTTTATTTTCATTTTTTGTTAACATCTACTTATAATCATGTCCTATTACCATAAACATTAGACAATAAAGGAAGCTTTACATACATATATCTAAGATATTTACTTTAATTTTTACATTTATATTGCTTTACCTACAGCTTTTTTTTCCTATGCATGAAATGATGCAGATATTCCACTTTCTGAAATTTAAAATGATATAGCTCTGATGTGATATGAAAACTTTAAGCAGTGTAAATACATAGAAATTGGATGGTATATACCAAAAGAAACAGTAGTAACTATTTCCACAAAATTTTACTCTTGTTAAGCTCTACTATGGTAAGCATGCAGGGAAGAAAAAAAAGAAAGAAAGAAAGGAAGAGAGGCAGAGCACGTGCAGTGAATAATAGTAATAACAATAATAGTTTCCACTTAACCAAAATGGTGAAAAAGGATGGTAGTGGGAAGAGGCAGCAGTTGGAAGATAGGGAACAAACAGCACACAAATCCAAATCCCTCCACACACAACACCACTTGTTCGTTGCACCCCTTTTCACAGCACCCCTCCCTCTCCCCTGCTGCTCCAAATGCACAACACCACTGTGCATGCATGCCTTCTCTGCATCAATCCTAGCTATCAGGAGGAGGCTTGTCAACTTCTACAATAGTAAGCAGGTGAAGCTGCCAAAGGATGAGCTGATGAATACCCATAAAAATGTCAGCAAACACGTGTCTGTCCAGCCCAGCTGAGGGAAGGGGAGGACCGCAGGGACTCCCATACTGCCACTCAAAGACAATCTATTAAAGGATAAGGACACCAAAAATANTAATTAATTTAAAGTTACATCATATGAGTTGAAAAAGAGGAATTATGAAGCACATATATTACAGTTTAAAATGCAAATAATATTTCATGCTTTTAATTTAATAAAATTTGTTTTTCTTTTGGGAGAAATGCAGTGAGCGGTGAAGAAGAAATATGCTTTAATGGTGTAGCAGAAGCTTATCAGTGAGTGGGGAATTTGAGCTCCATAACATGATGCTATATGATTTGATGTTAATTTCAAAGTCGAATATATTGTTTTGTGATTGGTTGGTAAAAATTCCATCTTTCGGTTTCCATCATCTCATCACTAGTTGCTATCTTAATTTGTATTTTTAATTTATATAAAAATATAATCAATATTTTTGCTTTAATTTAAACTCTTTATATCTTCAAATAAATAGAAACAAATTAAATTTTGTGGAGCTAATAAATTTATTAAAAAAATAAATAAATAAACATTTTATTTCTTATGATTAATACAAATATCAAATAGAGCCTTGTTCTTCAATCCTGTTTTTTCTTCAGTTTGAACAGCCATATGCTTCAACTTTCTTATTCAAATTGACCTGCCACTTTGTCTCTTGTAATTATCTTTAATGGAAAGAATAAAGTGTCAAAATAGTCTCTGCTTATATACAGGAGGTTATTTTAATCAAAGAGTTTATTGAAGTAACAAAATAGTTTACTTTTTAATTAATTAGGGTTGAAATAGTCCTCAAGAAGGATTATGAGAGTTCAATTTTAAAATGGTCTCACTCTTTAAATTATGACCGGCATAGTCTCCATGGAGGACTGTTGGAGCTCAGTTTTAAAATAGTCGATGACTACTTTGACACTTTGATGTAAATAGTGGGGGACTATTTGGACACTTCTATGTACACCGGGACTAAAACGGCCCCATGAATATAATGGGGGAAGTATTTTGTCAATCTAATCTTAATGAAAGGCCCCAAAAAAATGGAATAAATTATCTTGTTTCCTAAAATGACCACCATAAAAATTATTTTTAATGAAAAAAGTGGGTCAGAATATTCTCATTAAAAATTAGTTGGAATGAGCCCTGAAGCTTTGAAAAGTGCATAATTGTTCTAAAACAGATTTAATAATCCTAAAGTTTATCTTAATGAATCAAATACTGATGAGCTATTTTATGTTATTTTTCTTGATATTTGTAGGTAGTTTTTAATTTTATCCCCACTCTTTCCAAAGATAAATGGAATGCCTTAATTTGGTTCTCCAATAACAATTGGCTTCTTCTGAATATGGAGTCATGTAAAGATAAGAAACAAGGTTATCT
>JXCR01147642.1:94541-112443 GCA_002079205.1 Phalaenopsis hybrid cultivar
ATTTTCATTTTTTGCTAACATCTACATATCATCATGTCCGATTACCATAAACATTAGACAATAAAGGAAGCTTTACAGACATATGACAGGATTCATATGTATTTACATATATATCTAACATATTTACTTTAGTTTTTACATTTATATTGCTTTACCTACACCTTTTATTCCACTTTCTGAAATTTAAAATGATATAGCTCTGATGTGATATGAAAACTTTAAGCAGTGTAAATACATAGAAATTGGATGGTATATACCAAAAGAAACAGTAGTAACTATTTCCACAAAATTTTACTCTTGTTAAGCTCTACCATGGTAAGCATGCAGGGAAGAAAAAAAAAAAAGATAGAAAGGAAGAGATGCAGAGCACGTGCAGTGAATAATAGTAATAACAATAATAGTTTCCACTTAACCAAAATGGTGAAAAAGGATGGTAGTGGGAAGAGGCAGCAGTTGGAAGATAGGGAACAAACAGCACACAAATCCAAATCCCTCCACACACAACACCACTTGTTCGCTGCACCCCTTTTCACAGCACCCCTCCCCCTCCCCTGCTGCTCCAAATGCACAACAGCACTGTGCATGCATGCCTTCTCTGCATCAATCCTAGCTATCAGGAGGAGGTTTGTCAACTTCTACAATAGTAAGCAGGCGAAGCTGCCAAAGGATGAGCTGATGAATACCCATAAAAATGTCAGCAAACACGTCTGTCCAGCCCAGCTGGGGGGGAGGGGAGGACCGCAGGGACTCCCATACTGCCACTCAAAGACAATCTATTAAAGGATAAGGACACCANAGGGGAGGACCGCAGGGACTCCCATACTGCCACTCAAAGACAATCTATTAAAGGATAAGGACACCAAAAATATTAATAATAATAATTTTTTTACAGCATACTTGTACATATATATTTCACCAGCACCTCTGTCACAAAAGCTTTCACTGAAAGAGGAAAAGAGAATCCATAGGTCCGATCCCAACCTAGTGTGGTCCCCTATACATACTGCACTGTAACCACCATTGTCTCTCTCTAAGACCACAAAGAGTGAGGGTAAATGGAGGAGGGAAGGAGGTGAAGTGGGAATGGATTAGATGAAAGAAACAATAAATGCAAAGCTACTGTACGACTACTGTGCTTCTTTGTCGCCCTACTGAAAGACATGAATGTGTTGTTAGGCGAGACAGACGCATATACTTATCAATTATGTTGCAAGGATTGTGCTTCTGTATAGTAATGGGAGCTGTTGCTTGCCTTGTCTGTATGCATGGGGGAATCTAAGTAGGGAAACTTGAACACTGTTTGTGTGAATTAGGTTGGAATTTTTTCTATGGGGGTGCGCAGCCCTACAAGGGAGTATCCAAAGAGAACATCAACTCATCCTCGTTCTATCTTTTGTTCAAGTTTTTTAATATATATGGTGTTTTTTTTTTCTTGGGATGATGTATTAAAATTTAGATACATAAGGAAAAGAAGAAAGCTCTCCTTTTTTATGCCAAAAAAAGCACATTTAATAAGAATAAGAAATGAACAAAAAAAAAGAGGGGGTTTCTAGTCTCCATTTAGCTTTAATGTATTGCATCTATCGATGTAAACAAATCTAATCGGGCTCGAACTATATACCATCAACTTTAACTTGATTAATTAATTGGGATTGAGCTCAAGCTTAATTAATTTTATGGGCTTGAGCAGGTTCACGAGCTGACTTTTTTAGTATGAAAGAGAGAAAAAAATGTTAATTTAAGCCGGTGTTCTAATAAAATATAATTAAGATTTAAAATATAATTAATAACAATTTAGTTAATATAAAGGGGTGATTACATATAGGGCATCCAAAACATTGCAAGCACCCTCTTTCATTCATTTTTCAAATTCTCACTCAAATATCAAAGGTCACGATAAAATCCCAACTCATATTTTTCATTTTTATCAAATTCACAATAGTTTTATCATTACACGTGTAAATACATCATAGTTTTAAAACACCATATAGATACTTGATTTGTAAATAACAATATTTCTTGTCCTCTCTTAATTATACCTAATATAAAATATAAAATATCATTTTGTTATATTTTAGGTAATTCAGGGAAAAAAATTAATTTTTAATACACTTTTTATTAATTATTTTGTTATATTTTAAATATACTTTTTATTAATTATTTTTTAAATGAACCGACTCACAAGTTAACAAGTTGAGTCAGGCCCTACTTGAACCTGTCTTGTTAGCTCATTAAACTCAGTTCACAAGCCACTTATCGAGTGAAGCCAAGCCCAGCTCACATGGCTCACTTATAGCCCATTTGTATCTTGATGTTGTATTTTAGAGTAAAAAAGATTATTTTTATTATAAAATTAACTTTAGATTGATGTTTATATAGCTTTAAGAGTTGGTGATTGTATAAAAAATTATAAATTTTGATCAATCACCGTGATTTTCCATTCATTTAAAAGTTATTAGTTTCATCCCCCTCTTCTTTCTAATGCCCCAATTTTTTTTAAACCAATCTAGCTAATTTAATTACTTATTGACTAATATAACAATAATTTAAAAAATTAAGCTAGAAAAAAAAATCTATAAACATATTTTTTGAGAAATTAAATTAAAATTACTGAGTAAAGTACCTAAATAATTCCCGATTATTTCTATTTAAATTGGGGTCATTTTAGTCCCAAAATTTATAGAAATATAAAAATAATCTCCAACAATTTTAAAATTGAATTCTAATAGTCCTCCATATAAACTATTTTAACAGTCTGAAATTATTTTAATACTTTATAAACTCTACGACTAAAACAACCCCACACTTTTTATAGGCACCATTTGCTCAATTTAATCTATTAACTCTTCAAAAATTGATCCCTATTAATTTCTTTAAATTTAATCCAAAATAATCCAACAGAAGAACTAATTAAGAGAATGAAATGAACACAATAGATTAGATAGCAAAGGCTTAAAATCACCTCATACACATGATTAAGATGTGATTTTGACCATCATCTAGACAAGATTCATATCAACATTCATGAAGCTATAAACTTTTGTGCAGAATAATCGTGAAGATTCATAAAGTAATTTCTGAATCACATGGCATATCAAAAATAGAAGATCCCAGGCTATAATTTTCTCAACATTTCCAGTAATTAGCATGTAAAATAAAAGTTCTGGCAACAAAATTTAAAAAAAAAATGGTCCTGATCCTTTACAGAAGCAAAGATTTGTATGGATATTGTAGACGTTTTATGCAGTATAAAGCTGTAGCAGCATTAAAATACTTCAGAACCACAAGATAAGCCCGGTCCCAATTCTCAGATTCGGATGCAATAACATTTAAGAGCAGCCCACACAATCCAAGGGGGGAACTTACATACATACCCACCAATTCTCATGTATTTACATATATATCACCAAGATTTTACTTTTTTTACATCATAAATACAACCATTTTAACTTCTAAGAAGTAAAATACACCTTTTCATGCATGGGAAAGAAGGTATGCATGTAAAAATTTCAAGTTTTGTTATTAGATATGTAAATAAATAGGAATTGAGTGGTATGAATGTAAATCTTCCAAAAATCAAAGCTTAAATCAACTGAGCCAGCAGGATGTCCCCATCAAGGCATCCAAATGAGTTGCAGGCCACCAAGGCATCTGCACAAGCTATCATAGCAAAAGCTTGAATGAAAAGGATGGTATTTGCAGCAAATTGAACCAAATCAATTTATGTGGAGAAAAAGAAAAGACTGATAAACAACAGCATTAAGCCAACTTATAGAACAATTTTGTCTGCATTAATGTCCAAGTGGGGCTAGATTGCGACAATCACTAACCAAAATTTGGACACAAAATTTGAAAAAGGATAAATTCTAAGTGCTTACGGAAAGAAGAAGAAGATGCCTTTTGTGCTTAATATTAAAACAAACTTTATGGAGACGAAAGCTACAGTTTTCTAGAAATTACACATTTTATGGCACCATTAACAAAGAGTTTTATTTGACTAATTTAAGCAGTTGATAGACTCTCCTCTTTAGAACTTATCGTTAGTTTCTGGAAGAACAGTCAGGTCATGGGTTCAAAAAGCCTTTCAAGCACAAAACATATGGAGCATAAATTTTTCCGAGAATTTACATGCATAGCTCACAATTCTTATTTAATTACATATCTCATCCTAAACTTTCAAATTTACACATATAACACACAAAACCTAAATATCACATAAAAAATAGCACTATTATCACCTTTTAGAAGTGAAATATACCTCTCCGTGCATAGGCTTTAAGCACCAAAATGCTATATTTGTATATACCAAAGTTTAGGTGTGATATATGTAAATGCATAAGAGTTGTGTTCTACGTATGCAAATTTCTCGATTATTTTTCATTTGACATTAACATTACATTTAATTACTACTGTACAATGATGATTGACACTTTAGTGGGACTCACACCGTGGATTTGAACTTTGGGAAGAGTTTGGTTGGCCATGGCTTCAAGCACGCATTTGATAAATCCTTGAACCATGTTTGCCTGCAACCATAATCAAAATTTTGCAATTTGAAGATGAAATGAGAAAATGAAAATATGGTTTCATATAGAATTTATGTCATGGTATAGGAAAGTTGACAAGATAAGATATTCAGAGACATCAATTATTTTTAATTTTTCATTATTACCAGCAATAACTCTTTCGTAGTTTCTATATTCAACTTCAGACAACTATTACATGTCTCATAAGCCTTTTTTTGACCAAGTAGATCAAAAGTTATAACTACTTCAAATGATAAGAAAACCACGAGGTCTTCATCAAGGCTATCTTCATATCCTTTAGGTTAGTTCATCCTAACCTTCATGTTAGTCCTTTTCTCTCTATAATCATTTTTCCTTCAATGTATGCACATAATCCTAATCCTACAAAGTCATTTTCTGAAAGTTTCTAACAAAGATCTTCTTGATCCGGTCGACTGCATTCTCTAAGTACATTAGAGATTTTGACGATCTAGAATGCTAAAAATCACAAGATCTTGACAAGGGTCATTCTCTCAGATCTTTAGGTTATGTTATCAGTTTTGATGCTCTATCCCTCACAAGCCTCTCTTTAATCGTGAAATAGCTTCATGAGATATAACCTTGGTTTCCCTATGTATTAATCCTCTACTGAAATGCATAAGAATCAATTAGAAGATACATAGATACCTACTTCTTTCAAGGAAATAAGAACCAATTTGAAGATACATAGATAACTGCCTCTTTCGAGGAACCCTCATGCTCTCAGGGCCGGGATCATATTTGTTTCCTTTTTTTTATTGTTTATGCTTTGATTTAAAATAAAACATATTTCGTTACTTAATTAAAGTATGATTGTTATTAAAAACATTTAATACATCTACAAATTATTTTAAGTGTTCTAAAAAAATATGAATTTATTTTTAGAAACAAATTATAAAAACATGTAAAAAACATACTAAACAAATATGTTTCTAAGAATAAAAAGAAAAAAAAAAGATTTCAAATCAGGCCTTAGTTAATCATTATCGTTTCTTTACAATTGGACAATTAAAAGTTGTAGCTTAGTCACGTAATCTCTTGCATTATCATAAATAATTCCCTCGTTGAATTAATTGTAAAATAAATCTATCAAAAGGACATATACCCTTGAAAAGTTGAAAAAAAAACTTAAAGGAAGTCTTTGGACATTTTATCAGCATGAATCATCAAGAATTTCATCCATCCCCCAACACATTTTCATTACATGTAGGTTCCTTTACCAAACTGCCTCACCCTACTCTACTCAGTATCCAAAAAGAAGGCAACTAAAAACTAATAATCAAGAACTATGGTATGCTAGGCCCACAAAGTTGATTTCAGGAGATGGAGTCATTCAACCATAGGATACCGTGGGCTCCAAAAATTCAAAATACCCCGGCCTCTCTCCCATGAAAAAGAAAGAAATGAGAATAAGGATAATGGAGTTTACCATGACGTTTCGGGTCAAATTTTCATAATACGGATGAGACAGTAGATAAATCACTGTCTATATATTTCACCCTCATTTTGCGAGAATTTTAAGATATGAGGTTTGAAGTTTTCCATAAGCGCAAACCCTTATGATTAATTAACCCACATGATAATGGGATAACACTTTCGAGTAAGAGTAGTCATTAGAAAGTTGAATGCTCAACGTATAGTTCTACAAAAATAGCAAGAAGCCTTTACCCCACTAAGAGGGGTCGGCTACATGAAACTTTTTCTCTTCATTGTGTCCTATTGAGTGTCATATTTTCATTATATTCAAATAAATTAAGATCATTTTTTTTATAAAACATGCCCAAGTCTCTTTAGGTATACCTCTACTTTTCTTAACATAAGTCGAATCTAAAACAGCAAACCTCCTAACAGGATCATTAGATGGTTGACATTTAATGTAAACAAACCATCTAAAGACGACTCTCAAATCTTGTCTGCCACTAAAGCTACACCAACCCTTTCACAAATAAAATTTAAAATTTAAAAATTATGAAATTAATACTATTAGCTTAGAGTAGATGGTGGAGGAAATATGATGCACCCAATCAAGCTCATATGGTTCTTTCATTCAGGGTAGTTGTGGTCCTAGGTCTACTTAAAGGAGACAAAATGATCCTTAACAACATCATGTGTAGTTTTTTTTTTAATCCAAGAGAACCTTATAGACCTGGAGTAGATATTTACTTAAGTGGAGTAATCTAAGCTGAACTTGGCTTACAAAGGGTTTCATACCTTATGAAATATAGTGCCTTATTAAATATAGTCTATGATTCACAACTCAAAAAAACAAAATACCATTAGGAAATATACAAATTAAAAACATAACAGTAGTATAACGATGTCATTTGACAACAAGCTATCCGGTCAGAGGGCTCTGGTCAGTGTCATTTGATAACAAAATCACGCTTAGGATAGGTCCATATTGACGTGACATTATTTTTTGCATTAATTTACTAATATGCTTGGCATGACATTAATTTTATCAATGCGAACTTAGGTTAGCATTAAATTTGTCACGCTCGACAAACGATTGCGGAGAGCAGATGATTTTTTGCTCTTAGCCTTTTAAATGATAGATTTCATTTCAATATTTAATATTTTTATCTTTGGAAATTCTCTCTTGTCAACTTTGGTTCCTATCAGAAGAAAAATCAAACTGGCCAAATGTGGAACTTACGACCATGCCTTATAGACAAGACAACTTGTTTGGAAGTGTGCAAAAATAATGTTCTAAATTGAAACTTTTGAAATTAGGTTTTTTTATTTATTTATTTTTTATAAAACAACATTAACTGCACATTTCTCAAGGTTAATTATACTTTAACTTAGGCATGCAATTAACCCACACAAGATTCTCAGACGCTTACGTTTAAGTAGATACTAGTCAAATTGATTGTCCAATCCACTCATCCTCTTTCTAAATCATTTTTACAAATAAAATAAGAAACTTCAATAATAATAATAGTAATAATAATAATAATAAAATAGTAATAATAATAATAATAGTAATAATAATAATAATAATAACAAAAGCTAATATGTTCCACAAAGTTAATAAGAAACTTACATTATAAACTAAAGCAAGTAAAAAAAAAGTTGGAACTAATCAAAAGCCAATGAATAACTTTTTTTTATAATCTATAAAAAAATTTGAAGTCCGTTTAGATAATGTTCTAGTAAATAAAAGAAGGGATAATTACATACATAGCACCGGAAACATTACTATTTATAAAATCTAGCACCAAAGTGATATTTTTTAGCACTATCGAACCGATGTAGTTACGCGTCCCAGGATCAAACCATAGAGAATTTGATAAAAATGATAAATATGTATTGGAGTTTTATCATGAATTTTGATATTTGAGTGACAATTTAAAAAATAGATGAAAGAGGGTCTTAGATTTGCAAATAGCAATGTTTCTGGTGCTTTGTATGTAAAAAACCCATAAAAGAAAACACTTTTTGACAATATCACTGTTCTAGTACCCATATCAGAATCTAGACTAACCACACTACACCTTGCTACAACCTCCTCTCGTTATGCTGTAGTAGTTTAGCCAGACGAGCCATCTTATATGCCTACTAGAAGTGATAGGAATCAGAAAAAAATTTATTGCTACTCAAGCAAGAAGATCTAATGGATCTTACATTATCCAAATGTATTTCTTTTTTTACCCTGACATATCTGTTACACGCCTTTGATGCACTCTTCTCTTTACTTCTAAATAAAGGGAAGAAAGGAAGCCCATTATATGGGGTAAAAAATCAATATCATAGCGAACCAAATTCATAACTATCCAATAGGACGAGCAAAGTGTCCTTCCAAGTGAATGGTCATGCAAACGTACTACTAAACCACATTTTCAGCAACTTTAGATGCTGCTTTTTAACCACATTCTATCAAGTGATCATTATATACACTTTTAATTTAAAAATACTAAAGCATCAATGATAATATTTGGTAGAAAAAAATGACATTATATAAACAAGATATTTTAAGATAAACATACATTTTCTTCTACTTTCTTTGCAACTACAAGCTTGCTTTTGTGAAACAGCAACCATCCTATTCCTTCTTACAAATCCCGTATTAACTTCTATACTAGAGTTGACGTACAAAATTACCATCTGAAGGAAAAATATAGCGGCGTTCAGACAGCTTCCTTCAACAATAATTGCTGCAAACCTCGTTGTAGGTTGAAAATGACAGCTCACTCGCCCATGCTTTGCATAAGCTCAAACCACTGTGAAATAAGTAAATTAAATTTGTGAATTTCAAATAAAATGCACAACATTTTTCAAATTCGAAGATTACTTTAGGGGCGATATTGAGAGACTCAATTTTAACATTTTGGTTCTAATAGTGCAATTCAACTTGAGTATCAAAGAAGTTTACAGCGATGAAAAATCTCACCTGTCTAAGTAGATCAGCAAGAGTACGGGGAAGTGCCTCAATGTTCTTCAAGACAATATAGTAAGGAAAAGGAAAAGAAGTCAAGTAGCTCTTGAGAGTAAAATCTTTGTCTTCAAAGCAAACTTCCTGAAAAGCAATGGAAATAAAACTGAAACTTAACATGCCTTGATATAAGTCGCAAAATTTAATTAGAGACTATAGGAACAAAGGAAAATACAAATGCATTACCTTTAGGTCCATTATAGATTCTTGTGGATTATCTAGAAGTATAAACGCAACCATACGCTTTCTATTCAACACATTACGAACACAGCGCCTCAAGTTTTCCTGCATTTGCAACAGCTGTTCTAATCCCAAGAAGAAGGATAACCACTTTTTCTTTCATTATTTTTGTTGTGAGTTTTAAAAAGATACCTTCTCACTGAATCTGCCATCAGCTATGATCAAAATAAGTTGGTGCATAGGATTCTGCCCCGAAGGTGAGCGTGCTTTTACTACTGCTGCATCTAGCATGTTGGTCAAGTACTTCAACAGGTCAACCACTGGCTCATCAGTTATGGTATTGTCTTGCTTAAATGACAAGCTAGAGATCATCTATTGCAAACAGAAGATTAAGAATCAAGAGATGTTTTTTTAGGGGCATTTACATACATACCACTCAATTCCTATGCATCTACATATCTAACACCAAAACTTCTTCTTTTTACTTTTATACCACATAAATCGTTCATATCACATCAAAAATACCATTATTTTAACTTTTAAAATGTGAAACACACTTTTTCATGAGCAGGTAAGGTGGCATATATGAAAAACTTGAAGTTTAGGTGTCATATGTGTAAATAGATAAGAATTGAGTGGCATGTATGCAAATATTTCTTTTTAAAAGAGTAAAAAGAGATGCTCCTAGCACTCACCTTGATTCCAGCTTCACCACTAAAAGGCTGATCGAAGTCATGAAGAAGCGAAATGTTGCCCTCTTTACCAAAGCTCGCAACTGCGAATTGTCCTACTTCAACTTGTGACATTGCACGACATACTGTCACCAAAGCTTCCATAGCAACAGTACCACAGTTGCTTTCAGACATACTGCGTGAATCATCAATTGCAATCACCACCTGATAATCGCGTTTGTTGGGTTTTGTTCGCCTCAACCAAATCTTATTCCTCCGGAAATGGCTAGCGATGTATGGAATAACCTAACAAAGGTAAGATTGTCTCTCAGTGAAGTCATAGCTAAAATCAGTATTCTAGACAAAAATTAGGGGCATTTACACACATACCACCTAATTCTTATGTATCTACATATCTAACACCTAAATTTTGCTTTTTTACAATTCTACCACCTAAATCTTCCATATCACATAAAAAATACCATTATTTTAACTTCTAAGAAATAAAATACACCTTTTCATGTATATAAAAAAGCTTGTGTTAGATATGTAAATACATAGGAATTGAATGGAACGTATGTAAATCTTCACAAAATATATCATGCGACAAAATGATACCTTTTTCATGTTTATTCGCTTTCCAGTCTTATAATCACCTTGAAGTCTGCTGGCAAGGGTAGGTTCCATAACAACACGTAGTTGTTCAGCTAGCTCCTGGGACAGCCTTGTGGTGGCCAGTTCATATTTTCTCCAATCTGCAATAGCTTTTTGATTTATATTGCTAGAAAACTGCTCATGTTCTACTACAGATCTTGAAACATCCATATCAATCACTCCATTAACAAGAGGTGATATTTTCTCATTTATGTATAAGCTTTTGAATGAGACAACATTTCCAGAAAAAGTGTTTCCAACATAACTTTGTGACGATCCTTCGAAAGGGGCTTCACTTACAGCTGCGGTTTCAGGTGAATCTTCAATATGGTTATCACTAGAAATGGTGGCATTCACAGCCCTGAGGGATTTTGTTTCATACTGTTCTTTTTTCATTTCATCATTATGCTCCATCATGTTAGCAATTCTAATCTCCTGGCTATCTTTTCCATCCACATTATTTTTAATCTGATCAGCTGTTGCAGGACCCAGAGCTTGTGATGTGCTTTTTTCACCTTCAGAAACATATCTAAACTCGGTAGCACCTTCACCCTCATTCATATAAACAGGACTATCAGATTGTTCTTCGTGGGGATCATCTAATACTGAAACTTTTTCTTTCCAGGTTTCCATCGCTTGCCCTATACTCCTAAAAGGGTTGGTCTCTTTCAAGATTCCCGATTTAGCATCACATTTTGTAATCTGGGATTGCGCTTGATCAGGAGCTAACTTAGAAGAATCACTTGAGTTTGGTATCGAAAACTGCAGATTTGAATGTTGATCCTTTGAAATACTAGCGGGTGCAATACAATTGTTCATATTATCATAATTATTATCAGACCAGCAAATCTCTGGTTCTAAGCTTGAATTTACACTAAATGGATCCTGCTGTTGCTTGACCATATCTACTCTATTCTGAGGATACTCAACAGAGATGGACTTATCTGATTCAGTAACCATTTCACTTGGCTCCAGCTCTACATTTTTGTTATCTTTATTCTCTGGGTTATCATTAGTATCATGTCCTTCAGCAGGAGCAGCATTTTCAACATCCATATGATCAGTGTGATTATTATCATCCTCAATTTCCCTATCAGATTCATCAGGAATAGAATCAACCTCGTCTATATTTTCAGAACCTTGATCTTCATCCATATCACCGTCTTCTTGTAAATTTTCTTGTGTAGTAGATTGTATTCCAGTTGGGTCTTCAAATGCAGCATTTTTGTCCAATATCATATCATCAAAATTATTCTCATCATCTGGAAAATCTTTTTGCTCCTCACTTAGCCTATCCGATCCATTCTTGTCACACTGGTCGGACTCTTCAACTGTAGAGGCATCCTCCGGTTTAGCTCTGAATTCTCGACCTCCCATATCTGTCTCTTCAACAGATGGACCTGGCTCATACTTCTCAATAGGGTTTTCAGGTTCAGCATCATTTTCCTTGTCCCAAAACTTCTCATCAACAATTTTGTCCGTACCTCCAGTTTCTCCCATTTTTGATTCGATGTTTAAATCCTCCCCATCATCCCCATCATCATCATTCTCCGAATCCTCACTAATACTGAAGGCATCAGCAGCAAAATCTTCATCCATTTCTATGCCTCTGTCCTTATCACTTGGTACTTTATCAGAGCTATCAGGTACATCCTGCAAAAAAAGAAAAATGCAAATTTGAAGCCTAAATTTAAGCACTTAACAGAGTTTAAAAAGAACAAACCAAGTAAAAAAACCTTTTGGGAAGTTCCAGTTAATTGAGCTTCATCTTCTATTTGATCGCTAACATCATTTAAGCCTTCACCGTCACCCATACCAGTGCCACTACAATTTTGTGTTCCTTGGACATTATTTTCAGTTTGATCTTCGGTGGAACCAAAACCTTTATATAATAGCAAGGTAAAAATGTGGGCAAGAACATTTGTCATTTCAGCAATCTACATGAGAAAAATTAAAATCAGTAAGACATTTAAAATAAATGAATGATAAAGCAACAAAAATTTAAGGAGACAACTTGCTTACTGTTCTATGTGCATCTAAAAACTCCAAAAGAATTCCGTCTGAGAATTCAAGTAAGAGTTCAACCAAAAGATGAAGACACTTCAACTGATTTCCTATCTGAGAGCATAGTTCAGGTTTCTGAATGCCAGCACACTCAACCAAGCGATTCTGCAAAATTTAATCATCTTAACAACTGATCAACACAAATGCAAGTTGTACTGACATATAAAAGAAAAGAGTAAAGTGCCAAAATAGTCATCTGATTATTACATTAGGCCATTTTAGCACCGGAGTTTATTAAAGTGCTACATTAGTTCCCGGACTGTTTTAATGAAGATTAAAATAGTACTCACAAGGGACTAATTCAACCCATATTAAAAGAATCTAGGGATTAAATTGACACTCATATAAACTCAGACTGAAACAGGCTCCCCTGCAAATAGTCAGAAGACCATTTTAATACTTTTCTCTAAGAGAAAATAACCACAAGTTAAGTAACGAACCGCTGTAGTCATTGTTTCATGTAAACCATCATGAATTCGGTCTAGATGTATATTTTCTATGTACAATTTAAAAGCGTCCTTCCACATAGTTATGTCTTCTACGGAAAAAACTACACCACTAGCTTGATCGAGAAGGCTGGGGTCAATTTTTCCAAAAGCTTCAATAATTGCTTTGTGTGTTCGCTCAAAAGCTTCAAAGAATGCAGTGCTCAGCTTTTTAAACGAGTGATCATCAGGCATTGGATGTTTATATGCTTCCAGCTCAGAGTTGAAAGCTGTCATTTCTTTGTTTCCCTATCAAAATAAGGAAAAAAAAAAATTTCTACCTTCAGTTACAATTGAAACTCCTCATTGCCTTCCAATTTATCTTTACAACTTTGCATACTTTTCTCCACAAGCAAATCTCTAACAAGAAAGACAACAATAATGGGACAATCATAACTTAGAAAATTGGCCAAACTGAAAGTGATTAATTTCCCCATATAGCAGATAGGTGCTGATCAATAAAATAGGTTTTTTCTTAGTATCATACTTGCTCAGGATGACGTCAGGTGATTTTCCCGAATATGCTCCATTACAATAGCAAAATGCTTGATGCACATTTCTAAAAAGTCTATCGACTATTTATGTGGTTTATTTGATATCAGAATATCACATTTCTCCAATCTAATCCCTCAACTATATATAATTGATCCAAAATGATCCTTTGGGACTAAATTCAGATTAATTTTGTAAACTCATGAGACTATATTGTGATCAATTTTGTATAATAATTTATACATGAGTGATCATTTTGGATCAATTCTGTAAGGTCCATGAAATAAATGGGAGAAATGACATATTCTGAAATTAAATTAGCCACACATGGACAATTGAGAAATTATTTTGTGATTTAAACTGTCAGAGTAACCAATTTCTTTAGAAATTAATACAATTGTTATTTTATGCGTAAATTATGCACATGAGGCTACCATCAAGAAGAGTTTTGTGGATGTATTGTATATTTAATCACATCTTTGGGTGGCAAAAGAAAGATATTTCCACAACATTTTATGAATCCATATCTTATGAGACATAAGAAGGTACATAAATGCCAAATCCAAACATGATAATCAAGAGTAATAAAAAATTTTATCGGAAATTTATGCTCATATACCAATAAATCCATTAAAAAAATGAGCTAGTAAACCCATGTATTTTAACATTTCATAATAAAATCTTTCAGAACTGGATGAAAACAAAAATAATGATGAACTTTTGTTGTGAATTTCAAAAATTGAGTGAGAATTAACAAAAAGAGAAAATATAGAATTAGTTCTCTAAATAGCCAAAATTTGAGAGGAGGTATGAAATTATCACATTTTTATTTAAAGGATACAATAACAACAGCAACAACAAGAAACCTTTATCTCACTAAGTGGGGTCGGCTACATAAATTCTTTTTCTCCATTTTATCCAAATGAGTGTCATATTTTTATTTAATTTTAATAGATTAAGATCATTTTTTATACAGGAAGCCCAAGTCTATTTAGCTCTATCTCTACTTTTGTTACCATAAGTCAAATCTAAAATATCTACTCTCCTAATAGGATTATCAGATGGTATACGTTTAATATTACCAAACCATCTAAGATGACAATCTCTAATCTTATCTCACATTTTTATTTAAAGAATACATGAACATATTCAATTATAAGGTTGTTAGCATGAAAAAAACACACCTCAGCATTACCAAACCATCTAAGATGACAATCTCTAATCTTATCTCACATTTTTATTTAAAGAATACATGAACATATTCAATTATCAGGTTAGCATGGAAAAAACACACCTCACTGATAATCTCCTTGAGACGATTTAACAAAGATTCTTTTACAGATCCAGGATAACCCTCTTGTATGCCGTTAACAGCTTCTTCCAATGTGTTAATAATAAGGTAGTTTTGCCTAACAAATTGTTCCATTTGTATAGAAACAATAGAAGGTGTGTATGTATTTGACATTGTAAAAACTCCATTGCTATGAAGAAGGTAATCATCCAACATAGCCTGCATAGAAGTCATTAATCAGAAAGTGGTAATGATGCTTTCTTCATAAATAGTGTCTTTAATATCTACCTTTGACTGCATAAACAAAGAGACGAACTTATCAAAAATAGCAGATATGACGTCAGCTTCATCCCGTATTTTATTGCAAGCATCCATATGACATTTTTTGACCGTTACAAGGAAAGTATTCATATCTTTCGAAAAAGAAACAAAGTTGTCAAACAGATCCTGCAAAATTTGAAAATAAAAGTACCACACATCAATGTACTGATATGGCATCATCGAAATTGAACATGCATATTTTCTTGAATAAGTTGGAAATAACTAACCTTCTGTCGCCACATGTGTTTAAGTACGAGATACTGATGTGCAGACAAGGGACAATGAGTGCCGGTTTCTATAAAATAAAAATCAGTTAAGCGTATACAAAAAAAATACAAATAATAACATAATATCTAATAATAAGTACCTATTCTGCCTAATGAGTGGCACTGTTCCCAAAGTTTTTCAAGCTGCTCTGAGACACTATAAAGGACACATCGCTGGTCCCTTTGTATGACAACCAAGTGTTCTATGTAAGATACTAGGTGATTCACCTGTAGATACAAAAAAAGGAGACAACTTACAGCCTATCGTTTTATCTAAAATATAATATTCAACAAGAAGAGAAACTCACCCGTACTAAAGTAAAGTCCTTACTAAAACAAGTTTGAACTTCATAAAGCTGCTGAAGCATACTTAAACTTTTAAAATAGAATCCGTTTGCAACTTTCCATATATTAGCATGCCTAACATCAGTGTGTTCTTCAGCTTTGTTGTGAAGATGGATACTGGCATCAGTTGGTGATGAAGGGTTTGCTTGCACTAGTAGATGTCCCACATTATATGACGGCTGAAGAAATGAAC
This sequence comes from Phalaenopsis hybrid cultivar, assembly GCA_002079205.1. Classification (NCBI taxonomy): domain Eukaryota; kingdom Viridiplantae; phylum Streptophyta; class Magnoliopsida; order Asparagales; family Orchidaceae; genus Phalaenopsis; species Phalaenopsis hybrid cultivar. The sequence goes on from JXCR01147642.1 coordinate 110,483, forward strand.
TACTAGGCTTTCCTGACTTATGTTCCTGATAATTAAAGTATTGCATAGAATATATTTAGTTAAAACTGAATGTTAGATAGATCAGGAGCAACTTAAGTTTCTGGATTTATTTTAAAACAAAAAGTTATCTACTTCCTTGACTCATATATTCAACAAGACATTATTCCAACCAACAAATTAAAGCAAAACGAGATGAATACCTGCAAATCAACCTTGTGCTTTGATAGTCCACATTTTTCCAAAACTTTAAGTAGATCATCTAGTGCTCTCATTTTCCGAGGATTCCTAATTTTGTGCTTCCAAACATGCGAAAATCCGGCTGCATTTAAGCAAATTCTTTCAAGCATATTCCATCCGTCATCCCATGCCACCTTAAAAATCTTGCATATGTATTCAGAAGAAATGCACAATCTATTGCTTTCTGAAATCAAAATAAAAAGATTTACAAAATTTAATATTTATTGTTCAAAAGATAAGAAAGAATTACATCATCCTAGACAATCAGATGTAGCTAATTACAATAAGGATGGGCAGAGTAGCACTCACTTCCATCATGGAGTTTTTCAAATGTTGAATTCGTTTTATTTTTCCAGTCGCCAAACCATACCAACCTAAAAAAGCCAATAATCAGAAAATGAAAAAAGAGAAAAAAAGGTTGCTTGTATAAAGAATGAAGAAAACCTTTCTGCACTCCCAAGCTTTACAAGATCCATAGGAAACTGCAGCTCGATCACACCTACTTCGCCAGATAAGTTATGATTAAGCCAAGATGGGTCTTCTTCTCTTATCAATTTTGCCTCCTCATTAAGCACAGCCATTACTGGTTCTTGCAAGGCACCCTATGAAATTTAGAAGACACCGCCAAACGAAAAAAAGTAAACTAAAAAACACAGTTACTGCACCAAGGTAAATAAACATATTTAAGGACATGGCATTCAATTTTAACAAATCAAGACTATTCAGCTTAGAAATGTTATGGTAACAATTTGGTAAATATTATTGGATGGAAATTTTGAATGCAAATAACGTTCAAATGCTTGAGTTAGCCACTCATGTTTTTTTTTTGCAAAGGAAGAACATCACAACATAAAGACCTCCATTTGTCAGCTTCGAAACGTATTATCTTGTTCAACAAGAACAAAATTTGGTTTCTTCCATTTTCAATGTTGTGAAATAATTGCTTCAAAAAATTGAAGGGGCATTTACATACACATAACACACAATTCTTATGTACTTGCATATCAACACCTAAACAATCATATTTACATGCATGCCACCCAAATCCTTAACATCACATCAAAATACCACCATAAATACCTTTTTAAATTGAAATACTCCTTTTCAAGCATAGGTTTATGACACTGTTGACCTCAATTTTGAGGTCTTTCTTTCTTTCCCTCTTCCCATAACCTAAATCTAGCCTTAGGTTTCCGATTTGACTCTCCTAGAGGACTAGACCAGGACCTGAAATATTTAGAAATTCAAGTCATTTCTTCGCTCTTTGAAGTTTCATATGGACGATTTTTGATTCTTGACGTCCAGTTGAGTCGATTAAAGCCAACATATTGAAACTCTTGTTGAGTTCTCATAGGAATTTGAAAGACATAGGTGGACCTCACGACGTGTGTGTGACGTTTGACTTTCTGCCCCGAGCAGTTTATTTGACATCGGTTATCGCTTACGTGAGGACCGGTCAATGATATACTCGTTAAAATGCTCCGATCGGGTCAAAATAATTTAGTTTGTCGCAACGCGCACGAAATGAGGTTAATTTGGCCCGATCGTTGACGAACTTATCCGGGTGACCTCGAACGGCAAAACGGACTTCGCTGGTGAGTCCGGGACGTCGATTTTAGCTAGGAAGGACACCTATTTTGTTGGGGCGCCGCGCACGAATAAGTTGTACAAAATTTGCTATTTTCTTTTAATAATAATAAAAAAAATTATATTTATATATATAT
>JXCR01147642.1:112499-125521 GCA_002079205.1 Phalaenopsis hybrid cultivar
AAAAAAAATATATATATATATATATATATATATATATATATATATATATATATATAATGGTTTTAAAAGCCCTAAACTCTAATCTCTCCTCACACTTGCGCCTCCCCTTCTCCACTTGGGACCGGACCGTGCCCTAGCTCTCCCTTTGCTCCTCTCGGTCGAGTAAGGAGGCCCCATTTCCGGTTTCTCCGGTCACCTTATTCCTCTCCGGTAGCGGCTTACCCTCTTCTCCGGTCATAACTGTCGGTCATTCTCTTGTAACGACTTTTCCCGCACAATGAATTTGGTAGCCCTCTCGTTCTTAAGTTTGGGGTGTTTTTCTTGCCGTGAGCCCTTGCCCTCTCGATGACTATAAATACCCCTTTGGGGGAAGCAAATAAGGCTGATATATTTTTTTTGCTGGAAATTTTGAGGAGACAGTGTGAGAGCTCATTCTCTGTTGGGAGTTTCTGTTTCATGGCTTTTCTTACTCTTCTCGTTCTTGAGTTAGCAAGGTGTTGAGGTCAAATTTTATTTACTTCTAGAATCTGATTACGAAATATTAGTGAAAGAGATAAAGATCTCGATTTATCTTTTATCAATTATAGTTGATTATTTGGATTAGTTACCTTCTTTAACACCATGGAGTTTATTTCAAATCAGCTTGAAATTTTGTTTAATTTCTGAATTAGTTGTCCATCTGATAACTTCTTTTGGATTATGAGATTGATAGATCAAATGGAAATGATAAATTAGTTTATCTTTTTGATGAAGAAGTAAAGTTTTTCTTATGAATATCTATATTATGATTGCCTTTACTTATCCATGCTGGAAGTAATGCAATAGATTTTCAGTAGGTTGCTGGAAAGATATATTGAAATCTCAGAAAATATTTAAGTTCTTTTGACTACTATTTTTTTGTTGCACTGCTTTAACATGGAGATCCTTGGATTTATTTGATTCATGAGAGATTCTGTTTTGAGCTCCTTGGTTGGACATTCAGTTTTGCTTAATCTTGGAGGCTTTGTTTTGAGCTTCTCGACTGTTCTCTGTTTCAAAATGAAGATCTGCGGATTTAGTTAGTTTTCGGAGCTTGGTTTTATGCTTCCTGCTGTCCCTTTACTCAAGTATAAGCCATTGGAATATTTTGGTATTTTGGAATACCAGCTTGGGGCTCGATTTTGCTTCCTCCAGCTCTCTTTATTCAAACTTAAATATTGGAAACGTTTAATGATTTGGGTGGCTGTTTGGGGGCTTAGTTTTGGCTTGTTCTTTTTGGTCATTTGCTGGGTTCGATGTAGCCCTTATGTGGGGCTCGATTTTGCTTCCTGTAGCTCTCTTTATTCAAACTTAAATATTGGAAATGTTTAATGATTTGGGTAACCATTTGGTGGCTCGATTTTGGCTTGGTGATGGCTTGTTCTTTTGGTCATTTGCTAGGTTTGATTTAGCCCTTTTGTGGGGCTCGATTTTGCTTCCTCCAGCTCTCTTTATTCAAACTTAAATATTGGAAACGTTTAATGATTTGGGTGGCTGTTTGGAGGCTCGGTTTTGGCTTGGTGGTGGCTTGTTCTTTTGGTCATTTGCTGGGTTCGATTTAGCCCTTATGTGGGGCTTGATTTTGCTTCCTATAGCTCTCTTTATTCGAACTTAAATATTGGAAATGTTTAATGATTTGGGTAGCTATTTGGTGGTTCGGTTATGGCTTGGTGGTGGCTTGTTCTTTTGGTAATTTGCTTTTCTTGGCTATTAGTTAATGGATTCGTAAGGCATATTCATTTTCTTTTAAGGAACCAAAGTTTTATCTCAACTATTACAATTCTTGAACAAGAAGCATGGTTTCATTCTTCAAGAAATGGAGAAGTTGGTCTCTCTATGAGGATATAAAACTGCTTTGACATCAAAATACTTGTTAGGCTTGAGGTTCAGTCACGATTGTTATTCCATCTCTTTTCTTGCCCGCTTTCTTAAAATATTGATGTTATGGATGGTAAAAAAAAAAGAGCTCAGTTCAGATTAGAGCTAATGAAGTTTTGAATCCATTGCAAAAGTCTTAAGGCTGGTTTGTTTTGGAAAGAAAATTATAACGAGCTCTAAGTTTTCTTGAATTCTTTTGAGACCTTTACTTTCCTTTATAAAGTTTTTTTTTTATATATTACTCCTACACTAAGGGAATTCTGATGTACAACATACAGCTACTATGTATTTACATATCAAACATGACAGATTTCATTATTTTACTTTCATTCCACTTTACTTGTACACATTTTTTATGTGATATAAAGGTTCAGTTGTTGGAGATTTACAAAAATAGGGTTTATATGACATGTAAATATATATGAATTTGGTTACTTGGCTGTAATGTTGGTTTCGTTTTGCCTTGGGACTGAGAAGTTGCATTTACCTTTGGAATAACTGCATCAGCAGGCCTATAAAACTCTGCAACATAGGTGTGGATGATAGCGAGCATATAGTGTTATGTTTCAATATTGTTGGGCTGCCAAATTCATTTGAACCAACTTTGATTTGAATAAATTTAGTTTAATTCGAAAAGGGGGGTTTTCACCGTTAAGCTTGGTTTCATTTGTTTGATTCATTTTTTTTACTACTGGATTTATTATTTGTTTGCTGAAAGTAATTTGGATGGCTTCTCTTGTATCAAGTATACATTCTTTTCTCAGAATTTCACGTATAATTGACTTTAAGATAGTTGAGCATTCAATTGAGCACCTGCTTCAAGTGAATGTTAACTATTTTGATAGTGGCTGATTCGTTAATTCTCTATAGTTCATCCTCCTTTTCACTCTTCTGTTATGAGCATTCACAATTCATCATGTAAAAAACCCTGTTACTTTTATTTATACAGTTGGATATATTATACAGATATACAAATAATGGATATGTTGTTTTTCTTTACTTATCCCTAGAAGTTATACATACATATCACAAGAATTTTTTTGGTGTTGGTATATTTAACATATTAACTTAAATCTTAACACACTTGTTACTTCACACTTGCATGGAAACTTGGGACTTTAGAATTTGGGATCTTCTTTGTTTTGGCTTATTGTAGTTAAACATCAAGATTTTAAAATCTTGGAGATGTTTTGTTTTGGTTTGTTGAAGCCGAAACGAGGAATTTTGGATGCTTTCTTTGCTTGTTTATTGAAACTGAGATTTGGAAGTTTGCGATTTTCTTCACTTTAACCTATTGAAGCAGAACTTTGGAAATTCAAAATTTGTCATCATGGTGGTTTGCTGAAGCCGAAACAGGGAGTATAAACACCTTTCTTTGGAGAATTGTATATAGAGCATACAATTATTATTATTATTATTTTTTTACATATATATGTTTGAAGCTTGAAGCTTGAAGCTTAAACCTGAAATGAAATTTTATTACTATGGAAGTATTTGACAAATTGTTTCTTTCGGTCTTGTAATGTGAAAACATCTAAAATTGTTTAATACATATATGGATTATTAAAGTGGGATATAAGTTCGAGGTGCGGGGTAACAACAATGATGCAAAGAACCAATGATCAGCTCTTCTTATAGCAGAAAATATAAAAATCGATATTCAATTAGTGAGATGCTCTTTCACCCCTTAAGTCATCAGCAGCTCCAACCCTTTTTAAAAGACTTGAGAATTGGTGATTCGAAAAGAACAGATACATAATAATCTATTACACATATACTACATTGCACAAGGAACAAATACTACCTCCACAAAATGATAAGTACCACGATACACAATATACACTACATATTACACTCTATACGACATATACTATATTTGTAACATATCACAAATTACACATTAGACACTCCACATGCATATACCACAAGAATAAATATTATATTTCTTTTGAAAATCCAGACGCTACACAAACCATACCCCGATAAGTTCAGAAACTATACATCATTTATCCTAACATCAGACATAGGTGCACTACACCCTGATAAGTTTAGATAGTATCTCACATAGACACATTATACTTTTAATAAAATTAGTTCAGATATTATTGGGTTTACCAATCCATTAAACGATAGGGTCTAGGACTGTCTGATTATAAGGGTGATTCGTTGGTGACATCTAGTTGATATTGATAGGTTGACTTCGATATTTTATTTGCCTGTGAGATCGAGATAAAAGAGAAAAAAAAATCTAGTCTGAGCCTAACCCCAAATTAAAAGCTAATATCCCACTTTAAATTTTTATGTTTATCACTTAGTCTTTCTTTTATAATATGCAAATGTTTATCTAACCCCTTTATATCATGCAATTGTAATATATTTTGTAGCATCGCCAAAATTAATCAGGTACATTTAGCTGTTTCAGTTTTGTTCCTTTACTGCATATTTCTTTCTTTATTGCACAGTCTTTCTTTTCTTTATATTGTTTTACTTTCATAGTTTTCCTTTAGTCTTTTCCTGTTACAGTACTTAACTACAAAGTTGTTTCTTTCTAGTACCGTATTGTACTATAGACATTCACCTGTATTTATACTTTCAAATATTGTTTTCCTAGCATGTTTGTGTAACACCCTAGGATAGACCGTTCGAGACATGGTTTTCTCTTTTATTTATCCTTTTCTCGAGACAGTGAAAACATCAAATGATGATTTATCCCCAGGCAACGATCAAGACAACAATTTGGAGCAAATGACAATTCATCTCCGGACAACGGTCGAGACAACAACAGAAGACGGAAGGAGGAACTTCAACTGAGCCTCGATAGATTTAAATAACCTACTTATAGGACGCTGAGGTCTTTTGTCTGGCACGACGTAAATCCTCATATGCTATCTTTTAGGATTTTCTACGATTTCATATCGTACGATACAGGTCCTAAACTTTTTAGGGTTCCGAGGTCGTTGTCTGGTACGACATAAATCCTCTTATTTCTTCGGGCCATTTACATATGAAATGTAATTACAAGTCCCCGAATGTCTAAATAATTTGCAAGACTAAAACATCAAGTAATTTCTCTTTCAAAGATGTAAAGCCAAATCATATGTTAGTTTGAGATGTCACTGAATCTTATTCGGTATCTTTGATAGCTCCTGCTCTTCACTCCTTTGGATTCCAGAAACAACTGTCCCTATTTGAACCTATTCTATTTGACTTTTCCTATAAGCAATCGTGGAAACCTAAACGTTAAATTCTTGAAGAGAAAACCCTGATCTTAATCGAGAGTTTTTTTAGGTGACTTCGGTTGTCTAAGATGTAATTAACTATAGGGGCTTGCCTCTATAGGGGATTAAGAATCCAGATTAATCTAAACCCTGTCTAATCTGTATATTAGATAGGAGAATTTATTAGTTATAAATTTCGCAGATCAAAATAGAGTCATAAACTTTTAAGTTTAGATAGTTAAGCCTACTAATAAGTGATACGATCATCTTNCTAGAGAAATTCAAGCCATTTCTGCGCTCTTTAAAGTTTCATATGGACGGTTTCTGATTTTTGACGTCCAGTTGAGTCGATTAAAGCCGACATATTGAAACTCTTGTTGAGTTCTCATAGGAATTTGAAAGACATAACTGGACCCCACGACATGTGTGTGACGTTTGACTTTCTATCGCGAGTAGTTTATTTGACTTCGGTTATCGCTTATGTAAGAACCGATCAATGATATACTCGTTAAACGGCTCTGATCGGGTCAAAATAATTTTGTTTGTCGCAACGCACACGAAATGAGGTTAATTTGGCGCGATCTTCGACGAACTTGTCCGGGTGACCTCGGAAGGCGAAACAGACTGCGCCGCGCACGAATAAGTTGCACAAAATTTGATATTTTCTTTTAATAAATAATAATAATAATATATATATATATATATATATAATGGTTTTAAAAGCCATAAACTCTAACCTCTCCTCACACGTGCGCCTCCCCTTTTCCTCTTGGGACCGAACAGTGCCCTAGCTCTCCCTTTGCTCCTCTTGGCCAAGGAGGCCCCATTTATGATTTCTCCGGTCACCTTATTCCTCTCCAGTGGCGGCTTACATTCTTCTCCGGTCATAACTGCCGGTCATTTTCTTGTAACGATTTTTCCCGCACAATGAATTTGGTAGCCCTCTCGTTCTTGAGTTTGGGGTGTTTTTCTTGTCGTGAGCCCCTGCCCTCTCGATGGCTATAAATTCCTCTTTGGGGGAAGCAAATAAGGCTGATATATTTTTTTTCTGGAAGGAGACAAAGTGTGAGAGCTCATTCTCTGTTGGGAGTTTCTGTTTCGTGGCTTTTCTTACTCTTCTCGTTCTTGAGTTAGCAAGGAGTTGAAGTCAGATTTTATTTACTTCTAGAATCTGATTACAAAATATTAGTGAAAGAGATAAAGATCTCAATTTATCTTTTATCAATTATACTTGATTATTTGGACTAGTTACCTTCTTTAACACCATGGAGTTTATTTCAAATCAGCTTGAAATTCTGTTTAATTTATGAATTAGTTGTCCATGCAATAACTTCTTTTGGATTATGAGATTGATAGATCAAATGAAAATGATATATTAGTTTGATTATCTCTTTGATGAAGAAGTAAAGTTTTTCTTATGAATATCTATATTATAACTGCCTTTACTTATTCATGCTGGAAGTAATGCAGTAGATTTTCAGTAGGTTCCTGGAAAGATATATTGAAATCTCAGGAAATATTTGAGTTCTTTTGATTACTGTTTTCTCGCTGCATTGCTTTAACATGGAGATCCTTGAAGTTATTTGATTCATGGGAGATTCTGTTTTGAGCTCCTTGGTTGGACATTCGGTTTTGCTTGATCTTGGAGGCTTTTCTCTATTTCGAAATGAAGATCTGTGGATTTATTTAGTTTTGGGAGCTTGGTTTTATGCTTCCTGCTGTCCCTTTACACAAGTATAAGCCATTGGAATATTTTGGTATTTTGGAATACCAGCTTGGGGCTCGATTTTGCTTCTTGCAGCTCTCTTTATTCGAACTTAAATATTGAAAATGTTTAATGATTTGGGTGGCTGTTTGGGGGCTCGATTTTGGCTTGGTGGTGGCTTGTTCTTTTGGTCATTTGCTGGGTTTGATTTAGCCCTTATGTGGGCTCGATTTTGTTTCCTGTAGCTCTCTTTATTCAAACTTAAATATTGGAAATGTTTAATGATTTGGGTAGCCATTTGGTGGCTCGGTTTTGGCTTGGAGGTGGCTTGTTTTTTTGGTCATTTGCTGGGTTCGATTTAGCCCTTATGTGGGGCTCGATTTTGCTTCCTCCAGCTCTCTTTATTCGAACTTAAATATTGGAAATCTTTAATGATTTGGGTGGCTATTTGGAGGCTCGGTTTTAGCTTGGTGGTGGCTTGTTCTTTTGGTCATTTGCTGGGTTCGATTTAGCCCTAATGTGGGGCTCGATTTCGCTTCTTGCTGCTCCCTTTATTCGAACTTAAATATTGGAAATGTTTAATGATTTGGGTAGCCATTTGGTGGTTCGGTTTTGACTTGGTGGTGGCTTGTTCTTTTGGTCATGGCTATTAGTTAATGGATTCGTAAGGCATATTCATTTTCTTTTAAGGAACCGGCGTTTTATCTCAACTATTACAATTCTTGAACATGAAGCATGATTTCATTCTTCATGAAATGGAGAAGTTGGTCTCTCTATGAGGATATAAAACAACTTTGACATCAAAATACTTGTTAGGCTTGAGGTTCAGTCACGATTGTTATTCCATCTCTTTTCTTGCCCGCTTTCTTAAAATATTGATGTTATGGATAGTAAAAAAAAAGAGCTCAGTTCAAATTAGAGCTAACAAAGTTTTGAATCCATTGCAAAAGTCTTACGGCTGGTTAGTTTTGGAAAGAAAGTTTTGAATCCATCTCTAAGTTTTCTTAAATTCTTTTGAGACCTTTACTTTCCTTTATAAAGTTTTTTTTTTATATATTACTCCTACACTAAGGGAATCCTGATGTACAGCATACAACTACTATGTATTTACATATCAAACATGACAGATTTCCACTTTACTTGTACATATTTTTGATGTGTCATAAAGGTTCAGTTGTTGGAGATTTAAAAAAATAGGGTTTATATGATATGTAAATATATATGAATTTGGTTACTTGGCTGTAATGTTGGTTTCATTTTGCCTTGGGACTGAGAAGTTGCATTTACCTTTGGAATAACTGCATCAGCAGGCCTATAAAACTCTGCAACATAGGTGTGATGATAGCGAGTATATAGTGTTATGTTTCAATATCATTGGGCTGCCACGTTCATTTGAACCAACTTTGATTTGAATAAATTTGGTTTAATTCGAAAAGGAGGGTTTTCACGGTTAAGCTTGCATTCATTTGTTTGATTCATTTTTTTTTATTGCTGGATTTATTATTTGTTTGCTGAAAGTAATTTGGATGGTTTCCCTTGTATCAAGTATACATTCTTTTCTCAGAATTTCACGTATAATTTACTTCAAGATAGTTGAGCATTCAATTGAGCACCTGCTTCAAGTGGATGTTAACTATTTTGATAGTGGCTGATTCGTTAATTCTCTATAGTTCATCCTCCTTTTCACTTTTCTGTTATCAAAATTCACAATTCATCATGTAAAGAACCCTGCTACTTTTATTGATACTGTTGGATATATTATACAGATATGCAAATAATGGATATGTTGCTTTTCTTTACTTATCCCTAGAAATTATACATATGTGTCACACAAATTTTTTAGGAGTTGGTATATTTAATATATTAACTTCAATCTTAACACACTTGTTACTTCACACATGCATGAAAACTTGGGACTTTGGAATTTGGGATCTTCTTTGTTTTGGCTTATTGTAGTTAAACTTCAAGATTTTAAAATCTTGGAGATGTTTTGCTTTGGTTTGTTGAAGCCTAAATAGGGAATTTTGGATGCTTTCTTTGCTTGTTTATTGAAACTGAAATTTAGAAGTTTACGATTTTCTTCACTTTAACCTATTGAAGCAGAACTTTGGAAATTCAAAATTTGTCATCATGGTGGTTTGTTGAAGCGAAATAGGGAATATAAACACACTTTCTTTGGAGATTTGTATATAGAGCATACAATTATTATTATTTGCATATATATATGCTTGAAGCTTGAACCTAAAATGAAATTTGTGGAAGTATTTGACAAATTATTTCTTTCGGTCTTGTAATGTGAAAGCATATAAAATTGTTTAATACATATATGGATTATTAAAGTGGAATATAAGTTTGAGGTGCGGGGTAACAGACAATGATGCAAAGAACCAATTATCAGCTCTTCTTATAGCTGAAAATATAAAAATCGATATTCAATTAGTGAGATGCTCTTTCACCCCTTAAGTCGTCGGAAGCTCCAACCCTTTTCAAAAGGCTTGAGAATTGGTGGTTAGAAAAGAATAGATACACAATAATCTATTACATAGATAATACACTTGCACAAGGAACAGATACTACCTCCACAAAATGATAAGTACCACGATACACAATAGACACTACACATTACACTCTATACGACAGATACTACATTTGTAACATATCACATATTACACACTAGACACTCCACATGACAGATACTACAAGAATAGATATTATATTTCTTTTGAAAGTCTAGACACTACACACACCATACCTCGATAAGTTCAGATATTATACATCATTTATCCTAACATCACACATAAGTGCACTACACCCAGATAAGTTCAGATACTATCTCAAATAGACATATTATACCTTTAATAAAATAAAAACTTTATTATTGGGTTTACCAATTCATTAAACGATAGGGTCTAGGGCTGTCTGATTATAGGAGTGATACGTTGGTGACCTCTAGTTGATATTGATAGGTTGACTTCGATATTTTATTTGTCTGTGGGATCAAGATAAAAGAGAAAAAAGGTCTAGTCTGCGCCTAACCCCAAATTAAAAGCTAAAATCCCACTTTAAATTTTTATATGCTTATCACTTAGCCTTTCTTTTATAATCTACAAATGTTTATCTAACCCCTTTATATCATGCAATTGTAATATGTTTTGTAGCATTGCCAGAATTAATTAGTACATTTAGCTCTTTCAGTTTTGTTCCATTACTGCACATTTCTTTCTTTATTGCACAGTCTTTCTTTTCTTTATATTGTTTTACTTTCATAGTTTTCCTTCAGTCTTTTCCCGTTACAGTACTTTACTACACAGTTGTTTCTTTCCAGTACCGTATTGTACTATAGACATTCACCTGTATTTATACTTTCAAATATTGTTTTCCTAGCATGTTTGTATAACACCCAGGATAGACCGTTTGAGACATGATTTTCTCTTTTCTTTATCCTTTTCTCGAGACAAGACGGCGAAAACATCAAATGATGATTTATCCCCAGGCAACGATCAAGACGACAATCTAGGGCAAATGACAATTCATCTCCGGACAACGGTCGAGACAACAACAGAAGACAGACGGAGGAACTTCAACTGAGTCTCGATAGATTTAAATAACATACTTATAGGACGTTGAAGTTGTTCATCTGGTACGACGTAAATCCTCATATGTTATCTTTTAGGACTTTCTACGATATCGTACGATACAAGTCCTAAACTTTTTAGGGTTCCGAGGTCGTCGTCTAGTACGACATAAATCCTCTTATTTCCTCGGACCATTTACATATGAAATGTAATTACAAGTCCCCGAATGTCTAAATAATTTGCAGGACTAAAACCTCAAATAATTTCTCTTTCAAAGATGTAAAGCAAATCATAGATTAGTTTGAGATGTCACTGAATCTTATTCGATATCTTCGATATCTCATACTCTTCACTCCTTTGGATTCCAGAAATAACTGTCTTTATTTTGAACCTACCTTTACTTTTTCTATAAGCAATCGTGGAAACCTAAACGTTGAATTCTTGATGATAAAATTCTGATCTTAATCGAGAGTTTTCTTAGGTGACTTCGGTTGTCTAAGATGTAATTAACTATAGTGACTTGTCTCTATAGGTGATTAAGAACCCAAATTAATCTAAGCCCTGTCTAATTTGTGCATCAGATAGGGGAATTTGTCGGCTATAAATNAACTTTTTCTATAAGCAATCGTGGAAACCTAAACGTTGAATTCTTGATGACAAAATTCTGATCTTAATCGAGAGTTTTCTTAGGTGACTTCGGTTGTCTAAGATGTAATTAACTATAGTGACTTGTCTCTATAGGGGATTAAGAACCCAAATTAATCTAAGCCCTGTCTAATTTGTGCATCAGATAGGGGAATTTGTCGGCTATAAATTTTGCAGACCAAAATAATCATAAACTTTTAAGTTTAGATAGTTAAGCTTACTAATAAGTGATACGATCATCCTTCCAGATGATATATCATTTATGGTATCGTATTCAACTATTTAAACTATTAGATATATGAGGTCTATTTGGTCTCATCATTTTCGAAAATAATAAAAAATACCATTTTCACAAAATTAAAATTACATCATATATTATATTAAATTTAAATTTTAAGACCTTATTTTCAAAGAAGAAAAAAAAATAGTCGACAGACACCATGGTATTGTAAGTGTAAGTAACAAACTTTGGATGGTAGGCATAAGAATTGTGTTGTACGTAAATTTCTCAAAATTAAATAAGCATACTATATCTGAAATCTAAAAGATAGATGGTTACATTGAACTTTTGAATGAGTTTCCAGATTTTTTGTCGAGTCCGCCTGAAATTCTCTATAGATGTGCCAGTATAAGAATTTTCCCAACTGAAAAGCTTCAGGTACTCCTTCAAATCTTTTTCTACAATCCCTTTGCCAGCTTCAATGCGTTCTAATACTCTGGCAAAAGGTAAAGGCAAATGATAAGAGCTAATGATTCAATTAAGAAACCTTTCCGAAACACTTCGAACAATTTCAAGGAAACTTACCTTGGAAGGAATTGCACATAATATCCAAAAGTATTATACAGAATTTTCAGGGTTTCTTGCACATGAGGACTGCCATAGAAGCATAAAAACATTAGCACGATATCACCCAATGTTAACCACAAATATGATAGCTACGTGATTCTTAGTTGAATATTTTTTGCTATCAATCCATGGTCACTGCTCATCCCTGATTAGCAGGTTTTTCTATATGTTCAGTTAATTTTTCTATCACAACAGCATAACAATCATTCTAGCTAATTAAAACAAGGAAGAAAAACACCAAACATTTTTAGTACTTACACAAAACTCTAGACGAGATGCAATTTTATCTGCCATAATTATTTAGAAGAGCAAACAACAGAAAACCTTTTGGGGAAAAACTCATTGATTAGTCTGATTTTAAAAATAAATGTTCCTAAAATAATTCCACCTACATGCTAAACCTTTCATATTACCACAATAACTGCACCATGCTATTAAATCAATCCCGCCATCCATAGAATCAATCTAGCAAGGATGGAATCCAGCTACCTTATTTCAAATTTGCTCCAGATTTAGTCCACATACATGCCAACCCTTTCATCTTACCATAGTAACTGCATCAAGCAATTAAATCAAGCCCCCCATCCACACAATCAATCTAGCAAGGATGGAATCCAGCTACCTTATTTCAAAGTTGCTCCAGATTAGACCATTCAATTTATTCAACCAAAGTGTAATGGGTGGTTAAAATCAGGTTCATCTTACCATAGTAACTGCATCAAGCAATTAAATCAAGCCCCCCATCCACACAATCAATCTAGCAAGGATGGAATCCAGCTACCTTATTTCAAAGTTGCTCCAGATTAGACCATTCAATTTATTCAACCAAAGTGTAATGGGTGGTTAAAATCAGTAATATAACAGTGAAAATTTAACTAACTGCAGCTAACGTTTGAATTTAGTTGTAGATTGCAGCATATAGTGCATTATGGTGAATATCAAATATCATTTCAAAATGAACAAAAATAAAGAAATTAAAATTATACAAAATAGCTAAAAAAGCTCATCCTCTTAAACTTATCATTTGATATTTCACAGTTAAAGCTGGCCAGTCAAAGCATAAAAAGCATCTAAGAGTTGTATGCAATAGCCTAAGATACTATCACATATAATTATTGCAATTAGACCAAGAGTTA
>JXCR01147642.1:128257-141344 GCA_002079205.1 Phalaenopsis hybrid cultivar
ATATATATATATATATACATAGCACCCCTTATTTATAATGAGAACTAGGACTTACTTTAGGCAATATTTAAAATAAGAAAAAAGAATCAAAATAAAAGCCTGGATTGGGCAAGGAAGAATAAACTAATAGAATTTCGTATTAGGTAAGGATGAGTAAAATAAGTCAAAAATTAGATTTGGTAAGGACTTATAATAAGAAAGTACTAGAAAGGAAAGAGTGAAGGGGAGAGAAAGGAAAGAGAGAGGTGTCATGTCGGAAGCCCCTCCCCTTGAAGACCAGCCAGTTCAACAAAACTAGACCGAACTCTTCAGGTCGGTCCTCCATAGGCCCCGTGTCAATCTCCCAGGTGACAAGTGACGCTTGATCTCGCTCTTTGCTTTTGCGCATCGAACCAACGCAGTTGATGCAAGCCAGTCCAGCCACCCCCGCTGAACCGGTCCAACACTATTAAAAGACGCACGATTCTTTTCCTCAGGCTCATCTTCCGCAATCAACTCACCCACCCGGCTCATCTTCAGCAATCGATCCCCCCCCCCCCCCCCCCCCCCCCACCCCCCCCCCCCCCCCCNGTGTGTTAGGAATAAAAAACTTGTAGCTAACAACTTAAGTGGAACAAAAATGAATATTAAAACAAATATGTTGTAGAATTAGGAATGATAAAGTAATAAATAATAATCAAATAGAATATGGAAAATAGCAAGGCAAGGGCCACAAAGGAAAAATGATGCATCCATAAGAAATGCCTAATTAATCTGGATGAATTATAAAAGAAAAGAGAAACAGCCAAAGTTCAAGTGGCTTGAAGTTCTGCAAAATAATTTTCCAGAAGTTAACCCCTATAGTCCAACTCAACAAGAATGAAGGTAGACTCATACAGTCAAACTCAAATAAAAACAATAAGTATGAGGTTTAAAGCATAATTTCATTATTTACCTAGAACAAACTTGCAAGTGAATACCATTTTTAAGTTGCCCATGAAATGCAAGAAGAAGAAGAAGACGCTTCTTGAATTCCCCTATGCTAGATGTACAAATAAACTCCTCGACACTGAAACAACATTATAAGCAGCATGAATCATCTCAAAAAAGGAAATAAACATAATTAATGAGAAGAAAGAAGCAAAGTCGTGCATGCCTTTGTATAGTTAGCAAATCATCAACTACAGCATCTCCAGAGAAACTACGATGAAGAACGCTATACAGTGGAAACCATAGCTGCATTGCATCAAAAAATAAGACTTAGTATTACATGATCATAACATAACTACATATTAATGAGAGAACAATAATCATCTACCCCGATCTTACCTTTGTAGCATTCACCTCATGTTGCTCACTAACGTCATCAAGTAAGGTAGGCCATGAGTCAACTTCAAGCTTTTGCCAAGACGATACTATATTATATAATAGTTGGAGATCATCTGTGGACAATGAAATTTGTTCAAGAACCTATATAAAGACGCAAAGATTAATCCAAATGAAATCAAGACCTTACCTTTAAGAGAAAACCTGGGATCATTCTCTTTAAAGAACTGAATTTTACCAGCAAGCAGTTGCAATCCAGGCAGAGCCTTCACATTTTGCAAAAATCAATGTAAGATGGCAATGCGCATAAAGAGTGGGATTAGTGAACTGAAGGAAACATTGAGTTCAAAGTTCTGATAAATTACTTTTGGCAATGGAGTGCATGGTGAAATGTTCAAAAGTGTTTCAGTGATCTCCATTATTTTCATAAGACCGGGATGACCTGGCCATTCTTCGAGAAAAGATGTAACCTTATTTTGGATGGCAGTTATTGGTTCAACCATTTTGAACATGACTTCTGGATTTGAATCCTATAGATGAAGTAAAGGTAGCGTAAGAAACTTTTACTGCATAAAAAGGATCAATAATCGCAAAGATGAACTTGTTTAGTACCTTGTATACATTATAAGAATGACCAGATTTAGTGCTAGAGGACCACTGATACTCTAGACACACATATAAAAGATGTTCTGGAAGTAGATTGTCATCCATTGTTGAGGAGGTTAGTGATTGAAAGCCTGGTAAGAGAGGAGAAACTAGATTACTTAGTGTGGAATAGTATGGCGAACAACTTTTGGAGGCCAGTGCTTGAAACAATATGATCACCTTCTATAATAGTTTTTCCTAGCCTGTAAGAGTCCATAAATAAATGCAGTCTCTCATCTTCGGTGATTAGGCAAACACCAGGCTGTATTATGCACCGCCATTAATTTAGATTTAAATTTAACTGTTGCATGTTTAATAAGTGAAGCAAAACACCTCATTCATAACTATAAACAAAACAAAAAAACAAAACTATGTCTGTGAATGATACTAGAACTAGTTAGAAAATCAGCAAGAAACAAAAGTAACTTTTATTAATATTGAAATCAGGCTACAACACAATACAAACATAAAGGGAAATATAATGATGTACCAATCTCCGACTCGGACCAAAAGAGAAGAACCGTGACAGTGGTGGTGTCCGCGAAGTGGTAAGGGAGCGGGTCAAGGCCGGAGGTTGTGAAGGGGGATCAAATGGGTGATTTGGGAGGCCAGTAAGTGGGTTGGTGCGAACGTAGAGTAACTGGACAGCAGGATTTGCTACAGAGAAAGTGGCGGTTGGCCCGAAGATGAAATCTGGAAAATTGTACTGCAAGGTTATGTTGTTGGGGGAGGGCGGCTGGGTGCTGAGATGCAGTATGAGGAGCTGGACAACAGGTTATACCATAGGGAAGGGTCGGCTGGGTGCTGGGAGGAAGTCTGGCAAGCTGGACAGAAAGGTTATGCTCTTGGGGAAGGGCAGCTGGGTGTTGGGATGAAGAGGAGGCCGGCGATAGAGAAGAGGGGGTATTGGGGGGTGGAGGAAGGGTTAGGTAAGGGTTAAAAGGAAGATGCAACATCACCTCGGAGTAAGATACAACCAGAGCATTATCACCTCCTTAGATACAATCTTACAAAAGAGAAAAGGACCACATAGGAAATCTGAAAGCAAACATAGCAAAAAAAAAAAAAAAAATTTATAAACATAGCACCCCCTATTTATAATGAGGACTAGGACTTACTTTAGGCAATGTTTACAATAAGAAAGAAGAATAAAAATAAAAGTCTGGATTGGGCAAGGAAGAATAAACTAATAGAATTTTGTATTAAGCAAGGATGAGTAAAATAAGTCAAAAATTAGATTTGGTAAGGACTTATAATAAGAAAGTACTAGAAAGGAAAGAGTGAAGGGGAGAGAAAGGAAAGAGAGAGGTGTCGGGTCGGAAGCCCCTCCCCTTGAAGACCGGCCAGTTCAGCAAAACTAGACCGAACTCTTCAGGCCGGTCCTCCATAGGCCCCACGTTAGTCTACCAGGTGACAAGCGACGTTTGATCTCGCTCTTTGCTTTTGCGCATCGAACCAGCGTAGCTGGGAGCAAACCAGTCCAGCCACCCCCGCTGGACCGGCCCAACACTATTAAAAGACGCACGATTCTTTTCCCCAGGCTCATCTTCCGCGATCAATTCACCCACCCGGCTCATCTTCAGCAATCGACTCCCCCCTCATGCCCTAATCTCGCGCCTCCTAGCCTTTGCTCGCCCACTTCAAAGCCTTTCCATTTCTTCTCCTCCTTCCTTCCAAGGTTGTCTCCCCTCTTTCCTATTTATACATGTTATTTCTCAGGTCTAACCAACTTTTGTGTGATTTGTTTTCTGATTTCAGATTGTATTCCTAGTGTTTCACTCTCTTGAGGAATGTATCCTTCGGTGGAGTGGTGCTACAGCTATATCCCACCACGGTGATGTGTATCTCCACTCCATTTCCTTCTCTAGACCATTGTTCATCCTCCACTAAAGCCCCTCCACTGCTCTCCCTAGCATTACCCTTTGCTACCGCAGTCTACGCAGCACCTCCAAGTTCTTCCCAAACCTCCTCTAGTTGGTGCCTTCCATGCCAGTGCCTCCCCTGTCTACTGTCGCACCCCTGAAACTTCCCAAATGACATTCCAACCATCATAATCTCGTCTGACAGCCCTTTTCCAGCAAACTACAACACCAATTGCCTCCTCCCAGCACCCCTCCAGCTCTGACATACACCCTGACACCCTCCTAGCCACCACTGGCACTTCCTCAACCTTCCGACCGAGTTTCCACCACGATGTCAGCGATGGCTAGGACTGTTTCTGATATATTCTTAAACTTTTTTTCTGCAATCACTATTTTATTTTACTGTTTGTGTATTGTTTCATTGTCTATGTAGCCATGTTTGTTGTTTTTGAGTCCTCATTGGTTAGAAAGTGTTCTTGCACTTGTCTTTTATAATTTCAACAATAAAATTAGTTGTATTCCAGTCATGGTTTGGGTGAACTCCAGTATCACCGGGGTTGGGGAGCTTCGACCTCATTAGTCAATGCTTCTGGTTCTTCGTCTATAATATGAGAAGCATTAGGATCCCACTGACAATTGTATTGCCCTCCAAGGAACCTAAGGGTCTTTCCCAATTTGCGAGAAAATATCCATATTGATCTGTCCTCATGAGCCTGTGGACCACGCCTATACTGTTGAATCTTCCCAAAGTAACCACGATTGGTTCAATCAGACGAGCTGTGAGAGTAATCTAACCCTTCCCTCACGGTGGTGGTGCCAATGGTACCGTGTCGACCTGACATACCCTCAGTCGTGTTTGTCGTGTATCTGGAGAGAGTGCCTCGACCCTCTCGTCTGGTATCATCACTAAACTTGATCCCAATAATGCCACTCTGTTGGTGAGGGCTCCTGTGATCTCAGGCTCCGCTGAGGAAAGTAAGATGATGCGCTTCCCCTCTTTGGTAAAGGAATATGTGTTCTTGAATTCATTGTGTTTAGTCCTTCGGTCAAACCCCCACAGTCTTCCTAAAAAAAGGTGGCAGACATCCATAAGGACCACTTCACACCACACTTGGTCCTGCAGCTGGCCTTACATCGACAACTCTACCAAGCATCTTTGGTCGATGCTAATTCGATTCAAGTTCTTCAGCCATGTCAGTGAATATGGCTGGGAATAACTCTGAGAAGCAAAACCCAATTTCTACACCATCTGTGTCAATGTCACGTTCTTATTGCTCTTGTTATAGATAATGATGCTACATACATTTCTCTTTACAGTGCAGTGGGTATAGAATATGTTGCGGCAAAGCCGTTGCAACTCCCTCGTGTCGGTCTACAAAATCTATCAAATCATGAGCGTCACTCCTTCATTTGTTTGGAGTTGATACACCTCACCCTGTTCCTCAACTTTCTCCATCACTAACCTCTTTCACGACACCCTGATCTGTAAGTGTGACTACCCTACTCGTGAGACATTTGGAGGCTATATCGTCGTAGCGTGACATCTGTAACACGTTCTGGCCGAAACAATATTGGAGGAGCTACCTTTCTCCTGTTTCTTCCCGCTCTAATCCAGAGTATCATTCTCATGTTCGGGCTTGCTAGTGTCTTCGAGGTTACCCTTGTCGGTGGTGGTAAATGTAGGTGATTGTCTGACTGAAAGTTGCTTCCTGAAGGATGGTTGTTGTTTGCTTTGTTTTTGCTATCTTTCCACCTTCAAGGCTAGTGTCTGGACATCCCCCAACATCCAAAACGGTTGTAGTTGCACCGCATTACTAATACTAGGCTTCACGTCCCCAAAGTATCTGGCTATTGTATTCTCCTCTGGCTCTGTCAGATCACACTTCATCTGAAAGTGATCAAACTGCTCTGTGAACTCCTCTACTAATAGATCCCTCTGTTGTAGGTCATGGAGCTTTATAAACATATCCAGATGGTAATGGGTTGAAGGTATTTTCTCAGCATTGTTTTTTCATCTTCTCTCACCTAGCAATCGTATTGTTGCGCTCCCTTTTTCTCTGTCTCTGTAAGTTTTGCCATGACCAAAAGACACTTTTCTTCAATTTGATAGCAACTAGCTTGGCCTACCTGTCCTTTAGCAAATCTTTATACTCTAAACTTAGCTCAATAGCTTGTAACCAATCAATGCATTCCTCGGGATCCATACCACCTTCAAACTCTAACAGATTTACTTTGATGTCGAAGTCTTTGTGCCCTCCAAATGATATCTCTTCTCTGCCAGTCTCCCTCTGAGGGGGATTCAGACACCCCTCTCTCGAACTCCACTGATATTTTCTAAACTATTGTGGCCTATCTTTTCCATCATTGAAATTATCCATAAGGATAGGATTCAGATCTTCATCTCGTTCTCCTCTTCGACTCTCCAAATCTTAGTTGAATGTAGCCTCCTTCTATGTTAACTCTTCAATCTCTGCAAGCCTTTGTTGAAGACGACAAAGCTCTTGTCGTATCTCTTCCCAAGTAGGCTCATGCATATTTTTCCTTGGTGGCATGGCTAAGGTTTAGGAATATGAGGGAATTTTTTTTTTTTTTGTGCGAGTGGAAAAGTTAATTGGTGGTAGAAAAGATAATTTTTGGGTTATGAAGGATGCTAGGAAACCCAAGGATAGGACTAGGATTAGGCTAGCTCTGATACCAAATAATACCGGAACTAGTTAGAAAATTAGTGTAAACAAAAGAAACTTTTATTAATATTGAAATAGGGTTACAACACGACACAAATAGAAAGAGAAATACAATGATATACCAATCTTTGGCACATACCATAATAGAAGATCTGTGATGTTGGTAGTGTTGGCAAAGTGATAAGGGAGCGAGTCAATGTCGAAGGTTGTGAAAGGGCATCTAAGGGGTGATTTGAGAGGCCAATGGGTGGGTTGGGGCGAGCATGGAGTGGTTAGACAACAAGATTTGCTACGGGGAAAGTAGCGGTTGGCTCGGGGATGAAGTTTGGGAAACTGGACAACAAGCTAATGATGTTGGGGGAGTTGGAAAAAAAGTTATGCTGCAGGGAAGGACTGGCTGGGTGATGGGAAGAATTCTGGGAAGCTGGATAACAAGGTTACGATGTTGGGGAAGGGTTGACTGGGTGCTGGGAAGAAGTCTGGGAAGCTGGATAGCAAGGTTACGATGTTGGGGAAGGGTCGGCCGACGACGGAGAAGAGGGGGAGGAGAAGGGTTAGGTAAGGGTAAAAAGGAAGAAACAACACTACATCGTAGTAGGATATAGTCGGAACATCACCACCTCCTTGAATACAACCCTACAAAAAAGAAAATGACTCCACACAAAAAATCTAAAAACAAACACATCAAAAATTTAAAAACTCTAAGCATAACACCCCTACTTATAATGAGGACTAGGACATATGTTAGGCAATGTTTAAAATAAGAAAAAATAATAAAAATAATAAGAATTTAAATTGGGCTAGGACGAATAAACTAATAGAATTTCAAATTAGGCAAAGATGAGTTAATCAAAATTTAGAATTGGTAAGGACTTATAATAGGAAAGTACTGTGCCGAAAAGAGTCGAGGGGGGAAGAAAACAAAGGGAGAGGTGTGGGGTCGGCAGCCCCTCCCCTTAAGGACTGGCCGATTCAAAGCTTGACCGAACTGCCCAAACCGATCCTCCTTAGCCCCCGCGATAGTGAACACACTTTGGATCTCAATATTACAAGGAAGAATTAAACAACCACAAAGTCAATTAGACCATAAAAGAGTACCAAAGAATGAAAAGCCTAAATAATAGGAAAGTCATTATTGAATTTAGGGCGAAATGGAGAGAAGATAAAGATAAATTGAGAAGGACAAACAAAAATATGGATGCAAACATAGCATAGCATAGATGCAAACATGCTTCTGCACAAAGGACAAACTCAAAACAAAGTAATATAGTAGTGGCATAATCTAGTGATAAATATAACTTACACATTTAAGGAAACTTCCTGACCCAAATAATTGATTATGAACTTGTACCAAACTCCTCAAAATTGACTCAGGAATCAATGACCAGTCCTCTTCAACGTTGCCAATTTCCTTTGAAGGTTCCTTCTATGAAAATTAATAGTTTCAATTAGAAAAAGGAGGAGCAAACATGAAAACTCCTAAAAGTTGTAGAGGTTCTGCATACCACTTTAGAAAATTCTTGCTCCATCAACAATTCTTGCTGCTCAGATGAGAGATTCCCGTCTGATTCCATCATACCAAGTGAAGTTATATCTCCATTCAGAACATCATCCAATGAGATCGAACGGGAACTAAATTTGTAATATTGAGCTTCCTCTTCTTTTGATGCTTTTTCCTTAGATTTCATCCGCATCCAAAAGCTTGAAAAGCGTCGAAATATCTCATTCAAAAGCTAAATAAATACACACCACCATAAGGATTAGCATAATGTAAGCATCTAACAATTTTATTTCATCATTTCACAATAGCACTTGAAAACTGCACTTACTAAGAAAGAACCCTTTTCCAGAACAAGAGAACTACTAATATTGTGAGCTACATGAAGTAAAGTAATGTGGCAAATAATTGATTGTTGCTTCAAATGTGAAATCTGTAAATCAGATGACATTAACTCATAAATAAATAAATAAATAAATAAATATAAAATAAATGGCAGTCTACATACATCTTGGAGTGTACTGACTTCATTGGAAATAAAAATCAAAGAGCTTAGTAGATTTATGTCAGGAATCTGAACTCTTTCAGAGTCATTATGTTCACATGCATTCAATTTCGGACTAGATAAGTTCTTATGAGTGATAAGGTTACGCCTGACTGGCAAAACTTTAGGAAACTGCATAAGAGAACAAATTGGAGCCTGCAGAGAAAAATGACTTTACGGGTCAATATGTAATTTCGTATTTAAAAGTAATAAATAAATATATAATGTTACTAATCCAGGGAGAAATGTTAGTTAGAGGTTTGGATGGTGGCACTATTAATCTATGATGCCCAAATACTTTAAATGAGTTTCATTTTTACGAAGCATACTTGAATTTAACTAACTAATATCTCAGTTAATGCGCGGGAAATCATTACTGAATCTAAAATGATTGTCATGTACACAGAAAAGAAAAGAACAGAAAATGCACCAAATTATAGAAAAAGCAATGATATAAAAGATTACAATATCTGCTCTATATCAAAGGACGTCTATACAAAGTAAACTGCACTAAAAGAAAAGAAGCTTGATTTTTTAGTTCACATGAAAATACTCAAGTAAAATGACTCCTAACGAAAAATAAAAATAATACAACAACAACAACAAGCCTTTATCCCACTATGTGGAGTCAGCTACAGGAACCCTTTTTCTCCATTACCTCCTATTGAGTGTCACATTTTCATTTAATTCTCATGGATTAAGATCATTTTTTATAAAATATGTCCAAGTCTTTTTAGGTCTATCACTGCCTTTCTTAACAAAAGTCGCATAAAAAATATCTACTCTCTTAACCAGATCATCAGATGGTCGATGTTTAATATGAAAAAGCCATCTAAGATGACTCTCTCTAATTTTATCCACCTTGCAGCTACACCAACCCTATCACGGATATATTCATTTTGCATTTTGTCTAGTGTCAAACCACTCATCCACCTAAGCAATCTCATCGCAGCAACACTTAACTTTGTTTTATGCTTCTCTTTTGAAGTCCAACATTCTGCGCCATATAGTATTACAAGTCTCACCACCATCTTATAAAATTTTCCTTTAAGCCTAAGCGGTACTTTTCTATCACACAATAGGCACGTTGTATTCCTCCACTTCAACCAACCAACTTGAATTCTACTAGTAACATTCCCATCTAAATCACCATCACTTTGAACGATAGACCCGAGATATCTAAAACGCTCACAACATTCAATGATTTGATCACCCATAGAACTACTACTACTAAAATTACATTCCATGTATTCAATTTTAGGTAAACTCAAACAAAAAAAATAATAGATTAAAATAATTTAAATTTTTTGCTAAATATTATTTTTTGAAGAGATTATATAGATTGTAAGGTCTACATACTATGATACAACAGTTAAATGTTATGTTGACAAATTTGCATAAAGTCTGTGTATGTAGCATACATTATATGTCTATAAAGTAGTTATGAGGTCTCCACCATAAGATATATGTTTGTTGAGAGAAAATAAACTTTATATTATTGACTGAAAAAGATTGGGCCTATATAGTAATTCTACATTGTCATCATAATACCAAGTATGGTGGGTTACACCAATTTAGAAACCATCTCATGAAGGACAGTTACACTTTCTCTAATGGATATTGAAATCACAGAGTGACGCGAGAGCTTATCAGGACACTGTATTGTAGCTGCTACAGTACCGCGATCAAGCCCTTCCACCTTTTCTAGTTGATCCTGTCCCTTTATATCATTTTCCTTACCCAACTTCCTTTCCTAGCCTAGCCTTTTCCTATCATATTACTTTTTCTTTTTGTTTTCTTTCCATTCCTATGATCTTTTATTCCTATCTACTAGCTTCTATATATATATATATATATATATATNNNTATATATATATATATATATATATATATCTGTGTGTGCGTGTGCGCACGCTTGTTTAGAGGGGGATTTTGATTGTTTTCCCTTTCGAGAGCAGTATTCAAAGACGAGGTGTTCTGACTGTAACTCGCTCGAGGTGGTGACAGTCCCCTCAAAATCAAATGGTGCTATGGTTGTATTTCAATTATGTAGAGATATTTAACTCTGCAACCTTTACAACCATCCCCCTTGCTGTCGCAGTCACCGGACATCCCTCCCCCTATTGTCCCGCGGTCCACCGTCCTTCCCCTTTATTGCCCCCTCGTTGTCCCAGCCACCCGCTTCATAATTTTCGTTGTCATAGACCCCCACCTTTGATGTCCAGTCTGCCAATCCTTCCTTTTATTGTTCTAACTATGCCCCACCATCCTACATCACCGCTGCAACTCCACAGACCCTTCCCCTTGATGGCATATCAATGTCTAGCTATCTCAGGTTTTCTGCCCCATCACAATAGCCGCCCAAAATCCCTTCCCTGTTACAACTACCACCCAACCATCCCAATCATCTACCAATACTTTTAAACCCCTAACAACCACCACCATCAACTTTAATCCACCATAATGTAAGTTTTTGTGTCGTATTTGTTGTAATCCACATTTAGTGTGTGAGTTGTAACCGTCTATTTGATTTTCAGTGAAAATATTTGCTTTCGTTATTATGATTTGGATTAACTTTGGTATCATTTGATATCAAAATTAGGCTAAAACTAGTCCTATCGTAAGGTTTCCTAACATAAGCCTCTACCCAAGCCACCTCCAAAAAATTTCTTTCCAACCACCCACCAAACTATAGCAAAATTTTGACATAACTCTAATTTCCATTTGCCGATTTTCAAAACCAGCAACCCAAATTAAATTTTCTACACCTCCAGTCTCATGCTCCCTCTTTCACCTCAAAACCATAAACCCTAGCCATGCTTCCAATGAGATATATGCCCGAGCCTTAACCGGAAAGAGATACAGTGAGAGATCCACCAACTTCAACGGAAACTTGCGGACATTAAAAATGAAATCTAGGGGGAGATTACTCTCGACCGTGATCTGGAGAGTCGAAAGAGAGAACTGAAGAATCTGAAGATGAAGCAAGAGATACAATGTCAGTTTCAACCAGCTTATTACATATATAGTGTTAATACCACAACTTCAGAAGTGAAGAGATCACATCACCGAACGACCACTACATCTTACAGGCAAAGTTCAAAAATCTTACAGCAAGAGTACACCCAGAAGAACACCTAAGACGACTCCGCCAGAGAAAAATTTGATTCAGAGTGCAAAACAAGTGAAACCAATTTGCATCCTTAAATTTGTCTCAGCTAGAGTCTTTATCTTAGAGTCAACTGGAATCGATGGTGTCTCTTCTTCACAGGTTGAAAATTGAAATAACAGTAGTTGTTCAAGAAGATGGTGACTCTGACGTAATGGGCATTCAAGCAGAGTACGAGATTGTGATGCCTCGAGCTAGCATTTTACAGACGTTGAGAGGAACGTCAGTAGGACTGACTTTGGATGTCCAAAGCGGCCATGAATTTGAGAAGCCGATATCAGAGACATGACAACCTCTAAAAAGAAAACTTCAAACCATTCAGATCTATAGGCTCATTCCTGAATTGACCCTATTAAGGGAGGTCTAGCACATCATAAAGGGGACCCTTTTGTGCCACGTCAGTAAGATTAACTGAAGTTATTGAGATGTTAGATTCAGTTCATCATAGTGCCCATCATCAGATGTTCAGGTAGGAGGGATGAACACTGTCCTTGAAACTTGTTTTAGAAGCTGAAATGGGAAAGGAAATTCTTCAACAAAATTTAGGTCCTATCAGTGAAGAGGAGAAGTGAAAGTGGTTGCTAGTGAGAGTGGTACAGTCTGCTACAGATTTCATCCCAGAGTTGATTTCGCTTCACATACTTGTTTATCAGCTACATTTCACTGAGTACTAGAAGTGAAAGAAGCAAATTTCAGACTTAAGGGCTCGAGAGTTAAAGTTGTGGAAACCTACATCTATATGCAGCTCCAGCATAGGATGTGCCAAAAATGGATGTATATTTATTTATCAAGACATGTGAAATGACAACGCCTAAAAGGCCGATCTACAAGGANGTAGTCAAAGACGAGCTGCCCCGACTGTAACTCGCTCGAGGTGGTGACAGTTCCCTAAAAATCAAATGGTGCTATGGTTGTATTTCAATTATGGAGAGATATTTAACTCTGCAACCTTTACAACCACCCCCCTTGCTGTCGTAGTCCCCGGACATCCCTCCCCCTGTCGTCCCGCAGTCCACCGTCCTTCCCCTTTATTACCCCTCATTGTCACAGCCACCCGCTTCATTATTTTCGTTGTCCCAGACCCGCACCTTTGTTGTCCCAGTCTGCCAATTCTTCCTTTTATTGTTCTAACTATGTCCCACCATCCTACATCACCACTGCAACTCCACAGGCCCTTCCCCTTGATGGCATATTGATGTCTAGCTATCTCACGTTTTCTGCCCCATCACAATAGCCGCCCAAAATCCCTTCCCTGTTACAACTATCACCCAACCATCCCAATCATCTACCAATACTTTTAAACCCCTAACAACCACCACCATCAACTTTAATCCACCATAATGTAAGTTTTTGTGTCGTATTTGTTGTAATCCACATTCA
>JXCR01147642.1:142229-209694 GCA_002079205.1 Phalaenopsis hybrid cultivar
CTCCCCCCCAATTCCCGAGATAGACGAGGAAGCATATCGAGACACGGTATTTTTGTTGCTACAGCACCGTAGCACAACCCCTTTACCATTCCTACTTGATCCTTTACTTTTCTATCATTATTTTCGTCCACCTCCCTTTTCTATCCTAGCTTTTTCATATTATATTTCTTTCATTTCCTATGACCTATTCGTATCTAGTATTAGCTTTTATTATTATTATTATTATTATTATTATTATTATTATATTGTGTGCTTGTTTAGAGGGAAATTTTGATTGTTTCTAATTTCATATTGTGGCCTCTAAGGCATTTTCCCTTCTGAAAATTGCATCACCTCCGCAGCCCCACAAGCCCTTCCCCATGCTGTCATACCACAGTCTAACTATCCACACTTACTACCACCCTCAAAACAACCATCCCAAATCTCTTCTGTCACAACCACCAACTTCAAATCACCACCCAACCATCCCAATTATCTATCAACACTATCAAACCCTTGACGACCACCACCACCAACTTAAATCCGCCCTAGTGTAAGTTTTTGTGTCGTATTTTTTTATAATTACCCTTTCAATGTGTGATTGTAACCGTTTATTTGCCTTTGAGTAATAATATTTGTTTTCCCTATTGTGGTTTGTGTTAACTCCGATATCACAGAGATAATATAGAAATGAAAAGAAAAAAAAACACAATCAAAGTTAACAAATATTTCATAGAGCCTCACGTACAGTGATTATGCTCACAGTAAACGGTAAAAACGAAATAATTGGAAATGTACGTCAACAATTTGCTTAAAATTTTGACAACAGGGAAATTAAAGGAATTTTATTTATAAATTCAAACTGAACTCGCCGATATATTTAAATTCACAACCAGATGCAGCTTTCACCCAAAAAAAAATGAAGTGGATTTAGAAAACCAACCAATGGGTCAGACAAATGTTTGGTTCGACTTGAAATGACAACTATGAAATGCTCTTTCAAATAAGCAGAACTATACATAAACTAGCATTATAAACTTACCAAAATACTATCTATGTTAGTTATCCCAATCTTCTTCATATATTCTCTTTCCACGATACCGGATATGACCAATGACAGGCCAAGCTTCATTTCATACACAGCAACCTGAATTGGTTGAACAAAGTCTATGTACTCTGAAAAATCTTCTGACAATCTATTAATAAAGGATTTTGAAGTGGCCTGAAAATTCGTAAATCCAAAAGAATAAGATAATGCATAAACGAACAAAAAAGTTCACGAAGCTGCGTAAAAGTATGCCTCACCTGCCAGTTATTTGCCATCTCAATCATAGTTTCAATATCTGCATGGCATCTGAGATTATTTAGCAGCGAGGAGCAAGATACAACAAGCTCATTAAAATTACAACATGCTACTTTCAGCTTTTTATATTTTGAAGGTTCTGGGCGAAAGACAACCTGAGAGCAACACGATTGTTAAAAATAACTCAACTTTCTTGATAAAATTTCAGCGAGATAGACCCGAGAAGTAGAATGGCAAGAAAACTTCAGAAAATGGTCATAAAAGGGTTCAAGCAAGGAGAAGCAAGCCATCAGCATCAACAGAGTTTATTAGAAAGCTAAATTCAAAGGTATTATTGAATAGATTAAAAAAATGAAAATTATGCAAAAAATACAGTTATACATAAAAGAAAATTCTAATTTCCAAACATAGAATTTCGTGTTTGACAACTGATCAATCATACACCCTAAACACTAGTTTTGAAGTATTTAAGTATTACCTTAGCTCGTGCTCGTTTCTCTTCCATCTCCAACTTCTCTTGAAATCCTCTAAGTTTCTCATCCACTATGACACTGCTTTGTCGAGATAGATACTCGCATTCTTGGCGTACCTGACAGTTAAAAATGAGAAGAAACCTATCAGTACAGCCATCTGCCAGCCCTATGCAAACAACTTTAAAACACAAAGCATACACCTCTAGAGGCTTTTATCATGGCAAAGAGTTTTTGATTTAAGCAAAGTTTAAAAAAAATCAACTCACTGAATTATGAATTATATGTTTCTTTTCATTCTCAACAGAGAAGGTCACCATAATATACCAAGGAATTTAAAAATTGAAGCATGTTTCATAAACTAGAAAACAAAAAGAAGAAAGAACCTTTTTCTCAAGTTCAAGAAGGGACTTCCTCTGTAGTATCCATGAATACTTCAAACCATTCTTCACAACAGGATCATGCCCATCTGGGTCTACTAAAAGATGGAAGCGTAGTATCCCAATATGAACCCATGCTTGGCCAAGGCAATAAAAGTTTGTATAAATACCTGATGAACATTATTTAATTTCATCTTAAAATTATTTTTGTCAAGAGAAGGCGCTGGCAATATGCATGATTAAAAAATGACTAAAATGGGTAACATAAAAAAGCAGCATAAATAAATGCATACCATTTGATGAGCGCCCCATATATAGTTCTTCAAGCAGCGGTTGTATAACAGGCTCCATAAGTGAAGAAAACGGGGCATGGTTTGAAGACAAAATCAATGATCTCAAAGTTTGCAGCTCTTCAGGCTGTAGTTAGCACAATATTCATAAAGGAGGATTCATAAATAATCAATACAGCCCACAATTTATCAAAAAAATATTAACCTCAAGTTATTGCAGGACATGCACCATAATAAGGGAAATTTTAAATTAGAGAAAAGTTTAAATGTAAAAGCAATTAGGGTGGGGTATCAAATGTAATTAAAAAATCATCAAACCTTTTGAAAAAACAAAAATTACAAGAAGAATGTAACCATACACCAATGTGTATTAATGACTCTAGGTCCTAAAAAGCATAATGAAAAATAGATATAAGATGGAAGAAAGAAGAAATTCTGTGTGGCTTGAATTAATACTATAGAACAGTGAGTAAACAAAAGAACGCAACACAAAAAATGTTGAAGCTTCCACAAAGAGTCCCAGGCAAGAGCATCAAGTTGCAACAGTAAACTAATGCATCTTATGCTTACATCAAAGTAATGCAAATAAAAATTAAGTTGGTGAAGGAATGCTTACCCTTGCATCACGACTTGTCAATTCGGATAAAATTGATTTGAGCGTTGCAAATACATCTTTATCAAAATGTTTTTCATGTACAAAAAGGATCTATACCAATTCAAGAAGAGATGAGCAAAGTTACACAAGCAGCAAAACCAAAAAAATAAAAATAAAAATAAAAATAAAAATAAAATCATTAGACCTAAAGTATGTACCTGTCTAAATAGGCAATCGGCTGAAGATAAGAGAACGTTAGTTAAACTATCTTGTAGAGGGGAATCTTGCCAAAGAGCTCTGGACATCACTCTAAGTTTCAAGCAGTTCACATCAAAGTCCTTTATTCGAAAATCACCTTGGCTGTTGCAGAGAATAAACTTACAACAGTCATAATTATAAAAAATTGTAAGTGATTTTTCTTATTGTAATTTTAAGGAAAAAATTAAAGAAGAAAAAATATCTTACAGGATGAAACCTAAAATTTGTATTCTTGTGGGGAACATATCATAAACTGATCCCTTTAACCAGGGATAACTCTGCAGGAGCACAAACTCCATAGATGTAAACCAGTTAACTTTTAACAAAAGAATGAGAGTGAAACTAGATAAATGCAAATACCTTGACTCTTTCAGAAAAGCAATTCCACAATGAAGAATGCCATCCAAACCACATTTCAATAATCAAACTGGAAAATTTTGGATTTACTGCGGCGTTCATTGAAAAGAGATGTTAGGAACTATGCAAAAAGGAAAAAAAAAAAAAAGACCATTGACATGATGACCTGAATCTAAGGATGTGCCAGCCTCAAAAATCCACAGAAATGTCTGGTGTGAAGCAAATTCAGTAGGTGACCTTGATGAGTTATTTAAAGAATAATCTAAAGTTTGTTGAAGAAGACCAGCAAAACGAGATAGAGCCTGCATTAAAAGTGAAAATAATTAGGAAGCTCACACACAGACATTCGCACACGCGCGCGCACACACAGACAAAGAGAGAAAGAGAGAAATATGATATATATGTCCTCTCATATTTCATACATTTATCTATACTATGGTTGGGATTGCTTATTTAAAGTAGATCAACCTCTTTCTTCAATAAAAAACATCGTATAATTAATTAACTAAACCATTTTTCTTTCTTTTCTGGTGTGGATGTTAGGTTAGGATTTGGTAGGATAGATTATTTGAGTCGGGCTAAAAATGATACCATTATACGGCTCCTAGAAGATGTTTAGGGAGCAGGTTTTGTGGGGAGGTGGGTTTGAAATGGCAAGGGAAAGGTAACAGATCAGTTTGATGGAATTTAGAAGGGGATAAAAATCACTCAACGACTGTCACAGCTGAAAACAAAAAATATAGCGTCAAAATGGCAACACACGGATATCGAGGAGGCTCACCACATGTTCTTGTAAGAGCTACACACACCACTTGTAAAAGAAAAAATATACAACACTTGATTAGGGTAAAAATCAAATATTACAATGTCCAAAATTCACAAACAATCAAAAGAATTTCCAAAACAGAAGAATAACATCATATAAATAGTTTCCTAAAGCAAATAACCTAATTAAAAATAGGGAAATAGGAAAGAAACAAAAAAGTGAAGAAATTTTCCTAAATTAAAAAAATGAAATTAAGCCCGAGTGAACAAATTCTCGCCAAAGCAGGATCCACGATTCTCCCTGGCTATGAGAAGCTTCTTCTTCTTCTCTGGAAGGACCTGGATCCCACTGTCATATATTCTTTCCCACAAAACTCCTAAATCTATTTCCAACGTTGTGGTTCAACCCTCCTGTCTGACCATCATCGGTGGATGCACAGTTGAATTTAGTACTCAAATTACTCCATATAGTTTTTTAAAAATAGCTCAAAAACTTCTTATCTATGACATGTTGGACTTCCCTCAGAACAAACAAGGTAGATTGTATGTCTGAAAAATTCTGAAATTCTCTGTCCTATGTCTGGTATCGACTCCTCAAACTCATAGCTCTCTTGGACAACCAAGACCATTCATATTGATGCTCTCTGTAATGAATGTAAAAGATAATCCATGACATCACATTCTCAAAGTTTGTATGAATGTCCATTACCTCTTACCCACTGCCTTATAAAACAACCAATGATGATCCTATTGGAGTCTCTCTTATGGGCCCTACTTGAATCACTAGCATCTCTCCCTCCTCCACTGTAAGCTGGTACTCATCACCAATCTCCTCTTAGGAATTTATCCTCTGCTTTCTCCACAATGCCCTGTTCGGTGAAAGATATCGTTCTCTTGTTTGAGCAATCAGATGCAATATGCCCAAACTCATAACACTTGCAGCGCTACTTGGCTAGGATGGATTTGGGAATGTTGACGGGCTACATTTTTTCTCCACTCTAGATTGACTTCTCCTCGAGTGATATCAGCTTGGATGCTCAATTGGGTATACTTTTACTACCTGATCCTGGAGTTCAACTATGTCTATAAGGTGTGTCAGTCAACAAGAGACGTTGCAGTATCTCCACATTCAAAGCTAGAATCTATAAATCTAGTAGGGACCAATATGGTTGCAGTTGCACCATATTACCAATAGATGACATTAGTCCTCAAAATACATCGTTATCGTGTGCTCCTCCGACTCCACTAACGGACAATTCAACATGAGTTGGTCAAGCCAACAGTGAACTCCTCCACAGAAGTGTCTCTCTAACACACATTCTCAAGCTTTATGATTGTGTTCAATCAATAATGTAGGGAAGATATTTGCACTACATATCCCCTTTCATCTTTAGAGAACGTGATGATCTTACTCTTCCCTTCTCTCAGCCGATTAAGCATTGAGTTCTCCCAAAACAATGACGTATTTTTCCTGAGTTTGACGACTGCCAATTTACTGTCTAGTCCTGAAGAAGATCCTCGTATTCAAACATTCACTCAAGTTTGAAGCCGCTCAATAAACTCATCTGGGTCCATGCGACCATCGAAATCTAATAATTCAACATTTATTTTAAAATCCAAACTTCTCTGATACTTCATTGTTAAATCGTCAAGATAATGGTTCTTCATCACTTGGATCTGTCTCGTGGAAGAGATTCACTTCCTTCTCTTGATCTGATGAATTGCGGTTGTGGCTATGGGAGACTTCACTGAATTATCTCCTCTCAAAAGCTGCAAGCCTTTGTTATAATTAGAAGATTTTTATCTGCATATCTTTCATGATAAGTTCCCGGACACCTCGCTGGGGGTCTCCTTAATGGCATGACATCCTTTTATCTCAATCACTTTTTTGACCCACATAAAATTATAAATCAAGGTTGGTCAGGAGTTTAGATTTTAAGGGTAGGCGTCGAAGAGAAATTTTTTAGCCAATAGAAAAGTTGGAATTTAAAAACATTAGGGTTGAGCTAACAATTTTGGAGTGAATATTGACTTGCCATATTTTGAAGCCCCATGATTCCGGACAAGCATATCGAAGGAATCCAGACAATGGAACAATTCCTTGAGTATAAGCATGTTCCATATGTTATATCATTTATTCAAACTATAGTTGAAATTTATTATTCAAGTAGATAAACCATTTTCTTCAATTAAAAGTCATGAAATCTTTAAAAAAAAAAAAAAAATCCATCATACTCAAACCATTCCTACTCCAATTTCTAGCCTTAATTCTAAATTTTCAAAATGCAACACTTCTACCTTTACTAAAATTCAACTCTGACACCTATCATCAAAATCTTAACCCTTGACCAACCTTCAGTCATAATCTACATCCCTCAGAAACTTGATCAAAAGGAAAAGAAAGCCATACAACACAAAAAAAATCCATAAAGAATCCAAGAGATTACCATGGAGGATATGCAGCGAGAAATACTCCAACTATAACAAAGGCTCGTCGTTTTCAAGAGGACCCAATTCACTGATGACTCATCAGATCAAGAGGAGAGGGTAGATCCCTTCCACCAGACAGTTTCCACTGATGAAGAGTCATTATTTGACATGGAATATTAGAGAAATCAGAATTTTAGAGTAAATATTGTCATGTAATATTTTAACGGGCACATGGATCGGGACAGCCTTATCAAGTGGCTACAGATGGTGGAACAATTCTTTGAATGTAAGGATGTTCTATATTTTATATCATCTATCCATACTATAAGTGGGATTGATTGTTTAAAGTAGATCAACATCATTTTTCAATTAAAAGAATAGTATATAAAATTTCAAAAAAAAAAAAAATCTTGCCATTCTGAAAAAAATATTCCAAACTATAGTATGAATAAATGATATAAAATATGGAACATCCTTATATTCAAAGAACTGTTTCACTGTCCGGAGTCACTTGATAAACTCATACGAGTCCATGTGACTGTCAAATTTTCACAAATTAATCTTTCTTCAAGTTAATAAAAATTTACTTTCCATATAAAGATACTAATATAGAAGGTATTTAGAAATTGAATTTAATAAGAAAATGGTTGTCGAGCAGGGAGGGAATGAAAATATGAGATGTTTGGCAAAGCTCGGAAAGTCCATGAGGTGATGGGCAGCTGAAATCTGCTAGCAGACAGAAAGTTCGACGTCGTCACCGGCTCTCTCAACTACAATCATAATGGCAATTTGACTCGGTATGAGCGGCTGAAAAGCGAGCCAAAAGGGATAAACAACAATTTCCTGCTGAAAAAATAGCTTGCACAGCAGTTTGGCTGAAATATAGTGGGTCGGACAACGATATACGGGGGGGTTCTACCACCTTATCCTAAGCAAGATACAAACACAACACTTGCAAGAGGAAAAGATAAACCACTCCAAAGAGCAAAATTCAAGGAAAATATTTCTCCATTTAGCAGATCAGAAAAGCCAATACTTCAAAATCCTATTACAACACATATAAAGTCTCCCAAAAGAAAATTTTCTATTGTAAAATAATAAAAAAGGAAAGGACAACAAATTAAGGAAATAAAATAATAATTTTTTTTGAAAATATAAAAATAAAAAAAAATAAAAAGGATCTTTTGATCTTGTATCAGGTGAACACGGGAGTATCGCGATCCCGTGATACCGACGCAGTAAGACGCTCCCGTGTCATTCTTCCCGGAAGAAGCTTTATCTTCTTCTCAATAAGCTTCTAGAATCGAAATATCATCACTGTAATACAATCACCACATTGCTATGTTTAAGTCCATCCCACTGTAAAGATTATACTAACATCTATTACAGACAACTCCAAAACATAAACTTCCTTCCAAAGTCTAACTTAATAGAATAAATACACAGCATTCCTTGGCACAACCTAAGATAGAACTGCACATAGACAGGTACTCTCATAAACCAAGCCTTGAGTCATTAAATTTGTAACCTACTTTTCCCACATCCCGTACTCTGTTGAACATATCTGATAAAAAAATATACCTTGAAAAACTAACTCTATAATAAAATTTATGGCATGATGAACTACTCTAAGTGGTAAACACCCAATATGTAAACTATCGGTTATAATTTCTGGCTATTTATTAAACAAGGGATTTCCCTTTTCAGGTATCGACTCCTTAGACTTACCATCTTCTAAAATAACCAATGTTAATCCAACTGGAGTCTCTCTCATGGGTCCATCTTAAATCACTAGCATCTCTTACTAGTATGCTCAAAGTTGGGACTCATCTCTGATGTTTTCATTCTCTCCTGTGTCACTGGCTATTTCTTTAACTGCTCAATCCCCAATGAAAGATATCATACTCTTGTTTGGGCAATATGATAAATTGTGCCCAAAACCATGGTACTTAACACACTTTCTAGTTGAGAAGAATTTGAGAGTGTTAGTTGGCTCCATCTGTTCTCCGCTCAGAAGTCGAAACTAACTTCTCCTCTGGTTGGGTCGACTTCAGTTTGCACTAGGTATACTTTTGTTGTTTAATCCAATGGTTTAACATTGTTTGAAAGGTGGTGTAAACCTAATATTGTTGCATTGTCTCTTCATCTTGTACTATCCAATAAAGCTACAATAGTACCAAATTGTCAATGGATAATCTCAATCCTCTACAGATGTTCTCGAGCTCCATTAGCCCACACTTCAACATAAGTTGCTCAAACTTAGTTGTGCACTCTAAAAAAAATCTCTATGACGCAGATGATGAAGTCTTATGAATATATCCTCTCAGTAATGCGAGAGAAGGTACTTATGTTGCATCTCTCATTTCACCTTTAGACAAAGTAGTAATTTTATCATTCCCCTCCCACTATCAAAGATGCTTCAGGTTCTGCTACCACAATAAAGTATTTTTCCTAAGCTTGATGGTAGCCAATTTAATTCTCTTGTCCTAAGAAGCATCATTGTACTAAAAATTTCAACTTTCATTAGGGTTAAACCTGTTATGAATTACTATCATCAACTTTGCTCTCTCGTTCATTCTTTTGTATTCTCTAATTTCATTTGGATTCATATTAGGATTATTAACAAAAATGAATCTATTTAAACTCTTTTTTTAAGAGCCATGTTGATACGCGTGAGTTTTGTCAATTTAAACTTCCTTTATAGGCCCAAAAACTTCAAAAATTTTGGAGTAACAATTTTTTTTTATTCATCTATCATGAGAACTATTATAAAAGTAGCTTAATTAACTTAACAAAACATGTCCTGAAAGTTGAATAATGGTCATTATACAAAATTTTTGGACAGATAACGGCGGCTGAACTGTTCAATAGATTTTTAATTCTACGGTTTTTATTTTGGTTACTTGTATCACCGATTGATCAATTAGCTCTGAGATTAATTCGAAAATTGACAGGTACCTAAAAATGCATAAAAATATTCACCTTATTAGTCTCGCCAACATCAACCAAGATAGCACTTGACAACTTCGAGAGTAAGCTGATATCGAGGGACAAGCTCCTTCTATTAAGCAAGAGGAGAACGACTAACCAACTATCAAAACATGATTTCCTGCATAACATCTCCGAAGAGAAAACACAGCACGTTCTTTTTAAACATCGTGCAAGATGAGGATGCCCATTTTGCGCAGACCTGAAAGTTGATTCCAAACATCCTTTTTCATGTTCAAACCTACTCAAAATTCCCTGCAAATCAGCCAATGATTTACATAAATATGTTAAAAGATCGATGAAGTCTGAAAAGATATTTGACAGAGACTGCACAAAAGAAAAGTAAAAATAACAAACCAGATATATTTCATTCAACTGATGCAAACACTGAGCATCACTCTGGTTGTGCTTGGTTGCAAGATATGTTGACATACAAACTCCTGAAGCAAGAAGAGAATAGCAATAACTGAACCATGAGTCTAATTATGGGCAGGAAAATGTATATGGCTAATCAAATATTAAGTAATGCGTGTTGAATAACCAAGATATTAGACAAAATACAATTTACAATCATGTCTGAAATTAAATTGGATAAATTACAGTGAAAAGCAATGAGCATTGATACCGGAGTTTACCCAAACTAAGATGCAGGACACAAATTTATTAATGACTCAAACATTGTTACAACGATGTAAAGCAAAAGCATAAAACAAAACATCACAAATACAGGGTCAACAAACGAA
The DNA here is from genome assembly GCA_002079205.1 of Phalaenopsis hybrid cultivar. NCBI lineage: Eukaryota > Viridiplantae > Streptophyta > Magnoliopsida > Asparagales > Orchidaceae > Phalaenopsis > Phalaenopsis hybrid cultivar. Next base: position 152,788 of record JXCR01147642.1, read on the forward strand.
GACACAACAAGCTCGACGAGGAGGGAGTTTGGAGATGTTGTGCTGGAATGGCGACTGTGGTGAAGGCTTGATAGGTGTCAGGTCGGTGTAGAGGCATTGAATCCTGACGAGAGTGTGGAGAAGTCGTCGATGGCTGGAATCTGGAGGGCAGCGGACTGCGACCTGCAGGAAAGCTGTAGGGAGAAGGTGCGGCTGCTGGAGGGAGAAGGGCTGCGAACAAGACGGCCGAGAGGCGGCTGGAAGGGATGGGAAGGGGCAGCAGGGGCTGCAACCTGCATGGGAGCTGCAGGGAGGTGGTTGTGAGGTGCAGCAGGGCTGCGGCTTTGAGGGGGAGCTGTAGGGAGGTGTCAGGAAGGTGCAGCAGGGTGCTGCGGTAGCTGCTGAGGGAGCATGAAGGAGTGGGAGTCAGCAGCCCCCAGGGAAGCTGAAGGGAGGCAGTCTGGATGGAGCAGCATGGGAAGGGTGCAGAAATAGATAAATATCTCAGCAGGGTCGAGCTATAGCCGGAGCACCACCAAGACCCTTGGAGAGGATCGTCACCTCAGATGAAGGGGACAGTCAGAGCACTTCCTCAATGTTAGTTAAAGTCCTCGAAGAAAAAAACTTAGGATAAAACCTGAATTCAGATATCAAAAATAAGACCCTTACCTCCAAGAAAACAATTTCCTATTTATAAAAAGACTTGACCTATTTTAGGAAAAGCTTAAAATAAGAAGGAGAATAAAATCAAATTTCACATTTTAAGAAATGCTTTTTAAAATAAGGAAAGAGAATAAAATCAGATTTTAGATTTTAGGAAAGGTTTTTAAAATAAGAAGGGAGAATAAAATCAGATCTTAAAATTTAGAAAAAAAATTAAATTAGAAAGGGTCTAGAAAGGAAATTAAGAAATGAAGGAAATGAAAGAAAAGGGAAAGAAGGTTAAAAGGAAGGGAGGGAAGAGGAAGAGCTCCCTAGAGAACCAGTCGGTCCTCCCCCGAGCCCCGCATGGAGCGTTAATCAGAGGTGACAACAAACTAGTTATCAGATAAAATCAGCATCATTTCCAAAAATTTCATAAAACATTGAGAGGGTTAATAACTATAACGATTTAACTACACAAACACAATGAAATATTGCAAACCAGGAATAATTACAGAAAAAAAAAAGATTTTATTCTTTATAGAAACATCTCCTCTTAACTTTCCACTTCTTCTAGATATTATGTATAAAAATTTTATAAGAAATAACAACAACTGCATTTACAGAATTTCATCCCTAGTGAAAGAAGTTTCCCACCATTCAGAGGTTTGAGAAAAAAATAATTACTCAGCTTCGCCCTTAAATTGTAGGTATAATGTTTCCATGATTTAAAAACAAGCTTTCTGAATTATAATGGAGTAGGGTAATAATACTACACCATTAGCCCTAACATAGACACTAGTAAAATAGAGGGTTAGGTTGGATTTTTCCATGCTTTTCATGATAGAGATAGACGGGAAAAAATATATATATTTAATAAACGGAGGGAAATACAATTAATGAGGGAGTCTAAATTATAAAATTATATAACCATTAGAATGAAGGTTTAATGCCTCTTGTGAGCCCACTAGTGATTTTGCATGTTTAAGGGCCTGTTTGGCGCAGCTTATCCGTCGCGTCTGCATTTTCAAAACGTTGTCATGTTGTTTGTTTTCTCGTCTTCGATGTGTTTCACGATACGCTGATTTTGATTTGTAATAAACGTCAGTTGTGGGTTCGACCTCGCAGCCAGCGTTTGGAGAAATTTTCCTACCTCTATGCCCTCCCATCGCGCTTGCCCTCATCCCGTGCCCTAGGTGCCTCTTCGATCCTCTCCTCTGCCCTCATCTCGTAGCTTCGATCGCTAAACAAGGGCTCTCTCTCACGCGTCTCTCTCGATTGTTGTTTTTCTCCTCGTCCTCCTCACTGCGATCCATGGTTGTGGTTCTTTGTAAATAATATTGTTGCCTTTTCTGTGGTGATTTTCGATGGGATGGTTTTTCTGTGTTCATTTGGCTTTCTTCTTTGTTGTGAGAAGTTTGTAGTGCTCTATGAGTAATATCATGCTCTTTTTTGTGGTGAGTTTCGAAGGAATTGCTTTTTTCTATGATTTTTTGGCTTCCTCCTTTTTTGCACTTTCTCTCTCGACTGCTACCTTTGGTCGGGTGTTGGATGTTGAACTTGGTGTTGGACTTAAATGTGTGTTGGTGGTTGTTTCAAGCTTAAGAGTGATTTCTACATATTGTTTCTTTGATAAATGAAATGTTTGATGAATTATATCCTTTAAGTTATGATTTATATCCCTCACTATAGAAGTTTTATACCTTTTGGGGGTGAAGGTATAACAAAGGTGAATAGATATGCTGGAACGCATTTTGATGCTTTTGCTAACAGCATTAAAATCAAGGAACAAATAACAAACACTTTTATATTCATCACTTCCTTAACACATATTTGGCGGAGAAGGCAAAATGTGACAACTTTCACAAAGAAAAAAGAGGAAGATAATTTTTTCTCTTGCAAAAAAAAAAAATGCTCTAGTCATTAAAGATATGTATCCAAGAGTTACTTTTGTTCAAACAGAAGTAGAATTGACCAAATAATTTCCTATTTCTGTTGGTTTACATTAGGGATCAACTTTAAGCCCATATCTTTTTGCTTGAGTTATGGATGGTCTTACCGGACACTTACAAGAGGATGTACCTTGGAGTATGCTTTTTGCTGATGATATCCTTCTCATGGATAAGACGAGAGAAAAAGCTCAAGAAAAACTTGAATTATAGAGGTCTACCTTGGAGTCTAAAGGCCTTCATTTGTGTAGAACTAAAGTTGAATACGTAGAATGTAATTTTAGTAGCAGTAGCTCAAGTGACAGAAATGTAACTATGGGTGATCAAATTATTAAAATGTGTAAATGCTTTACATATCTCAGGTTTATAGTTCAAAGTGATGGTGATATTAATGGGGATGTTATTGCCAGAATTCAAGTTGGTTGGTTGAAGTGGAGGAATACTTCGGGCCTACTGTGTGATAGAAAAGTACCGCTTGGACTAAAAGGATAATTTTATAAGACGATGGCGAGACCTGCAATGCTCTATGGTGTTGAATGTTGGCCGTTAAAAGAGAAGCATAAAACTAAGTTAAATGTTACTGAGATGAGAATGATTAGGCGGATGAGTGGCTTTACACTTACAGACAAAATGCGAAATGAATATATCTGTGATAGGGATGATGCAGCTCTAGTGACAGACAAAATTAGAGATAATTGTATTAGATGGCTTGGTCACATTAAAAGTCAATTGTCTGATGATTCGGTTAAAAGAGTAGATGTTTTAGATTCGACTCAAGTTAAGAAAGGCAGAGAGAGACCTAAGAAGACTTAGGCAGATTGTATTAAAAATCATTTTAATTTATTAATTTTAAATGAAAATATAACACTAAATTGAACACAATCGAGAAAAAGAATTCATGTAGCCAACCCCACTTAGTGGGATAAAGGCTTTGTTATTGTTTTCGTGCAAAAAAAACGACATTTTAAATCACAAGCTATTTACCAATCAAATGGGTTTATAATCAAACCTTAGTAGGTGAGTAAAATTTTAACTTTTCATTCAAAATGAATGAATTAAATCACTAAATTTTGGTCCCAAATTGCAAAAACCTTCCTCAAAGGAAAAGAAAATTCGGAGCACAATTGTGACCCATACCATGTGATGAAGATCAAGTCTTTGCCATGTGGGATGTAGAAGATTCATAAATTATTTTGTAGCTATGGAATTCAATAATACATTAAGTCAGCAAAACCAACATGTTCTTATACCACAACCAAGCATATATGAATCTTTCAAAAAAAAAAACAAGGATTTATGCAAAAAAATTAAAAGTGATACAACGAACATGCTTCAAGGTGGTGATGCCTTGTTAGCCAATGACAGTAAGACAAATTCACGCCACTAAATAAGGTACTAGAAAGTGGATTAATTGGTATCCCATATGTCTAAATACACAAGCAATTGGTCAACATCCTAAATAAAGGACTGCCAAGCTCTACATTACAAAATTGCACCGGCAAGTTACTAATATAAAATATCTAATCTACAACTTGAGGAGCATTGCAAGTTCTAAAGATCATTGTACCAATCCGTGAGATTGCAAAGTCGTCAATCATCATTGTAGATAAGTGGAAATCTGTGGGCATTTACAAGGGGGCAATCTAAAATAATTCAAGTGAAATAAATATGAACAAGCTATAGAACTTCTCTCTTTTCCATAGTCACAAAAAATAGAAAGATGATTAATCCTTGTATATTATAACAAAGGAATATTTTTCAAATGATTTTTAAGCAATAAGTAATATCCATTAATGAAAATTACCAAGAATAACCGAGATTCCTGATATATAAATAGAGATGCAAGATCATCAATAAAATACACCAGTTCAAATCACTACACCTCTCTTTAACATTATATTATAAGAATAAGTTTGATTTAAGTCTTGCCCATCCTATCACGATTAACCTAAACATGTGTAACTAGAGTGACTCTTTATTAATAAGAAATTGAAAATGGAGATTTTTATATTTCATATATTCCCTCTTCTGAATGAACTGCAAACATCTTAACTAAATGATTAGTAAGATATATATTAAAAAATGATGTTCAATCTTGATATATTTAACATATAGAATCCAGCTTGAGGGGAAGGGGGCGTTGAAAATCGGCTGCACCTTTTAAGTTCTTTATATGTTAGGCGATTTTTTTTTTAAATAATGAAAAGGAACAAATGCAAATGGCAGCTACTAGATGCTAAATGTAAACCTGATTAACAATGGTCACAAAGAATTTTTTTATTTTTCTCCCTGAGAGTGATATAAGGCGATAGTTATTATATCAATCTTAAATCAAAAACTTTCAACATTGACATAAGAATCTAAAAGAAAAGGAGAAGTAAGGAAAATGACTAAACTAAACAAGATCATGCATATAAATCTAAAATGGTAAAACCACTAGCTGTAAGTCCCTATTGTCCAATGTCATACCATCTAGACTTCATTTATTTTCAAATGGCGCAGTTTCATATGATATTTAGAATCTTAGAAAAATAAGTGGTACTACAAATACATATGTTGATTTTCAATGGTCTACTTTTAGGAGCCCAACACACAATTCAAAATAGACAACCCTAGAATGATATCATCATCATAGAATAGACCAAAATCCAAAACAAAGCATATTTAAAAAAATAGAACTTAGAAAAAGCTTTTGCACATTTGAAGATACAAAAATGAACAAACAATCACCTTCTGTTGCCAGGCGCCTGAAATCAGTATTGGCTGAAATGATAGCATCTAGGCATGCATTTTCATCTGCCAGCCCAAATGTACAATCGTGTAAGATCTAGTTAAGCCAGCGAAATAAATAAGACAATGCAAGAAAATCTATACCTTTGAAAATTTCTTCGCACAGCCTTGGTGTTTGCCAAACTTTCTCACAAAATCGAGTTATTTGTTTCAATTTGTAAAAGATATATGAAGAGGATGGAATGAAAGGATGTCCCCCATGCACATATAAAGTGGGTGAAGTGTAGTCAGACTTCCATTCAGGACATTTAATATTCAGACCTTCAACCTATAAGAAGCACAGCTCGAAAGTTTTATTTGCCAAGTAAATCAATACAAACAAGAGAATCACGCTTACCAAAATTGCACCAGAAGCCTTGGGAAATCTCGTTCGAAATTTTAATACTTTTTTCTTCAGCCAACTCCAAATTATAGACAGGTGTTCCAGATGAGATGATTTAACATTTTCCCAGAACAAGATATGTAACTCTAGAAAAAAAGAGTATTCATGGAATAGGTCATTAAAATTTGCAATACTGTTCAGCACCTCACTTTCTAGTTGCCTCAGAGAAAGCAAAATTGGTTCCATTGCAGACTTCAGTGCACCTCGACTTGGTAAAAAAGCTATTTCAGTATTCCACTGTTGTAAAGTACGCCTCAACAAGCTAACACAATAGACTGCATCAACTAGACGATGTTGGCTATTCAACAGATATGAATCTGAAATAGAAAATTCCACTAACTTCAGGGAAAGAAGTGGAATAGGTTGCTTATCAATGTTAATTCCATGATGGGCAAGCAACTCCGACCTTAACTCTCGGATGCAGTTCCAAATGGGATGATCCCTTTCCTGCTCAAGAATCAAACAGAATGACTCGAAGAAACAACAATATGGCTGCAGTTTCATATGGTACCATCTAAACCACCCAACATACAGATCAATATCACTTTCTGTAGCATGTTCCATCGTCCAGTTAGCAGCAAAGAAAAGCATTTGATTAGCCTGTGCCAAATCAAACATTGTCTTTTTATGACCAAGCGGAATTTTTGGGAATAAATGTTGATGCAGCATCTCTACCGGTAAAATGGCAGGGAAGAGACTCTCGCTCCCCAAAGACCATTTAACGGTACTATTTATACAATAAGAAGCGCATTGAGAGCTTAGAAATTCCAAATATTTGCAATTTTGTTGTACACAGGATTCCCTTGAGTAGTTCACAAAATTCCCAAGTGTATGGGGCAATGGCCATCCACCAGGCAACGATAAACAACAACCTATAAGTGGATCTAGTTTGAACAACTCAGTATCAGACAAGTATGAAATCTTCCCCTGCATGACCACATCCATCCCTCCCAGCTCACCCAATGCTGCTAGATAAGTATGCTCCCAACTTAATTGAAGGCTCCACATTGGATCATTCCCATTCATGATAAGCTGCTGGAACAACTGAGCCCAACGTGAAAGTTCCAGAAGTGTGATGCGAACACTAAAACTTCGCCCTGCAGTTCTGGCAGACAAATGTGCTTCACTCATTGCCAATACCATTTTTTCCAAGGGAATGCCAGAATGAATCAAAAATCTCTTGGCAGTATTTAGCTCAATCTCCTCAAATTTAGTCGTTACTTCAACTGGTAACCTCTCGGGTTGGAGCATAAATATTTCAACCCCTCTATTCCGCATTGCTCTGGAGACTTCACCATATTTAGGATCAATAGTGATAAACATCCGAAATCTAGAATGAGCATTAATTACTAGTGGCTTCCCATTGACAAGACCACATTCATTAATAGTAATAGATCCATTTGGTTCTACTAGAGAGTTGATTCTATCAAGAACCTAAGAAAAAAGACACTGATTAGTCAGAAGATCAAATATGCAAATAACATAAAAGAAATCATAATAATGGCCACAAAGAATGCTAAGCCCTTGAATCACAGATATAAGCATTATTTGAATTAATTAAGTATATAACAGAAACAATGAGGGAATTCAACATACTGACGGGTTGCAGAGATTTGCATTATCCAAAACAACCCATTCACCACGTTCAATGGCCTTGACTAGATTTCCAGGTACCCATTCAAACTTGGCTGAAGGTTGCATGAGCCAGTTTTTCTGTAAAACTTGAATAATTTTAAGAGATTTATCCAAGTCATCGCATGAGAAAGACACAGGCAAAGAGAACATGTTAAGATCATGTTGTAGTTGTTTGATTATCTCAACTAATGGGTCAACAGATCTGGGGGATTCACCCATCCATGAAGTGGCAAATGAAGAGGTAAACTTTGAAGGATTATGGGACGAAAAGAAAGAGAACCACTTTGTGAATAGACTCATCCTTTCACGTATGAAATCTTTCCAGTTTATCTCCAGACCTATACTAAAATATTCATCAACAAAGCGTTCAATTTGAGAAATTGCATCTTTATAATTGTGGAAGGAATTGTATTGCTCAAAGCAACCAAGCAATTCAGAAACGTCTGTCCCTGGAGAGAGATTTAGTTCATTCAAGACATTCCCCGTAAGCTGAGCAAGTAGCCGTATCACCGAAGTCTTCCCTGAAGAAGACGGACCAACTAAAATGCACAACCACCGTCTCTGTACGCAATGAGAGATTGCTTCCAAACTTTGAAAGAACTCTGGAAGTAGATTGAGTTGACTCTTCGAAGCCTTTGTTGGTTGACAATGATTTCTTTCTACATAAGCATTGCCAACAACCAAATATTGTGGATTGATATATACTTCTGGAAACTGAGATACAGAAGGTTTCAAACCAAACACCTCCTCATAAACCTTCATAACTTCTCTTCGATCTTCTGCAGAGCGCATCCTCTGAAGAAATACAATGTTTAAAAAGCTCTCAAACATGGCATTAGTGGGAGAACCTTCATGTTAAAAATAGTCACCCTTAGACGTTTAGGACAAAGCAAGCAGATATTAGGAAAGCTGATAATCATATGTGCTTGAACAAAAAGAACAGAAAATATACCTTGTATAATCTCACATGATCGAATGACATCCCTCAGATTAAACTCCCAAGGAGAACCAACCTGACCATACTTGCATTTTATCATGGTGTCCTCATAAAGTCGACTATTAAAGGTAATTAGTTTAGAAAGAAGTGATAATGGGATTGATGGATATTGTGATTGACAGATGAAGAGATAATCATCAGCTCCCAACTCATCCACATGAACCTAAAAATAACAGAGATGAAGCTACTGACATTGCAAAATATATTTTTAACACAGGAAAGCATCAATAAAGAACAACTGTATTTATCATTCCTTTCTTTTTAAGTTTAATTTCTATTTCATCTAGAACTTCACAAACCTTAGTAAAGCGATTCAGAAAAGACTTGGGAAGTCCTTTCCTCCCACCACCCTGAGACGAAGGATTTTGACAAGCAAAAACCCTGAAGGATGGAGCGCATTTAAATGTTATGCCCAATTCTGGAATATAAACTTCCGCACGGTGATCTAAAATAGCATTCAAACCCTGAAATTGAAGATGTGACGCAAATCAACATAAGAGTTTTAAATAAAAGGTAAGGAAATAATGATCAAAAGAAAAATACCTCTAATACAGGTTGGGGAGCAAGATTTAATTCATCTAGTAGTACCCAATACCCATTCTTTAATGCCTGCCAAAGAAATGGAGCAAGAATACCAATCAGTAAGAATGCACAAACATTAAAATATAAAATTACTCATAAATAGTAAACCTGGAGAAGGATGCCATCAACCCATGAAAATTCCATTTGACTCTCACGCTCAACTGGCAAGTCCGAGCCCAAGAGATCCATCATATCCGTCTGGAAAATGATTACATGCAAAGACAAATTATTCTAATAGGTTTACACAATCAACAATGAATTGAAAAATGCAATGGTCCAGAACCTGTTCGGAGAGATTAATCCGCACAGCGGTGTGCCCAGAATGTCGTGCCAGTGCAATAATTAGGCTAGTTTTTCCAACACCAGGGCTGCCTTCCAATAGGACTAATGAAAAAATAAAATAATATAATATATATGTTCATAAACATTCTTCAAGATAAGTAAAGTATCAAGTCATACTAATATGTACCAGGCCTAGGAAGTTGCATAGCACGCAAAACTCGCAAAACATTTCTACGAGTGGTAGGTGCCCTGAATTCAAACCCATCATCTTTACAGTTAGCAGGACCTAATCAAATTGAAAAGAGAAATAACATTATCAAAATGAGAATCACCAGACGATTTTCAAAATGCAAGAGTTAATAGCAATACCCTAACAGATTGGATCAAAACATGTATTATTAATATGAATATCAACATGGAGGACCAAACAAACATGGTTAATAGTTGGCGAAAAAAAAAGCAAGTAGCCGGTAAACTGTGTGGAACTCCTAGCATCCGGTAATACACAAAAACCATAAAAAGATAAGTTAAAATTGGCTTCAAATTATACCCCATTTTTTCTCATCTCCCAACATTCCATCAAAATTGTTTTTATAAAATTCTACAATTCATTTTGAGTATTTTGATATTAAAATGGATTCAAATTACACCGTTCTCCTCTGCTACAGGGTTAACTCAAGTGTTGTCAGTTAGGATGATACATCCAAATAACACTTGATGCATAAAACAAAAAATAAAAGGGTAAATCAAAAGAAAAATAAAACCCAAAAAAAAAAAAACTTAAAACTAAATGTGTTGCGCATAGAAAATTAAAACAAGACAAAAGCAAAACAACATAAAAACAAGATAAAATTAAATAAGATGAAATCAAACTAAAACAAGAGTAACAATATCAAAAAAATGGCCATAACTCTCTTTAAAAATCATATTAAATGCAAATCCTTAAAAAACACTATCACTTAATTGCAGGCCCGTCAAAGATTGATGCTACCGAAAAACCCCCAATATTTACCTAAAACTTTAGAAATGAGGATCATGTAGATAAATAACAAGTTTCAAAGAAAATATACAACAATAACAAGCTTTTATCTGACTAAGTGGGGTCTACTAAATGAATCATTTTTCTCTAATGTGTCCTATTGAGTGCATATTTTCATTTAAGTCTAAATTAAGATCATTTTTTGTACAACATGCCCCTGTCTTTTTAAGTCAACCTATACGATTCTTAACATAAGTCAAATCTAAAGCATCTCTCTTAACTGGGCCATCAAATGGCCGGCATTTAATGCGACCAAACATTTCACGGATATGTTCATTTCAGATTTTGTATCTAAGTGTAAAAACAAAAATCTAAATGAATATTCTCATCTTAGCAATGCTAAACTTAATTTTATGCTTTTATTTTTCAAGCCAACATTTTGTGTCGTGAAGCATTGGAGGTCTCGCCACCATCTTATAAAATTTCACTTAAAATCTAGGTGGTAATTTTCTATCACACAAAAAGGTCCAATGCATTCCTCCACTTCAACCATCCAGCTTGAACTCTACTAATAACATCCCCATCTATATCACTATCACTACATTTCGACCATAGTCATATCCCCTCCATGTTTCTCTCCCTTCTTCTTGTTGCTCCTCCATACCAATGACATAATTCCTTATCCATGTTTCGGCCCAACCGCCTCCATAAAAAATCACCAATCCACCCCTAATCAGAGCTCTGAAAGAAGCTTCGTGATGGTGGATGTTTTCCTCCTCTTATGTTCCTCACCTTCGAACTCTTTGCCACGGATACTCTAATCAACCTTTGCTCAGGATTTGCAAATTGAGATGTCGGCGAGTAATTGGATTTCATCTCAATGAACTTCTTTAGCATCTCTCAAATTTCCCCCATGCTCTCGAATCGATCCTCCAATTGATTCTCCATAGAAGAGAACATCTCCTCTATGAAGGCGAACCTTTCTTCCATCCCAAATTTTATTGGACTCATCTCTTCCTCTAATTTTATTTTCTAAATCATACAACCTTTTTGTTGTCACCGCTCCCAAAAAAAAATTTAATCACAAAGTATGAATTACCCCTCTACACTAAAAGCCCGCTGAGTGATTCGCGGCGCTATATTACGAGAGTGTATGTCCATCGTCGATCTGAATAACGTCAGCACAAATAAGCTGAAATACAGTAACTTCATATGTGGAATGATAACTGTAAGTTAAAATTAGTAGCAGAAATCCTGTTCGATGAAATAAAGCATAAATCCATGCAAGCCCGATAGCTCGAATAGCGTCACTGTAGCCACGATAACTTGAGAAAAACCAGATATTCGTGCCTCTGTGCGCCGATTACTTGCCACTGCCCTCCCCACTAGCTTTGATCGCGACGGGGTCGCATAACAGCGTGAGAGGAGAAGAATGAAAGTTTTGGGTCTCTGTACGCCGCTTCCTGTCGTTTCCTTCCACGCAACTATTCGCAAAGAAAACTTCGCCCGGTAATAAATCACGAGTCGTTGCCTCCCTCTGTAAGCCGCAAGCCCGCTAGGTTGAATCAATCGGTTATAGCTCTTTACGTCGCTATCCCTTTGGTCTTCCCAACCGGTTCCACTCACGAGAAGATTTCGAGCACTTTTTCTCAAAAATTTTGCTCTGACACCAATTTGATATGATTTGACGTAGAAATCCACAAATTTTCACATAAATTAGGGCGAGCAGAAATTCTTATTCCAATAATCCAAATAATTCACACGAATACAAAGATAAATACCTACAATTTTAAAGACATGCAATCTCTCCCAATTCCTACAATTCGAGAAGTAGAAAATCTCTCCCAAACTCTAGACCTAAGACTAAAAACTCAATCTCATTCATAAAACTAACCCTAGACAAAACAAGTCTATTTATACCCAACAATAATAATAATAAAATACTAAATTGCCCTTAGGCATAGGAAAGACAAATTTGCCCTTAGGCTAGGCGCCCTCATTACATTCCAACCCCAGATATAGATATTATATACAATAAAAATATATGCAAGTTTAAGGGGTAGAAAAGGAAGAAGAAATAGCTATTGGCTACTTCAGAAAAATAATGCACTTATAATGGTGCTGAATAAATACTGCACGCCAACAAAACTTCAAATTCCTTCCAAAATAACAAATATGCACACATAAAATTGAAACAAGAAAATTTGTATGCAAAATTATTCCAAATGCTAAAATACTACTACGAAAAAAAAACAATTTTAATTGTAAATGCAAAGGTAAATTCTACCACATAAAGCTTTTAAACAAGTCAATGCAGGATTTATATGGAATCCATAATTTGATATTCATACCTTTATCTATGAAGAAAGGATCAATTCCAAAAACATTTTCACAAGAAGCATTGTTTGCTGATGAAATGTCAGAATGCTTGACATAGTCACCCCATCCATAGTTCTCCATTTCATAAAAACGAGAGCTACTAAAACCCAAACCAGATGCCTGCGCTCACAAATATATAGTAAAATAAGATTCCAAAATTTAGGATAAAAAAATGAAGATAGCAGAGATAAAATCATAAAATCAAGGAAAACAAATTTTCAAGATCAAAATCATCACATCATTAGGCTTACCCTAACTATTTGAGATAGATTTTACAAACATGTTCTATGTTAATTACTTTTAAATAATGCTAGTGGTGCTAACTTTTGGATTAAGCAAGTTTTCATTCAAATCTTCTAGCAAAAGTTAACATTCAACTTCCCATTATCTTCCAAAGAATTTCAAATCAATTTTATGAACAGGTTCTATGTTAATTACTATTAAATGATGCTAGTGGTGCTAACTTTTGGATTAAGCAAGTTTTCATTCAACTCTTCTAGCAAACTTAACTCAACTTCCCATTATCTTCCGAAGAATTTCAAATCAATTTTATCAGGCAGTTATATTGGTTCATCTTCCATTTTGTATAAAGGCCAAATCACCCAAGTGTAGTTTCTAAAAGCCAATGGATTTACAATTAGAAACAGAAGTCCTATGAAAGCAGTAAGAGGTTGAGGAAAGAGAAAGGGGAGAGTAAGTCATAAAAGGTTAAGAAGGAAAAACTGACATTAGTTTAAGATAAGGAAGAAGCAATGCAGATATGAATAATCATAATTTATGATTGTTACATAAACCTTAGGCCTCTATAGAAGATTTTATAAGGAAAATTAAGGTTATCCTAAACTGAGCACAATTGTATTTCCCATTACAATTTGATGCGGCAACACAAAGCTAAGTCTACCATGGACCAGTAACTCGATCTGAAACTAAAACCAGTACTACCCTGGTCATGTGCATTATTAAATGAGTGCTATTTTATGTTAATTTCTGGTTTCCCCATGAGCAATTCTCTGTATTTTTGCTGCAACCATGAAAGGTAGGCACTTTATACAACCATGAAAGAGAAGGAACTTGTTGCTACTCTTGCTGCTGCCAAAAATAGATGAATCCCTGCTGCACTTGCTTCTAACCATAGAAGGCGTGCGTTGCTACAATCTCCAAATTCTAATAACTAGTAATCAGTTATTAACGGGATAATTTTGCAGCTCACAGTGGACAGCTAGTGTTGTAGAGGTTACGTCCATATTGCATTACTACGTGGTGCTAGTTAAACAGGTTATTGGATGTTAAAAAAGACCATATCTCATATTTCCTTATAGGAGGATCCAATAAGAAAAGCAAATGATAATTGATGAAAACGGAGAGATTTTCTATCATGTTGAATAAGCTTTCATGGTATTCTAATTTTGGAACAAGGGCATCATCATCCAAATAACAAGACATTCTTTCTCTCTCTCCATATATATATATATATATATATATACACACACTATAGCAATTTTCCTCATTCTGTTATTATTGCTCGAGGAGAATCAGAGAGCAACTACACTCAGTGGCAGCTGGGAAGGAGAAGAAATAAAAAAGAAAAAGATAGAAGAGAAGGAAAGGAGAAGAAAATGGGAGGAGGGAAAGAAAACTAGGTTTCTGAGGTACAGATTATATTTCAACTATTCCACGAGTTATTTTGAATACTAAAATTGCAGGTATCGAAAATATTTTGAGGAAAGGAAATTAAGCTTTGGGTGTGAAATTTTGGATTTTGCTATTTCTCCAATGAAGTGTTCTGATTCAAGTCATTTGCATTGAGGACATGAATGAGGGGAGATCATTTTGAGATAAAAGCATAATATTAAAGTTTGCTTGAGTTAAATTTAGTTTAATTGAAGAATTTAATACAATTTTAAAACTTTTGATTTCCTAGTGGTCTACCTAAAAAAGTGAGCTCGGGGTGAGTTCAGTGAAGAAATTCTTTGCAAACGTGTATTTGATCCTGTATCTGTATACAAGTCCAGAATCTTTATTAACAAAGATTGGATTATAAAGATAAGAATAACGATTTTGAAATTTAATCCATCCACACCATGTAATCAAACTCAAATCTATCGGTATCCTAGAAGATTGATTTTATCGGATAAAATATATCTAACAAAAAAGAAAAAATTTGGCAAAAATAATTGTAGGTCTAAAGAGTAAGAAAAATGAGCCAGATTTTTCATTGTTGTAGCCTGATTGGACCGATTGTAATTGGATTATAAAAGAATGAAATGTTGCCAAGCTAAATTGGCTGAATTATCAACCAAATAGTACTCAAGCAAAATCGGTTTTATCCCATACACGAGATTTATTATAGATTTAGGAGATTATATGCCACGCAACAAGATCCAGTAATGAAGGGTAATAGCATGATTATGTTCCACAAAGATAGCACTATCCAAGTGCTAGCCATTACAACAAATAATTCAGTAACTTTTCACAATGAATCCTAGCAAAGAGAAACATTATATGATCATAAATTATAGACCAACTAACCTTCAATTCCTCAATAAGATGATGTAGCGAGGATTTTCTCAACATTAAAACCTCACTTTTTATCATACCTGTGCCTGTTAATATGCAAGAATAAGATTTATTGCAGACAGATAAATTGAAATTAATTAAAAACAGTTATCACATGGTTAAACCGAAAGCATAAAAAGAGAGTACCACGTGTAATATGAACAATCTAAATAGAAAATAAAAAAATAATAAAAATATAAAGCCAAAAGATGAACGGCAAATATTTAAATTAAGAACTTATAAGTGTTTATGCTCATCAAGTAGGTTTAGATATTGGTTCAAAAAAAAAAAAATCTGAAATGACATAGAAAAATTAATATAAATGATACCTCTTAAAGTAAGAATTATTTTTGGAGGATGTCTAAATGGACATGTTGGTAGAGTGATAAAGGATTTTATAAATATTCATGATGGCTATGATTTTGGAGTGATTAAAGAAAAAGGTATAACCATATTATATTTTATTTTAACGTATGATTTTGTAATTGTTAATGTTTTGTCTTAAAAATAATGAACAAATTATTACTTATAAGAAAGGATCTAAAAAAACATAAATTGATTATTTGCTTATGAGAAAATGAGAAGGTCGAGAGTGTGAAGATTGTAAGGTCATTCTAAGTGAAAGTTTAAGAACTCAAAATCGATTATTAGTTTTGTATTTTAAGAAAAAAATTTAAAAGATAAAGAATACAAAGAATCATTATTATAGAATTACATGGAGCCAACTAAAATATACAAAAAAAATTATTTTTTATGAATAAACATCAAAATTTCAAATTTTAAGATGTTCATGAAACGAATTCTATGTGGGATAAAGTAACAAACACAATTAAACAAGTAACAAAAGAAGTTCTTTGATAATCAAAAGGAAAATTTTTTATAAATAAAACTAATTAGTGGAGAAATAATAATGTGCAAGAAAAGATAAATTTTAAGTTATCTTATAAAAATTAGTTTAAATATAAAAACTTAGAGAACTGAAAAAAAAATATAAGATGGCTCCTAGTGAGTCTTAGAGAATTATTCTGTTTTTAGTAATTTTTACAATAGATTAAATACTAAAAAAAGTGATAAATATATGTATAAACTAGCCACTCTAAGAAAAAATAAAAGTAAATATTTAATTCAATTAAAAAAATGTTTTTCTTATAGGAAGGGCAGGTGAGTTATTTTGATAAAATTTTCAATGAAGTTTCTAAAAACTACAATCTACTTTAGTGTTCTTAAAATCGTTAATAATAATAACATATTTTATTTTTATCGTCGGATTAATAAAAAATAAGTTGATGGGGCTTTAAAAAAAACAAAGAATAAAAAAGCAGTAGGACCTGATGATATCTCAATTAAAGTAAGAAAATATTTAGAAGATTTGGAAGTTTCTTAGCTAACTCAACACATTAAAATTATTTTAAAAACTGAAAAAGAGGTCTGAGAAGTGGAGAAAGAGTATTGTGGTCCCCATTTTTAAGAATAAAGAAGATGCACAAGAGTGTGAAAATTATAGAAGAATTAAGTTGATGGGCCATGCTTTAAAATTATCGGAGAGAGTAAGTGAACATTGGTTAAGATGTGATACAAAGATTTCTCATAATCAGTTTGGATTTATGTAGGGCAAGTATACTATGGAAGCTAAAAATTTATTGAGTGGCTTGATGGAAAAGTACAAAGAAACAAAGAAGGGATGATTTTTATTGATTTAGAAAAAACGTACAGCAGATATATGTATAAAGATTTAACTCAAGTGTATTAAAGATAAAAATCAAAAAGTATTTTTCTTAGAAAAAGATATTCAACAAAGATAGGCGAGTTATTCTGATAGACTTCTCAACGAAGTTTCTGAAAATACTATCGACCTTAGTGATCTTAATATTGTTAAAAATAATAAAATATTTCATTTTTACTGTCACATTAGTAAAAAAGAAGTTGAGGAGGCTTTAAAGAACTTGATATCCCAATTGAAATATGAAAATATTTAGGAGATTTGGGAGTTTCTTGGCTTACTAAACTTTTAAATATTATTTTAAAGAATAAAAAGATGCCTAAGGAGTGGAGGAAGTGTATTTTGGTCCCCATTTTTTAAGAAGAAAAGGGTTGAACAATATTGTGCAAATTCTAGAGGGATTAAGTTGGTGTGTCATATTTTAAAATTATGGGGAGGGTAATTGAACATAGATTAAGACGTATAACAAAGATTTCTCATAATAAATTTGGATTTATGTCGGGCAGGTCTACTATGGAAGCTATACATTTATTAAGAGGTTTGATGGAGAAGCTCAGAGATAATAAAGAGAATATAGATTTGAATTTTATTGATTTAGAAAAAGCTTACGATAAGGTTCCAAAAGATATCTTTTGGAGAGTTCTTGAGAATAAAGTGTTGATATGAATTATATTCAAGTCATTAAAGATATGTATATTAGAGCTATTACTTGTGTTCAAACTGAAGGAGGATTGAAAAAATATTTACCTATTTTTGTTGGATTATATCAGGGATCGGCTTTAAGCCCGTAACTTTTTGCTTTAGTTATCAATGGTCTTACTGGACAGTTACAGAAGGATGTACCCTGGTGTATGTTTTTTTGCTGATGATATCCTTCTCGTGGATAAGACGAGAGAAAAAGCCCAAGAAAAACTTGAAGCAATGGAGTCTAAAGGCCTTCATTTGAGTAGAACTAAAACTGAATACATGGAATGTAATTTTAGTTGTACTTTGGGTGATCAAATTATTAAAATGTGTGAACGATTTAGATATCTCAAATCTGTTGTTCAAAGCAATTGTGACAGATGTTAATAATAGAGTTCAAGTTGGTTGGTAGAAGTGGAAGAATGCTTCGGGCCTTTTGTGTGATAGAAAAGTACCACTTAAACTGAAAGAAAAATTTTATAAGACGGTGGTGAGACCTGCAATGCTCTATGACGCTGAATGTTGGCCTTTATAAGAGAAGCATAATACTAAGTTAAGTGTTGTCGAGATGAGAATGACCAGGTGGATGAGTGGTTTTACACTTAGATACAAAATGTGAAATGAATATATCTGTGATAGGGTTGGTGTAGCTCCTGCGACGAACAAAATTAGAGAAAATCGTCTTAGATGGTTTGGTCACATTAAGTGTCGACCATCTGATGATCTGATTATGAGAGTAGATGTTTTAGATTCGACTTATGTTAAGAAATGTAGAGGTAGACCAAGAAAAACTTGGGCTTATTGTATAAAAAATGATCTTAATTTATTAGAACTAAATGTAAACATGACACCAACTAGGACGCAATGGAGAAAAAGGTTCATGTAGTCGACCCCACGTAGTGGAATTAAGGCTTTGTTGTTGTTGTCGTTGTTGTTGTACGATAAGATTCCAAAAGAGGTCATTGGTAGAGTTTTAGAAAAAAAAGTGTTGATATGACTTATATTCAAGTCAATAAAGATATGTATAGTAAAGATGTTATTTTTGTACAAATAAAAGGAGGATTAACCAAGTATTTTCCTATTTTAGTGGGATTAAATCTGGAATCGACTTTAACCCCAATTTGTTTTTGCTTTGGTTATGGATGCTCTTATTGGACATTAACAGGAGGTTGTACCGTGATGTATGTTTTTCGTTGATGAAATCTTTTTTGTGGATAAAACCAGGGAAGATTTCAGGAAAATTTGAATAATGGAGGTTGACAATGGAGTCTAAAGACCTTCGTTTAAGTTGAGCTAAAATTGAATACATGAAATGTAAATTTAGTAGAAGTAGCTCTAGTGGCAGTTGCAACTATGGGTGATCAAATCATTAAAATGTGTGAATTTTTTAGATATCTAAGTTCTATTTTTCAAAGTGATGGTGATATAGATGAGAATGTTATTAGTAGAATTCAAGTTGGTTGGTTGAAGTGGAGGATTTTGTGTGATAGAAAAGTACTGCTTAGCTTGAAAGGAGAATTTTATAAGATAGTGGTGAGACCTGCAATGCTCTATGACGTTGAATGTTGACCTTTAAAAGAGAAGCATAAACAAAATTAAGTGTTCTTGAGATAAGAATGATTATGTGGACGAGTGGCTTAGACAAAATGTGAAATGAATATATCTGTGATAGGGTTGGTGTAGCTCCAGTGACAGACAAGATTAGAGAGAGTTGTCATAGATGGTTTGGTCATTAAACATTGACTAGTTGACGATCCTGTTACGAGAGTAGATATTTAGATGTAACTTATGTTAAGAAAGGCAAAGGTAGACCTAAGAAGACTTGGGCTTATTATATAAAGAATAATCTTAATCTATTAAAATTAAATGAAAATAGGACACAAGGAGAAAAAGTATTCAAGTAGATAAACCCACTTAGTAGGACAAAGGCTTTTTGTTGTTGTCGTTGTACCCAGCACCAAAACCAAAGCCCCAAACCAACCTTGAATCACAATACTACATCTGTCCAAAATCTAATTGGGAGGAAATGACACAATGCCGCCTACGATAAATTTTAAAAAAAAAGTGTTTAAGAATAAACTAAAGAGAATATGCAACAAGAAATTCCCCAACTACAATAGAGGTTAGTCGCCTTCCAGATAAGATAGTCCAATGAGATAACCCATAACAACAACAATTATTAATCAAATCGGGAGTATGAAGTAAATCTCTCCCAGCACGTGATTTTCAGTGAAGAAGAACCACTAGCTTGACAATTCGGCATGGAATCTAAGAGGAGCTAAGATTTTAGAGTAAAGGTGGATTAACCGGATTTTGACAAATGCATGGATCTAGATGAGTTTACAGTGTGGCTCCAGAGAGTGAAACGTGTCTTTGAGTACAAGGACATCGAACAAAATGATAAAACTGGTCATCAACAAGTTGAAAAAGAGCGCATCTCTGTGTTTGGAGAACCTGAAACATCTTCAATTGCAGAAAAGAAAAAATAAAATCACTAACTAGTCCAAGGTGAAATGAGAACTACAACGCAAGTACCTACCAATTCATTACAAACATGACATGTCTTTAAGACTTCATCATTTACAAGAACAAGATATCTCAGTAAAGTACACAGCAGAATTCGAGCAGCTTAGTTGAAAAATGGGCTAGTTAAGCCCAAGAAGATTATTATAGATTAATATTTGAAAGGATCAAGATCATCTATTACCAATATGATACAATTACAACCTTATAGGACATTAAAGAACATTCAGATCCTAGCCTTAAAGGGGGAGAAAAACACAGCAATATCAGGTTTACACAATTCTTAAAACACAGTTCAACCTCATGATCAAGCAGGCAGAGTACACATAGTAAAGCATTACAACCTATCCCACTAATGGACAAATCAATTCAGAGTGGAGACAAAATGGAGACCTCTAACACTGTAAAATTCGTCCCAAATAAGAAGTGTGTCAAGTGTTACGATTTTGGGCACAAATTTTCAAATTGCCCAGACAGGAGAATGATTTCTTTCATTGAACATGGAATAATTGAAGAAATAGAAAATGACACAAAAGAAGATAAAGAAATCAGAGATGAGTTTCAACTTTGAGGTAACAAGAAGGAGACACTAGTGATTCAAGCTAAACTTATGAGAAAGACTCTAGCAGGATTAACATCTGTTGAAATTGATACCAAAAAGAGACAACATCTGTTGAGGAAGTCGTTGGACATCCTGAGTGGCTACCACTGATGGGGGCCCAAGATGTCGTAGATTTCACTCCATGATTGGTTCCACCAAATAGCTTTATTTATTGATGCGTCTAACTAAATACGAGAAGTGGGAAATACAAGTTAAATATTAAATGAACAGATATTTGACACATGAAAATACCCATCTACATGTTGTCCAACTCTAGATATGCTAAAAAAGAATGGATATTTATTTTATCACGATCAAATTTGGAAAGACGTGTTTAGGAGTTGCCTAAATTGAAATTAAGCATGGATTTTCAGTGAGACTATCTCAAACACGGCAAGGAGATTCAATATGCAGAGAAGAAGAAAAAACCTATCATAACCATAGAAAATGACGCAGAGCATCTTCCTGCAATGTCGGGATCAACGTACCGCAATCCCGACAGCGGTCATTCCACGAAATCTATGTTGTAACTTACATCAATAAAAATTTGTTTTATATTTTTCATTGAATTTCCTACTAGGTATTGTATCATTTGGTATCAGAGCTAGAACAACCCTATTCCTATCCTAGAATTTCCTAGCATCAACATTACCCCTCCACTGAAATTTTTTTCATTCCTACTCTCAACCACCTCTTACGATTTCACCAAATCCTATCTCCACAAAACTTTTTCTTCATATTCCTAAACCCTAGCCATGCCACCTCGAAGATTGATGTCCAGCCTACCCGAGAAAAGATAAGGAGGGAGCTTTGTCGCCATCAACAAAGGCTTGCAGATATTGAAGAATTAACACATGAAGAAGTTACCTTCAACCGAGATCTGGGGAGTCGAAGAGGAGAAAGTGAAGATCTGAATCCCTTCCAAAAGGATAATTTCAACGACGAAAAAAATAAGCCACGATGTTTCGGAATCCAATACTAGAGGAGGCCTAGAGAAGGAAATATGAATCCCACAGAGAGGAGATATCATTAGGACACAGAATTTGGCAACAAGGTAGATCTGCCAGAGTTCGAATGAGGTATGGATAATGAGGAATTCATTCCTGGTTATGGGTTATTGAGTGGATCTTCGAGTATAAAGATGTGTCAGAGGATAGGCGGGTTAAATTAGCGGCCATCAAGCTGAAGAAGAGTGTTTATTTGTGCTGAGAGAACTTAAAGTGGCAAAGGAAAAGAGAAGTCAGCGAAAAGATTACCATGTGGGAGAAGATGAAGAAAGCAATGTCACCTCCCACCCCATTACCGTCAAGATATGTTTTTGATGCCCCATCACCAGTAGCAGAGGTATCTGTCAATAGTAGAGTTCACGGAACAGTTTTATCATTAGCAAATGAAGTGTGATCCGACTGAGCCAAAGGAGAATAAAGCAGTCAAATACTTTGGGGACCTAAAGCCTAGTATTAGCAATGTGATACAACTACAACCATATAGGACAATGGGGGATGTCCAACACTAGCCCTAAAGATGGAAAGACAACAACAGTAATCTTTCAGGCAGACAATCACCTACAGCTACCACGACTGACAAAGGTACCCCGAAAAATATAGGCAGGCCCGGGCAAGGGAGTAACTCTAGATCATAGAGGGAAGAAGCAGCAGATGGGTAGGCCCTCCAACATTGTGTCGGCCAGGGAGTGTTACAGATGTCAAGGCTACGGTCACATCGCCTCCAGCTCTCCCACGAGCAAAGTAGTCACACTTATAATCAGGACGTCGTGGAGGTTAGCGAGGAGGAGACAGCCAAGACCAAAGTGAGATACATCTTCCCCCCAAGTTGAAGGACAGGCACTCGTAGTTCGACGGTCCTACATGTCGATATTAACAAGAGGGATTTGCAGGGGCTTCGCCACAATATTTTCTACACCCGCTGCACAGTGAACGAAAATGTATACAGCCTTATCATCAATTACGGGAGCAGCAAAAACATAGCATCGACTCAGATGGTAGAGAAATTGGGACTCACGACTCAGAGGCATTCCCAGTTGTACTCACTGACATGGCTAAAGGAGAATTAGATCAAGCTTGACCAGGATGTTAGATAGAGTTATCGATCGAAGGCCAGTTGCAGAACCATGTGTGGTGTAACGTGGTCCCTATGGATACCCTCCACTTTCTGTTGGGACGATTGTGGCAGTTTGACCGAATGACTCCGCACGATGGATTCAAAAATACTTATTCATTTACTAAGGAGGGAAAGTGTGGCATTTTACTTCCTTCGGTAGAGCCCAAGATCAGAAGTCTTATCGGCAGAGCAGCGTCAATGGGGTCAGTTCTAGTAAGGACATAAGATGAGGACTGAGACACCGGATTTATACACGGAAAAATACACCAGAGAGGATGTCAGGGTCTCACAGTCGACACCAAACCATCAGCTCCACCAACAGGTGGGAAGATGCAAACTACTCTCATGGCACATCAGACTGACCTGAACATGGGTAACCTTGGGAGGATCCAACATACATGCATGGACAACAGTCTCAGGAGAGTGGATCGAGGGGACTTCAATGTTTTGACCAACAGCGCAGCCGACAATGGGACCCAGATGCCCCCAAAATTGAAGACAACCAGAAGCTTAGACGAATGAGGTCAAAGCTCCCCCAACCCCGAGAGACTAGTGCAAGAGTGGACTCCCTAACGCAGGAGTAGGGTCTCCCATGACGGGAATTCCTGCTAGTGAACCGGTCGGCCCACTTGAGGCCGGTCCAAGGTAACCTAAAGTCGACCGGCCTGGGAGCAAAATTTTGAAGGGACGGGACTGTCGCCCGCTCCTCTCCTCCTTCCTTTCTAGTTGTTGCCCAAAAGGGGAAATCTTCCATTCCTATTTAATTTATTAACTATTAAATATATGTTGTTTTGCTTTTTAGAGTTATTTTTGTCGGTGTTCTACTTTTTGATTTTGTGTGTAGAGAGAATTTCCTTATTTTAGAGTTGTATCTAAGGAGGTGGTGATGTTCCGGTTGTATCCCACTCCAAGGTGGTGTTGTATCCCACTCCAAGGTGGTGTTGTATCATTCCTTTTTACATCCCTACTCCTTCACCCTCCAGCAGTCATCAGCCTCCCCATCCTTCATCCCCACACCTAGCCACCTTCCCCCAACGACTTACTCTTGATGTCAACTCCCCGAACATCAGCCCGGCCTTCAACCGCCTTGTCCCTACAATCTAGCATTATGTTACCCCTCCTCAGCCCAGCCCTTGTCACCACCGTTCTACAGCAAAACCTGCAGCCCAGCACTCCATCATTATTGTCCCTGCAGCTTTGCACCTTCATCATTATTGTCCCTGCAGCTTTGCACCTTCATCATTATTGTCCCTGCAGTTTTGCACCTTCCCCATG
The DNA here is from genome assembly GCA_002079205.1 of Phalaenopsis hybrid cultivar. Classification (NCBI taxonomy): domain Eukaryota; kingdom Viridiplantae; phylum Streptophyta; class Magnoliopsida; order Asparagales; family Orchidaceae; genus Phalaenopsis; species Phalaenopsis hybrid cultivar. The sequence goes on from JXCR01147642.1 coordinate 176,864, forward strand.
CTGCCACCAGCATTACTTTGTTGCTACCACCTCTACAAACCATCCCAATCCACCTAGCAGACCTCCACCGCCCTTGGAATACACCTTAAAAGTGTTTGCTTGCATTATTCATGTTTTGTATTGTTATTTTATGTTGTGTTGTAACTCTCTCTATACATCAATAAAAGTTTGTTTTGAGTTTTCCGTTGAATTTCCTACTAGGTCCGATATCATCCAATCACCAGATGATGCATGAAACAAATGGCGCTAAAGGAAAAAATTTACAAAGCAATTTATAAATTTATTAACCAAAAATGAGTGCACAAGTTAAAGACAAAGAATGAAGTCCGTGTGAAATAATTACCCAGACTAAGACCGTCAAGCAAAACTAGAAAGACACCATGTAAGAATGCATGTTCTGAGCCAAGGCTTCCTTCTGTCGTATTTATAAAGGAAATCCAGGACAGAAGATCTCTGACTGTAAGCACCCTTCCGGTTCTAAGCATGTTGAACCACTGTTGCAATAAACAGGAAGAAAGTGAACAAAGCAAGTATAGATGAATAACAAGGAAAACAGAAATAAAGCTAACGAAACAGCACGGAGAATAAAGCATATAAAGAAACAAACTGAATGTAATATAAAGTAAACTAAGAATTCAAATCCATTAAAAAAAAAATCTTCCAATCCTCTAAATAACAGCAACTTTATGCTCAAATAAAAAAATTCAATCAATAATAAAAAAAATTAAGAAGCATTCCAACCTAGATAAAAAGTAGAAAATAATGCAACCATATCCTTCAGAAAAATGACCTTCTTCAGCATTTTTTCCACATGCAGTATATCTTCTGGAACAAAAGGACAGCCAGTGCTAATTTCTCAAACTCGACTTTGAAAAAATTCCATTTTTTTAGGGATGAAAATAAGCAAAAAGTAGAGAAACATTTGTTAACACGGAACAAATTAATGGCTAGATAAATGATTGCTTTTCGGCATTTTATGAAAATAAACATTTTTCGTAACAAAAAAAAAACCTGCTGCCCCCAGATATTTAGTCATGATGTGACATCAAAAAAGTTTTATCATAATCTCGATGCATTTTAGAGCTAGAAAGATAATAAATTCAAATTCAAGATCATTCGGGCCCCCATTTCAGCAAATTTATAGTTAAATAGAGCAACTCGACCAGACGACCCATTGAAACTAAAAGTGATACAATTGAAATTCAAATCAACATTGATTGAACACTTAAAGGCTTTGTGCATCAATTGAAAGGGAAAATGATATTAAAATTTGGCTAAAATATGGTCAAATCAGGCGTCTCGAAAAGAGAAATACAAGCCCAAGATCATTTAATTATAAAGCTTTTTAGGCACTCAAATATTGAAAACTTTATATGTAATGAAGGAAATCAATATTGACCGTCTGATTGAGTGTATTGGGAAATTTGTCAAATTTATCAAATGTCCCACTCAAAAATTATGAATAGGCCATCATTCTTCACATGAATGATGGAGGAGAAAAGAAGAGTAGGTTGATTGTAATGGTCCCGTTTTGGTTGCAGCAGAGAGGAAGTGAAGAACAATATAAAGAGAAACAACGGGTCACATAAGACAAACAGAGGGGAGAGTAAACGAGAGGTCGGAGGTTTAGAAGGTGAATTCGTTTACATAAATCATATACCGACGTGGGGGTCCTGCGGAGCGCGAACGAGAAGAGGACAATGCGAGGGTGGTTACGGCAGAGCGACATCTCTGTCAAGAGGAGGATGAGGCTGCGTCGGTACCGTGTAGAGGAAGAGAAAGCGGAAGGATGAAGGCTCATACAATAAAACCGAAGCTGAGCTTTGGAGCAGAAAATCGTGCTACTATCGAGTCAAAGAGGAAGACGAAGGAGTTTCGTCGAGCTTCGAGCGGTCAGCTGCGAATGAGAACCGATGAAAGAGGCAGTGGAACATGAAGGACGAGGCATCAAATGGCTAGCATACAAGAGCTCGTGTTAAGGAGGAAACCGAGCAACACACGCACGCAAAGAAGCAAGCCCGTGCACGAAGGAGGTAGAATTGTGAGTTTTCACGTGGTTAGGATTGGACCGTAGTTTATATAGTAAAATTTAATAATATATAATAGGGTTTATGGAAATTATATTCGCATACACATATTATATTATTAATGAAAGATTTATTAAAGTAGGACTTTTAGTTTAGAATTTCATATTTGAGAGGAATAGGAGATGAAGTGTGCAAGCTTGAGAAGAATTGACCCGTGCAATCTTCAGTAAGAAAATTTCAGTTTATATTTAATTAATGAATTTAGTTAGGATCACATAAAAATAAGATAATGAAATTTAATACTCAAATAATGAAAATTTAATATTTTATTATCATATTAAATTAATTAAATTTTATACAATGTTAAGTTTTCAATTATTAGAAGAGTTGGCATAAAGACCAATAGAAATTAATCAAAATCGATGTGAGTACTCATGTTCTAATACTATAGTGATATTTTGCTTTGTAGAGACCAAATGTATTCATTGGCACTGTTATTTGTTGTATTGAAATTACTGCAAATACATGATTTTGAATTCTATTGAATTTTTGTTCATACTGTAGAAATAATGTGTGCACATTAGTATCGAATGAATTGATTGTTATGCAAATGAGAGATGAATATTTTGTTATTAGAAATTGAAATTTTTATTGGATGTTTGTATGACATGATTGATTATGATAGAGTCACCATTTGATGGTACTACTGAGGGAACACTAAGGTACCCGTGTACATAAACGGAAGAAAATATTGATATTAAAGTACATTAAGTTGTATAAATTTTTCGACGGCGCCCCTATAATAGTTGTAGAGATATTATATTGATATATCTTCTATGAATAGTCTTTATATTGATTTATAAAGAAGCTTAACTGACATGTATATTGTCGTTTTTTCTTGTATTGTTGTAGTTTAGAAGTATGAGCATTCACGGGTTTATATAGCTTATTATTATTTTAAACTAATTTTTCAAGTTAATTAAGTGTTTAAAAGATGAGTGATAGAAAAGAAAACATTTATAAGAGATGCGAACAACCAATAATGAGATAAATTTAAATATGTTACTTTAAATTAAATTGATTAGTGGTTCTTTCATTTGTCAAATATTATTTATAGAGAATGAATATTAAAAGTTTTTCCCCATCGTTCTAGTTAATTTCAAGCCTTGGGGCGGATAAAGATCAAATCTTAAAACCTCGGATCACCCAAAATCACGACCTAACACTGAGTTCACCGCTAACCACCAAAAATCTTGATACCAGAGGAAAAGCCCAAACCACCATGAAAGTAATAATTATTATTACTTAATTCAAAAGGGTTCAAACAAGTCTCCTGCAAACATGAAATAAACGACAACATATAAAAGAAAAGGAAAAGACGTTGTGAAAATTAAGATATAAAACAACACAAAAATACATAAAAGGTCATTTAGGAAGAGAGCGGCAGATTTGTGGGGCGGGGGGGAGCATGAGGCGCCGTGGTGGACCGGACAGCAGTTGGAAGGTCCTTGCGATGGATTGAACAACCTGGACGGTGTGAAAAGCACTGGACGGCAGCAAAGAAAATATAGGTTTTAATTTAAGAATGGCAAATCAAAATAGAGAAACTTTTTAAGAAGTTGTGTGATAAGTGAATACGTGAAAAATTAAAGGTAATTTTAATAAAATTATAAGTAGGAAGATGATATTGTACGAATTTAAATGTTGGGTTGTAAAGAATTTGGTAAACCCCAAATTTAGTTTATGAAATTTATCACTATGAGCTTAGAATAGATAATACAAAAAATGATAACGAACCTGATCAAGCTCTCATATTTTCGTCATCCTAGAATGTCATGAACCCTAATCTACTTGGTCATAGGAGATAGTCAACTCAACATAATAAAATTATCTTTATCAGCAGTCATAGGTTCCTACATTTAAAGGAATTTTGTACCTGGATTACATGTTTGTCTAAGGGTACTAATTTAAATATACCTCAACTAACAAAAAAGTTTAATGCCCCATCAAGCATACCCTACAATTCACAAATTAAAGGGGTAAAAAAATATACAAGTTATAATTGTGATCATAATATAATTGAGTAATGTCCAGCCAAAATCACACAATAACATATCTCTTATTGTAGCCATTTTTATTTTTGGAGTCTCCTAAACAAACAACCAAATAAAAGACTCAATCACGACCTTACTGCATATGATTATATTGAGCACGAATGTAATGGCATATTTAATAAAATAATAATTTCTTATTAGTGGAGACTAACATCAATTTTGTCACCCTTGACTAACGATAATATAAGGTGGATGAAAATTTCTTCTTAACTTTTAAATGACATATTTCATTTCAAATATATTTTTAGATTTCATACATTTCATGAAAATTTTACTTTTTTGCAAAATAAGGCATTTTTAAATGAAATACCCTCCCATTGAGAATTGCATTCAACATGATCATTATTGAGGAATTTGATCATTTGTATTATTTATAATTATAATTTAAATCGACAATTATAATGTACTTATTAATAGTGGATCATTCTGCTCAACTCAAGTCCTTACAAGGTAAATGATCAGCAGATTAATTGTAGCATCAATCTTATCAACTACAGTAGCTGTCAGGAGATAGATCAGACCGATCAAGTGAGGGTTTCATCTCATTAACTCCAATATCTTCTAGGAGAAATCGAAGGTCAAATAAGTAGCGTGATATTTCTATAATAGCAATAATATATATCTCATCTATGTATGAATTTCTCTTGCATCCTCATTTCGTATGCACCTCACATCAAATTGCATGCAAATTTGTCTCTCCCTTACAAGATAGGTCAGTATATGTGTCATTTCATGTTATTTTTTTATGTCCTAGAGGCGCTCGTGCATTAATTTTGTAACTCAAATTGTTTTGAAAATTTTTAACGGTTATCAAGGAAATTTGGGTTCAAATCGGTAGCATTTCATTGAAAATCTATCGTTCTCACCATGCTGCTCATTTTGATCATAAAAGGCTCTTTTTGAGATAATTTGGATGTCTTGGATGCACTTAAGTAATCCGTTTTATGAACTAGCACTTGTTTGGACAGTCTCAGTGACAATTGAAATATACTAGCTCCATTTTATGCAACAATGCATATGAAGTCCATTGTAACCATTAAGGGGTCGTCTTTTGGTAATGTTAACGTTTTTAACACCATGGAATGGTTCATTTTGCAAATACATTATCTAGATAGTTTCAATAGCGATCAAAGCATCTTGGTTGCAATTTAACATGATATTACATATTTCATCGCATGCTTTCACTATGATCAATCAAGTCAACTTATCAGAAAGATATAATGATCAATAAATACTTTTTTTACCCTTGGTTTTAAGTAAAATAAAAATGAAGAGCGCAATTTCAGAGGCAACCGCTTGCGATAGACAACGGCCAACAATGGCCACAAATGATAATGACGAGCAAAAAAAGGCAACGACAAGAGACCAACGAAGAAAATAAGCAACTGCAAAAACTTAATGGATGCAATGGGAATTAGCCAACAGCCAAGACCACAGAGGCACCAATGATGGCAAGCAACACTAACATTAGGCTTAGTACAAATCGCTGAAGTTCAGAGCTTAGACTTATGATTGGCTTTCGAGTTTGAAGGCAGGATGCAAAGGTTGTTGCAGTTAAAATCGGTGACAAAAAAAAGGAAATAACTTATGTGAGACAAAAAGTCCAGCAAGTAGGGGTTCACAGAGGAAGTCATAACAATGAGTAATGAGCTTTATTAGTACAAATTTAAAGAAAAAAGCATGAAGAGCTAATAAAAGTGAACGAGAAAAATAAGGCATGTTACTTAGGACTGGAGGTAAACCAAGGTAGAGAGGCTTGGAGCGGTGGGTTACTCAACATGAAAGGTAAATTGGGATAGAAGAGCTATGAGTGTATGGGCATTGCGAACTAGGATTTGAAGAGGAGAGAGTGAATGGGAGAGACTAAGAGATGAGTGATAAGCGAAGAAGAGAATTATGCAGCTTGACAAGGGAGAGGTTAAAGCTAGCCAGAGGGAGAGAATCAATGAATAAGAAGAAATATTTAAGGTAAAGAGTAGAGAACGAGAGAGGAGTTTAGTGAGACATAAAGGAAAAGATTATGTATGTGTGTCAGAGAGAGAGAAAAGATGCAACATGTAATGAGGAAAAAAGTTTTAGCTAACAGCACTGGTGTGGAAAAGAAATAAGTTAGCTTTTAATTTCTTCTAATATAATTAGAATGGGCTACATGTTACAATACAAAAGCAACTTCAAGCAAAAGAATTGAGCAGATACGTACGAGTGAAAATTCCAATTAGTTGGATGAACGAGGATTCAGAAATAAAAAGATTTTCATTAAAATTTATTTTATAAATTAATCATTGATAACTCTAATTAAATTTAATCTAAACTAAATATCAACCATAATTTTGATTTTAATATATGTATACATGCATTTAATTATATAATAATAATAATCAAATAAAACAAACAATCAAGTGTTGCTTAATTTTTAAGCAATGAAATTTAATTAAGTTCTTTAATACATAATTCATTTCTCGTAAAATTTGTCATTAGTGCATCTCAAATTTCAAGATGTTGCCCCCACATGAGTAAATTTTTTTTTCAAATTTTCTTGTGTGATGACTCGAGCTTCTATCCCTACTACATATCTATGACTGTTTCAAACTCATTAGAACAATATGCTTCATTAAACATGTGATGGTTGTGCAATTTTGTGCAAAAGGCAATTTAGAGATGAGATGAGTCATGTCTTGGTTATTTTGATGCTATGGGCATAACAAAAGGTCCATTCTATAAAACGAGCAATGTTTTGACGGGTTTGATTTGTGCTACTTATTTTGGGTTGGACTTCCCAAAGTCGCGTTCGTTCGTTGGCCACCCTTTCAGCTGTGTTTGTTAAAATCAATCGTGATAGTGCTTTAATAGTATTGTTGAGACTTTAAATGCTTCAACAGAGCATATTTCATGAAAAAGGCACCTGCTCAACAAATTTGATTATGATGGAGGCATTTAATTAATTTTGCGCGATGTGTCTGACTTCTATTAGCATAGATTTCAACTGGGGCTAATTTGTAGTATCTTGAGGTACATTTGCATGGGTCAACCTCCAGCAGCTTAAAAACAATTCTCTAGAATTCTTTGGGTAATCTCAACTTTCCAGTGTATAAGCATCTCAGTGATGACATTTTAACAATATCAAGAGCATCATTTCAATTTTAAATGTAGCATAATATCATCTTCTGCATCCACAAAAACCCAAGAATATGCATTTCAACATTAATATAAGGCATTTACTTGGTGATAAGAACAATTTTGAAGGCATGAGATTCATTACAATATGATAAAGAATATAACTTGAATTATGTCTCTAGAAACAAAGACTCCAAGGAGCAAAAAGCAAATTTATACCGTACCTGCCAGAAATTCAGCATGCAATTTACAAGGCATTTCAGATCAGGTTTATACAAGCTGAACAAAAAACAGATTAAAACAACTCTGTTAACCAATGATATTTACTTGATAGATTTTGAATGGATAAAACATCATACAACAAAAACTGGTGATATACCTTTCAAAGGCAATGAATTTAAGCTCATCAACATCGTAAACTGGTGGAACCCATATCTCTGTGAATCGGTTCCGGAGTGCAGGAGATAGTTCCTTCTTACCATAATCACCACCAGGATTCATCGTTGCAAGAATAAAAAAATTGGGATGAGCCGTTATTTCCTCTGGAATAGAGCCACCTTTTTCAGCTAATAACTGTGATTTTCACAAATTGATGAAAATCAGAGCCAATAAACAATGGTAGAACAGCAACAAATGGTAGCAGAAAAAGAGGTTAAAGAAACAAACAATATTTAGTTTTGAAATTGAAGAACTAAACAAAAAAGCATGATCCATGAATCTCAAACGATCAAGGAACAAATAAGAAGCCATAGAAAATAAAATAGAAAAAGGTAAAACTAAATGAGTCAGCCAATCACACATAAGATGTTTTAAATTAATATTAGTTGTCATTAGAAAAATATGACAAAAAATACAACCATTCCGTCATGTCTATGTGATTTAGAGCATACAAAGAGGCAAAAGAAATCAAGGTACTGTCTATTCAATGTTTATCATAAAAAAAAAAAAGAAAGCAGCTGAAAAGGTTATGTTACTGGAAAAAGGGTCAAGGGTAATTTACATCTAGATTCCTAAAGCATAGATAGCCTTTTTCTGAAATTTAAAAAAGGCGCCAGAGACATAAGTTTCTGGTTGTCAAATTGGCATGCATAGCCTAACGATTTTAAGAAAATTTCTGGAAATTCCAAGCATGTAATCATTGATTTGACTTGCAAGTTAACGTTGCACATTTAATTTGACCACAGTACCCTTCACAACTTCCTAAATTTTTTAAACCTTTCAGGATGAAAAATCTGATGAAAAAGAAAATAAAAAAGAAAATCTTAGTGGATTAAGCAGTGTTCCCAAAAGATATCAGACAAATGCGATCCAGAAAAATGCAAGATCCTACATATTTTCAAAGAAACCAGTGAATCAAAAAATCCTAAAAATGCTACATTGCAACATCCTTAATATGACATAGCAAAAAACTAAAAATACAGTAGACATACCAGCATCAAAAAATTTAAACCGTGCGAGCCAAAAAAAATTGGAAATGAATGATTGAAGTTCTTGTAGAATATGTTTTTGCAACACCTCTTTGTAATTGATTCTCAAAGATAACCAAAATCTAGAGAAATTCACAGGAATCACCAAAAAGGAAGACGGCATAGTGAGATAGAATTTTCATGACGGAAGTCTCGTGGGATCAATGCTATCCAGCTTAATCAAATAACATAAAAGGGATTTAAGAATCAAAAAAATATTCAACCAATAGTCAGAATAGTGCCTGAATATAATGTCATTCACCTTCAGGGAACTAAATGTAATGTTTTCAAAAAATGTACCAATTTATTATGTATTCTATGCCTTAAGAATCAAACAATGACAAATAATCAGAGATTAGAAACATATTGAAACAAAATCCAAATAAACTGTTTACTATGTTCAAGTTTGCTTTGATAATCAAATGAATGCATGTTGCCGTGAAAGAAAAATTTCAGCATAAGAAAAACACACCAGCTTCCTTTCTGGTTCCAAGACACTGTTAAGGCGCTCCAGAACACTATCATCAGCCAAAGAGATCTCATCTACAAGGAATAGATCACCAGCCTTCATTGCTTGAACAAGTGGTCCGTCCTGCCAAATGAATATGGTCTGCCATCGGCGATGAAGTTGCAGGAGTTCCAACTTGATATTCTCAAAATTCTCAAAATCAACTTTCGTAACCATCGGATAGAATGCAGGATTTTCTTTATATGCAGCTTCAACTTCTTTCAGACAACTTAAAATGAAAGATGCCTGAGATATGTCTGAAGATAACTCCTACAAAAACAGTAAATCTACAAACTATCAAAACAGCATAAAACTAAATCAGCAATAGTACATACAAGATTAAGGTAAAAGGTAAGGCATACAAGATTTTTAGAAAAATGAAGAAAAAAACTGGATTCTTTCAATTTTCCAATATATTTTCTGAAATCCGAAGCTAATCTTGATCGCTCTCTCACAGGATGAAACCCCTATAAAAGTATAGCTCGATTAGAAGTTGATATCACATCAACAATGGTGAAAATTAGCTCTGTATCCATGATAATAAGTTATTAAAAAGTTTAAAGAGAGGTTCAGCCAGACCCCAACAAAATCAGACGTCTCTGTGTATTGGTGACAGTTTAAAATGTGTATTCTTGATCTCAGGACAATGCTCAACAACTGGCATACTGTGGTTTTCCCTCCCCCTGTATCGCCAACTAACAATACTGGTTCACGCAATCTATAGCAGCGCTCAACAAGGAAATATAATCTCCACATACTTTGGGTCCAAGTAATTCTGAAAAGACCATACAAAAAAATGTTAATAAACTAGAGAATGGAAACATATAACTGAAGGATAATAAAAACAGGCTAACCTTGCCAAGTCCCCACTATCTCTTGTCTGTTCTACAGACTTTAGTACAGCATCCTCACCATGTCCCTATAAATAATTTAAAACGCATTGAATCAGTTCAAAGTTACAATCTAAAAAAAAATGGAGGAAAACCCCTCAAGTTCTATAGTAGAATCAAGAAAACCATACATCTGTGTGTAAAGATATTCCACATTGAAAGTTGACAAGATGCAAGAGCCTACTAATTTATGCTAGAAAATGCAAAGTTAGCATCACAGAAATCTATTTACAGCAATTCAGGTGTTAAACCAAAATTTGGCATTTTCTATACAGGATCTAAAGGCACAAATTAGGGAAACATCACCAAATTCAATCAATTTTAGCGTACAAAAAATTAATTAGGTGGGCATAATGTTGTGTCAGTTTCTCAGCCACTCAAAAATCAAAATCAAATTCCAGTCGTGGTGGTAGAACATCCACTTAAATTAAATTAATCCATCTCTGTGTACAGCACTTATGAATGTATGCATACAGCAAAGAGTATACATACAAGAGAGAGAGATAGTACATATATACATATATAATATAAGCATCCTAATTAAATAATACAAAGCGTATATCTTAAATGCATAAGAAATACTTATGCACCTCTATACACATGCTTACGAAGCCAAGAGCTCAATATCACAAATAAATCATAGATACAAATACAGCACATAATTGCATTAAGAATGCTAAGTAAATACTGATGCCCCCCATATATCTTATGAAGACCAGACACACTAATGCACACGCTGAAAGAAGAGAATATATGCAAGTTTAGGTATAAAATTTCCACTTATGTTCATGGGTGCATGAAGGTTAAAAGTAAAAGAATGCTGGAAATTTTTTACAAATGTAAAATTGTACATTCATCATGCATAAGAGAAAATTTAACTGAAACAATATATATTGCATATCATAGCATTGATGCCACATTGGTTATATACTCTACATGGAAAGAGAACAATCAGCATTTAATCCTCATCAAATAAACAAAACTGCACTAATCTTGCAAGATAGTAGAAGCCATCGGAACAGATCCATGGGATCTAATTTAGTAATGAAAGATTAAAGTTAACAATAATCACATAAATAACAAATATCAACAAAAAACTTTAAGATACTTGATAAACAATACAAAATTGTTAGTCAGCTGCAAATGCTTGCAACTGTGATAAACTAAGTCTCAAAAAAATCTGAAGGCAGAATATTGATCATCCATAAGGATTAAAAAAGACAAATAGTCATATGAACAGAATATACCGCTTTGTATAAATCATCCATTAGTAATTTCACATTTAGTTGACGCTCCAACACCTCTCTCACAACTTTCTTCTCATTCTCTTCTCTCAGTCTTTCAGCGAGAAGAAAATACCCATCTTTGGCCAAATCCTCGTATGACTTGCCAAATGCCCTAAAACGGTTAGCCCAACGAAACAAATCCCGTGGTGTTATAAAACCATGCTTTCCAGCAAACACTTTACTGCTTTGCCTGTGCAGCTGCAGATCCTTCATTACCTCAACCATTCTTGAAGCATAACTGGCAGGAATGCAGCATCTTTTCTCTAGAATAGTTTTCAATTCATCATCAGGAATTTCATCAATATGAATCTCCAGAAAACGGTTTCGGAAAGCTCTTGATAGAATTTTTCGTCCACCATAAATAGTTGGAGGATTCTGTGTAGCAAATAGCATAAAATCCGGATGCGCGGGTATGGTTTCTTGTAGTTCAGGCACAAACAGTTCTCTGTTATCATCCAAAAGCCTATTTAATGCTTCTAAAACATCAGAAGGAGCAAGATTAAGTTCATCCAAGACAATCCAATATCCCTTCCGAACAGCCTTCAACAGCACACCTTCTTGGAACTGAAGCTTACCACGAGAATCAGTTATGTATGAACCAAAATATTCCTGGAGATCAGTGTGTTCATGATTGTTGATGCGAACAAATTCATGACCGGTAACCGAAGCTAGGTACTGAACAAGACTAGTTTTACCGCTGGATGTGGGTCCCTGTAAGAGAACAGGGTATCGCTTAATATAAAAGGCACGGGCGAGGTTTTTAAGATGTGCTTTAACACTTCTTGTAAGAACATAATTTTCCATGAAAGACTTCATCTTGGAAGTATCTAGGGAAGCCATATCTCCAGAAAAATAACTATCAAAAGGGATATCATGAGGCTTCCTATCTGCTAACAAACAAGACAGTATCAATTTGTGCATAATAGCAGCACTCCGAGCATCTAAAAGAGTAACAAAGAACATGCAAAAGCCATCATAAAGGGCCCTTTCGAAGCCAAATCTCTTTTCAGCCTTCTTGGTATATTGGAGTGCACGAGCCAGGGACCTCATACTGAACTGTGGCTTCTGATTAGCACCATCCTGCAACCTCTCCTCAGATTCCATCTTCGCTGCTTTGTAAAATCGAACAATCCGGTTTGATAATTCAGCTGTGGTGTTACGTTCGCCCAAGTATTGATTAACAAATAGAGTTAAATCATCATTATCCAAAATATCATCAATAAAATATTCAGTAAACCGACTCTTGAAAGTAAATGGAAGATCCCTCTTCCCAGCGTCAGTTGCAGGATTCATGCAGGCAAATAAACGAAAATCAGGATGACGCTCAACATAATCTACATCACCCCTCTCTGCAAGACACAAAGTACCGTGGTCTCCATCAAGGACGCCAATAATTCGCTGCAGTGTTTCCGGGGGAGCAAGATTTACTTCATCCAAAAGAAGCCACTGCCCAGTTTTTAATGCACTTACAAAAGCACCCTCCACAAATTTAAACGACATTACTGAAGAGACACTATTCTTCTTAGCAGCACTGTCAAGCCGCAAAGATAATGACTCCAACTTTTGAACTGTCCCTTCAGGCAATGGCCTCATTCTCTTTGAGCCAACGTGAGATTTTTTTATTTTACCCAACTGTTGCTGGACAATGTAGTGGCAAACAGGCAATAATTTTTTCCAATTCTTTTCTATCATATAAATCTCACATTGGTGAAGCAGAGCTTCATTACCCTATTTATAAGAAAGACAAACCTCATCAACGAAAACTTCAAAATTGCAATCAATAATTATGAAGTGCACAGAAATGATGTGTACCCTTTTAGGAAAGGTCATGCAGAACAACTCCAAGAATTCAAGATAAAGAGGCATGCAAATTGAATGTACATCAGTAGGCTTATACCCACCCAGCAGATCAGCAACATCAGTTTGCTGGCTTAAGTTCTGTAACATTGCCAAGTAAAATAGTACAAGGATAAAAAAATATAAGGAATATTTAAGCACGCCAATATTGCATAGATGAAAGATTAATGATATTTTGCTGATGTTCAATTGAAAGTAATTTAAACTAAACCAAAACAAAATGATTCAAAATTAGTTATTTTATTCAAAGGACTCCAAATTAAATTTAACATCATGTGAGACCAGCATTGCTGCAGTAAAGAGTGCAAAAGTTAAACAGCAGGTTCTTCTTTATTAAAATAAGTTAACTTACACATGACGTTGGATATAATGTTTCAAAAAACAAATGCACAAACATAACAAATGCATGCGCTTTCCTACCAAAGCAAATTTATTTGTGTTAAACTTAATAAAAAACACAGGAATTAATAAAGTGCTCAAGGAAACCACTAATTCACGGAAGATTTATACACATACAGTAGAGATCCATCATATTTTAAAAACTACCTCCCATTTAAAAAACTAACTACCAAATAAGTGCATTTGTGTGTCACACCCAAACCATTGAGAATATGAAAAAATAAAAAATAAGGATTTTTTTTCTTTTTTTCTGAAAATTTGGGTGGGAATTTGATGACAGGTGATATTAATTTTGCGCAAGGGTAATATTTGCAATTCATGTAAAAAATAGGCTATAAATTTATTCACCAAAATCCCAATCTATAAAACAAAACAAGAAAAAAAACGAAATTAGAAGACAGACAAAAATAATAGCCCAATAACTGCAAGGGAAATTAAACAAAGATTTTTGGAAAAAATAGCAGCATCAAATACTTAATTGATTTACCATAACAATCAGAGGGTGCCCCAACCTCGTGGCCAGATTCTGCACAAGCGTTGTCTTTCCTGTTCCAGTTTCACCTACTAAAAGAACAGGTTCATTGTACTTAACGGAACAAGCAATACGCTCAAGCGACTGTAGAGCACTACGAATATTAACAAAAGGCTGCCTATTAAGAATATCCTGGACCCAAAAAAAAAGTAATTACAAATATGGAAAACACAAAATTGCATAGCACCAAAGTGGCATACTCATAAAACACACATTTCTCTTAACACAATCGAGTCCCACTCGCCCAACTTGAAGGCCTGATAGTTGCATCTGTGACCAAAGAAGAATCAGAACTAAGGCTCTTTTGGTGAAACAAATCAAAATATGCAATCATTTTAAAATAAAAATTAAAAAGGTAACCTGTATGGTAGGCTTATTCGAAGAGCATAACATTGCTCTTTCAGGAGGAACACCCAAAAATTTAGCAATCTCTTTGGCAATCAATGATCTGCTTTCAAGTGTGGGCAAGAAAGCCACAAACACATCAATAGCCTGGTTAAAAGTAGAAATACATCTTAGTGAAGAGTGAATATCATCATGACAAGACTAGCTATGTTTCCACTATAGAGAAAATGAGCGGTAACCTCTTGATAAATATTTTCTGAATCTGATAATGATAAGCCAAAGGTAGACAAGCTAAAAGGCAACCCTGCAATTCTCTTGCACCATTTGAGAAGGTCTCTGCCAATTTCAAACAAAGTTGATAAGACAAGTAAATAACATTAGATGGAAGCTAACCACGTGTATGAATACCTTAAGGAGAATCTATTTAAAGCAGAAGCTGACATCACTCCTATTTGATGAGAAACCAGAGAGTTGACCAGCTCGAACGTGTCTGGTAGCCAAGCCATATGCCTCATTCAAGAGTCTCGTTACTCAAAAAGCATGCAGTAATTAGCATGACAACTGAAAAGGAAATAAACATACCAACAAGCTGCGAGGATAATAAATTTAAAAATGGATATCTTAAATTTATTATATCAATCATATCATCTCTACTGGGAGCCCGAACCATGACTTTCCTCCAAAAGATGCTCAGGGAAAATCTTCCTAATCCGATGAAGAGATTTAACAAAGTAAGATCTTCATGATTGAAAAGCAAGAATATATTGGTAACTTTAATACACAAGATTCATAAAAGGATAAAAAAATTTTAATTAAAACATGACAAGTAATAAGCAATAGATTTTTCCATTCCTTTAAAATATAAAGTATTAAGCATTTTGCACGTAAGATTAACACCTATCTCTTTACACCAGAAAAGTCTCAGCATAATGAAAAAAACTAAGAACAGTCAAAGACGATGACAGAAAATCAAATAATACTCTAGGAAATGCAAAATCTTTAGTCAGGCTTAAATTATTCGGGAAATGAAGAAAAAACTAGCTCCACGGCATCAAATTCGGATCAGTACTTTTATAACTAGATGAAACAAAGTATTCACCTTTCAAAACAAGAAGGGCAATATTTTGGTTCTAAAATATTTGCTCATTGACTTCAAATGCATCACAAAGAAGGCCAAGAATTAATGCATAACTGAAACTTTATGAATAAAAACTTTGGATTTTATCCATGTGTCCATGCTTATGACGCGTCAAAAGCTTTCATTGTAGACGCCTTGAATAGCAGGGGAGTTTTTTTTTTTTTTTTATTTAACTTAAAGTCTTGTGTATCAACTTGAACGTTAAAAAGGGCTACAATAATGCCTAAAGCACAAATTGAAAATTTCACTGATGAAATCTCTGGACAGAAGCGTAAGCCGTTCCATGGGTTAGCAAAAGCATTAGACATTTTCATTTTTTTTTAAATCCATCTCTTATGCACATTTGAATTGACATTAGATTAGAATTAAGCAGAAAACTATGTGAATTAATTGAAATTTGAACGTGAGTTCCAAGCTTAAAACTCAACTTCAAATAGATGTCCGTGAGTTAAAAGCATTTCCAGGACCTTCATTAAAATAAAATATGATTTGATTTTAGAAATCTACTATTACTAATTATTATGAACATCGCATAATCAAAACAATTAATAGTTTGATCCAGAATATGGAATTTTTTCAAATAGCATTTAGAACCTCTTCAATTAATATATTACAAATCCACCTTCTCAAGGTTAATTTTGTGAATCTTATCAGAGATTTCCGGATTACAACTCCCAATTCTAAGTTGTTTACTCCTTCAAGTAGTTTTTTAAAAAATTAAAGCTCCTTTTTTGAATCTTTTTAATTACATACTTTTCTTCCTCCCTAAAAGAGACTCAAGATCTGGAAAAAAAAATCATAAAAGGAGAAAGTCAATCTAACAACTCACTTCAAAAAAAAGCTGCATGAATGAAATTCCTCACAATTTTGGCATCAAATCATGAAGGGATAAAGACATAAAATAAATTATATTGAACATTTAACTAAATAGTGAAGACTATTAAAGGCGAGAATTCTCAAATTCCAAATGTTCCTGAAAATTCTTGCTCCCATTGGACCATTTGTATCTGAATGCATCAGGATCCTGATCCATGGATCTCTCAGTTCGAGAAAGAAGAGGATCAAACCATTTCTTCTTAATCTTTTTCAAATTCAATAACTGTTGGTTGATCATATATTTCATTATAGTTACATGATTCAGAGTATCATTTCCCATTTGATCCCTTTGAATTCTATATTTGAAGTTGCAATCAGATTTGTTCATTAAAAAAATCAATTCAATACATTTCTTATGTACACATAACATTGGAGATTTCGGATCAATCTATATTGATTGACCGTCGCTATTTATATCAAATAGGATGTTGCTAGCAATCCAAAGGCATGACAAAATAATCATTGAACATTATTCAATGGAGATCAATGCCATGAAAGTTAGAACATTGGATTAAAATTCATATTACAATAGGATAAAAACTGATTTGAATTTTTAAACTTATTTTTTTATTTTAAATTTAGAAATAAATAATTATGATGGAAGTTAACTTATAAATTGAAATTTTCAATTTGCTATTATTAAAAAATGTTTCAATTTCTTTTGTGGTGATAAGATTAAACTTAGCAGCTTTTTTAGCCTTTGATATGAATTTGTAGTCAACCTCAACTCGATCCGGTCACCTTTGAACATCAATAAGCTTGTGATCAAACATTGCAACAACACAAAATAAGGAACAGATTTACAAATAAATATCTGCACCGCAACATCATGAAACCAATTAATTACACTTTAAAGTAAATGATAGAACTTATGTCTTAAGCCCACATATCTATCACAAAAGAGACTTGTAGTGAAAAAAAAGTGTATAATGCAAATCAAATATTGGCCTGAACGAATCACAGTCAAGCTACTTCGTAGAGCTCCCTATTAAAGATGACTCATATATATGATAAATGCTCCATCTACAATATGGCCTCCACATAAATATTTAAGTATGGATGGTCAAATATAACACTGAGTCAAAAGACTCATCTCCTCCATTCACTATCTTGTCAATTGAGAGAGCCAAAATGTCAACATGTCTTAAGCAATGCAAATTTTGCACCAATGCTTCTTTTTAGAGCTCCCTACTGAAAGTAACACATGGATATAATAAATGTTTTGGCAACCTTCTGGTTCACATTTTATCAATATAAGATGGGCAAAGGCTGAACCACATCTTCCCGATTAAATTTATCCTCAAGTTATGATTTCTCATGAGTGATCGCTATCACAAGTGATATCATGTTTCGACAAAGATACATAACGAGGAGTTATAGTTTGTGGAGCGGTTAAGAAGAGAGTCTACCCCTACTCTTTATAGAGGTTCAAAGGGGACCAAATTTGTCCAAATTAATGTGGCAATTTAATGATCATAAATAATAGGTTTATGATGGCCATTACTAACCCTTTTCTAACGAATAGCTAACTTGTTAATAAATAGCTCAAAGACAAAATCATTGTCTATTTGTGATGTGAAGTTAAGTTTTAAACTAGCCCACTAAGTTAACAATAAGATAATAAATCCTTGCGCAAACTATTAACCTAGCAATTATTTTTCACTTTTCCAGCATTTCGCAAACGAAACATTAAATTTTGTAGCAATCCTCTAAGTTAGTTGTCAGCCATAAACAGTTTGTGGATATCCCTTAAATTTCTCAAATCTTGATTTCTTTTGGAGGTTGTGTCATGTATCTTCACAAATTTAAGCAATTTTTACGTTAATAGACACTTAAACTAATTGATTTGAGGCTGACATGATAAATTTTCAGTTGAAGCTATATTGAAATAATCAAGACATTTCTTGAGGTGTATTCACACTCTCTCCCATGGGGAACCACGTGAGACCCCTTTAGATAAAGCAGCTCAAATTCAGCTTAATGTTATCCAAGTTAATCTCAGCTTGGAGATTTTTAATTTAAAAAAAAAAAACTAAAAAAAAACTGGAGCATGAAAGTTAATGTAAAAACTTTGGTCGATTTCCAACATAATCAACTCATTTTAAGTTAATTGTGTAGCATAATTCTTCATTTAATGATACAAACAATAATATTTTCATATCAAACAAAATTTGTAGGCTTGCATACTTATGCCACACTTCACGTTTGGAGAGAAATGTATGTTTTAGACACTGTAATAATCGAGAACAATAACACAATATGATATCCTTACACATTTAATTTCTATGATAACTTGCCAAATGAAAATAAGATACAAATTTGAAATTCAAATTAAAAAATCTTCCAATTAATGGTGACAATCATCATTTATTTCCTCATAAATTCATCATCATGTGATGAAAAATTTTATTTTCCTTCTGATCCAACCAACACGCATTCTGATCTTGTTCATTTATTCCTTAGTGTTTACACCTCACTTAAGTTAAAGAATAAATATAAATCAATTACAAATTGCTAGTACGGAAATCTAAGAACCTGTTTAAGAACAATTTTTGTTTTATAATTTGTTTTTGAAAATAAAAATAGAAAACAAACAAAAAATAGAGCTTGTCAAATTTTTCATCTATTTTTTAATTTTTTTTTTAAACACAAGTGGATTGTTTTAAACACAAATGGGTTATTTTTAAAACAACCAAAACAAGAGAAAACAACTAAAACACATTGAGCCCTAAAATCAAACAAATCTCGATCCCCTTCCCTTCGCTGCTTCGCTCCAAACCGTCATATAGATTCTTCCGCCCAACTCCGCTTGCTTTTCCTTCAGCCATTGACACGTCTCCCACCACCGCTGTTTGGCTCTCAAAGATTAGGTAAAATCTTATCTCATTTCTTTCTTCGGTTTACCTTCAATCAGTCAGCTTTCATAGCTAGGGCAATGTCAAAAAAAGCTTTTCTTTTTGAATTTAGAATTTTGATTCTTTTTTTTTTTTGCATTTCTCTTTTCTAGATCTAGAAATTTTATGCATTTTTTTTATTTGTGGGTGATTCCGCAAACAGATTTGTGGTTTGTTAGCTGGATAGGTATGAAGCAAATTTTAGGTGGGTGAAGCCAATTTACATGGGAAGGGCTTATATGTGATGGATTGGCTTATCTTTTGTCGAGTTTTCCAGGGGGTGAGGTGGAACGAGGCTTTTCGATGGAGATGACGGTAGAAGAGATGAAGATGGGAAGATTTAAAAAGAAATTTTTTATGAGATGTAGGGTGTAAATGACTCATATGTTTACATATTTTTATTAAAAGTATATTTTTTGTTTTTTTAGTGAAAATATATAATCAAACATGTTTATTATTTTATGTTTTTAAAAACAGAAAAATCATAACAGTAACAAAAGTGTTTTTTTTAAATAGGAAAAAAAACAAAAACAAAATAAACTAAAAATAAAAATAAAAAACAAAAGTGATCCCAAACAGAACTTAAATAAATTGGAACAATCCTTTTGTAAAGATATATCTTGTTTGTTGGGATGAAGAAATAAAAGGTATCAAATAATTCATTCAATAAGTTTTTCCTTTAAAATTGGGTACCATCCTCAATATGCTTGGGTCAATCATGTAGGATACATATCTAGGCATACTTGTTGACGGCGTAATTTCATATAATAGATCATTGAATATGTCCAATATTGCTTAGCCAAAAGTCATGGTTCAAAAAAACATTGTAGGCGCAGGAAGAGCTCCTTGAGGCTTAATCCCCTTCACCAATGCAGACGAGTCTTATGCCTTTTAACAAATCCTCAAGAAGCTTCAGGAAACACCTCATTTCCTTAATCGTATTCAATTATATATTTATCATACACAATATACTTGCACACGACACACACAGCAGCCATCACGTGAGTTAGGATCTGTACTTTGCTTTGTCTCTCTATCGAGTATCATTTGGAGCCTGTTCATAGATCATAGCTATCTCTTCATACCTTTGTCAAGCATCATCCCAAGCCAGTTCGCCTGCCATCTCTTTATTGAGTGTCTTCCTAAGCATGTTCAAACATTGTCTCTCTATAGAGCATAATCCTGAGTACGTTTGTGCGTCGTTTAGCAACATCAACCTACTAGAACGCCTCTACAAAACGCGTCTTCTCCACATCAGCTGGACTATTCTTAATTACCTTAATCGCTCTCCTAATTACTCTTCTTTGTTTTTTATCTTCCTCATGGTACTCATACATTTTAAATATAAAATTATTTTCTAATGTTGCCCTTATAGGTAATAGGATTCTTAATATTTTCTTTTATAAGATTTTTTGAGATTATTTTATTAAAACAGCCTTATGAATTTTTCTAGATTATTTTTTTAGCTTCCTCTTATAGGTAATGTTTATTTTATGAGTTTTAAATGCTTTTGTTTCGAGGTCAGTGCTTAGATCCGCCGAGATGTTTACACCTCAACTCGCTAGGCAAAACACGTCACCTGACTAAACAAAACACCTCACTTCCTGATATCACCTTTTTAAACCTTGCTAAAACCCACTATAAACAAAGTACTATATAAAGTATCATACATACCCAATCGATCAAGACTCTAGATTTAGCTTCAACGCTAATATACTACATTTTGTTTCTATATCCTCCATATAATAAGGTTGTTTCATACATAGGTACAATGATTGATTGTAAATCTTTTGTCACTAGTTGATCCTTACTTTTTTAACCCCCTTCAAGAGAGAATTTAAAATACATCAACATTCACATTTAGCCACGAGATTTTTTTTTTTTTTTTTTNNNNTTTTTTTTTTTTTTTTTTTTTGGTAGCAAGCACATAAAATTGCTTACAACAAAGACTATATCAAGTATTGTCTGAGAGCAAAATAATATTTGACCAAGTTTTGCTATTAAGTGACATCAACAGGTTTTACATCTTTAATTTCTACAATAAGTATGATTGAATTAATTGAAGCATCCGCGGATATATATCAACTCAATCATTAAAGGAATCAACACCAGCATTATAAATATTATCTTGTTCTTCATTCAATTAAAACAAAAGTATGTATTATCAAGAATAAATTAACTTTCGAGCTATTTTGAATAACTTTTGGCTTATATATATATATATATATATATATATATATATATATATATATATATATATATATATATATANTGCGATAATGACGGAAAACATCGATGATAGTTATTTTTAAAAATAATCAAAAAACCTAAAAATTAGTATGAGTGCTTAAAAAACTATGTTGATTTATTTATAAAAACAAAAAGTAAAGACATTATAAAAAAAACACTACATAAACAAGTCTTCAAAAACAAATGCAAAAACAAAAAAGGATCCTAAGCAGACTCTTCACAAAAAAAAATAANTTTCTTTTGTAGCAAGCACATAAAATTGCTTACAACAAAGACTATATCAAGTATTGTCTGAGAACAAAATAATTTTTGACCAAGTTTTGCTATTGAGTGACACCAACAGGTTTTACATCTTTAATTTCTACAATAAGTATGATTGAATTAGTTGAAGTGTCAGCGGATATATATCAACTCCATCATTTAAGGAATCAACACCAGCATTATAAATACTCTTGTTCTTCATTCAATGAAAACAAAAGTATGTATTATCAGGAATAAATTAACTTTTGAGCTATTTTGAATAACTTTTGGCTTTTATATATATATTCTCAATAAGAACATGTTTGGCATGTTAAAAAAATAATATATTCTGTTCTGGCGGAGGCGGATGGAGGTGGGTGGCTTTCAACAGCAGAGGTAGGCACGATTGGAATTGGCAGCAGGCGGTAATGACGGAAGACATCGATGATAGTTATTTTTAAAAATAATCAAAGAACCTAAAAATGTATGAGTGCTTAAAAAACTATGTTGATTTATTTATAAATACAAAAAGTAAAGACATTATAAAAAAAACACTATATAAACAAGTCTTCAAAAACAAATGCAAAAACAAAAAAGGATCCTAAGCAGACTCTTCACAAAAACAAAAAAAAACTAATAAAAACATTTTCAAAAACGAGACATGTAAATGCTATTTCCATTTACCTTCAATTGTCTGACGAAATTCATTTCTTGAGGCTGAAATAGTTCCAAACAAGCAAAATCTTTCTGAAATGCTTATCACCTACAACATTACCACAAATAAGAAAAGAAAGCACATAGTATATACATACATACATACAACTAGGCAGATTTCTACAGCCAACTAGGCAAAGAGCAACATTAATTATGTATGGAGGCTACCAACACCATTAAGGGCAAATCTCCATAGACATGTCTAAAAGTGTCTAAAAGTTATCGGTTCTCACTTATGGAGCTCACTTCAATAGTTTACTTCATAATAACTAGGAGATTTGCTCTGATTTTTTGAAACTCGCTTTACAATAGCTGAATTCCAACAAAAAGTCCAGGAAGTCATATCAGATAAAAATTGTTTATATATGGATTAATTCGATAATTATTACAATAGCTTACATATCTTCTTCAGCAAAGGGTCCTTAATCTAATTAATTGGGGTTAAATAAAGAAAATTGACTAGATACAGATTACATAAAAAAAAGGTTGACAACAGAGAAATTAACCAAGCTAATTAATTATGGATTAAATAATACTTAAGACATTAAATCACACAATTCACACCAAACAATAAGACATTTAGGAAGAGAATGAAGCATTAATTGATGACTAATTTAATCAATATATCTGATTACCTGAAAGTGATTAATTTATAGATTAATTAGAATTATTAAGAACTAATTCAGCTAGGTAACTTTTAATTACTCATTAGAAAACATTTCTTTATTAATCATACCAAAATTATAAAAAATTAGAGGGATTAGAAAACAACAATTTTAAGGATAAAAATATTGAATATCCAAATTTCAAGGCAGATTAATCATATAACAATTAACAATCAATAAACTAAACATCCTCATCGGGATAGCTAGTAGAAGCAATAACTATAAAAACTATTAGTGCAACAATGTTTCTCGATGGTAGTACTTATTTCATTAAAAATACTATTCAAACAAAGTAGGTAATAGTTAAACAAATAGGATATTAAAC
Source organism: Phalaenopsis hybrid cultivar (assembly GCA_002079205.1). Taxonomy (NCBI): domain Eukaryota; kingdom Viridiplantae; phylum Streptophyta; class Magnoliopsida; order Asparagales; family Orchidaceae; genus Phalaenopsis; species Phalaenopsis hybrid cultivar. The sequence goes on from JXCR01147642.1 coordinate 200,504, forward strand.
TATCACATTAATTTGTTTAAAAATATTAATTAATCATTAAAACAATAATTAAATATGATTTTGTGACAAGAGAACACATTCCAAAGAACACTACCAAAAGTTTCTATAAATTAAAACATTTGTATTGAAAAAAAATTGGCCAATGGAGCAGCTCACTGATTTGTAATATGACACCATTCCATTTTCAACTGCCAAAACACCTTAATCCCCAAACCCTACACAACAACCTTTCTTCCCCATAGAAGAAAACCCTGACCTTATAAAGCCGATAATATCCGAGAATAATGTAAACCCCACCCTGTATCAGCACTCTCCTACCGGTTCATTTCTGCCCTACAAGTGGCATAGCAGTAAATAGGCTCTACTTCATCCTCATATTCGTACAACGGTAAAATGGTTAGCCCTTCTCCACCCTCTTGCCTTCCTACTAAAAGTATATGAATTACAAATAGTAAATGTAATCATAGGTTTGACTTCAGTAAACTCTTATTTTTCAAAATAATTGGATCAAGTTGTGAAACTTCACTCCTAAGCATAATTTAGTTAAATAATATAGTATATGAATATCCACAAAATAGCATCAAAAATTGCAAATCACTGCACCTCATAGTAAAATATAAAACACAATAACTAAGATTGAAAGGTGTGAATGCTGATCAAAGTCATGAAAAGGATGAATATGGTTCAAAATGTGAATACAAAACGAGCAAAAAAAAGACAAAAAAAAAAACTAAAATTAAAATGAAAGAAGATAAAAGTTTAATACTTGAGGAATAAACAGTCTCATGTTCAAACAAAAAACCCTAAAAATATATATAAATTATTTTAACAAATTTACTAAGAATACAAGTTAACAACTAAAGCAGGCCATTATCAAAGCAGCAGCAGTAACAAGTACATTCAAAAAACAATTAAAAGGTTTTCTGAGAATATGTAAGGCGCTGATGTCATCTGTTGACTGATTGCACGAGACAATCTGCCAGTGCCTCAATAGGCATGCAAATAATACCGGCATATTCGAAGTTATAATCCTCGGGCTACTAAAAAACAGCAATCCTCTATTTCAAATTCAGCATAACCCTAGCCAAAACAATGCATCCTAGTACTATTTTATAGAAATTTGCACAATGCAAAACTTTAAAAATCAAGTTGTAAGTGTCAACACCAAGAATCTCTCTAAAACTTCATGAATAAAATTCACATACTTACCAAGAAAATACCACCTTTAGTGTAGAAACAAACAGATCAAATAAAATCCATATATGTCAGACACATAAAATTAAAAGTTCAGCATTTATAATAAAAAAAAACACATACGGCGTAGAAAACCAAAAAGATCTATCAATAGCAAAGCAATACCTCGCCATGGCCAGTAACAAATGAGCTCGAACCTTCCAACAAAGGTAATATAATTGACTGTATCTCATTAGGCGCTTTGTCTATGTCTTCAAATACCACCCAAAAGCCATTCAAAAGAGCCTGCCTCAGTTTAGAATGCGTCAGCACAATAATCTGTAATAATCATTGATTAAAAAATACCAAGCAACAATAAAGACCTGCGTGAGAGATCCAGGTTGCCATTTGAATTCACCAGGCTGTTCTGAGCTGACGTAACTTCCAATAAGTGATTTGCTATCCATTTGTTCATCCATGTGAATAAATAAAACTAAAAATAAATAGAACAGAAAAAAAATTATTGGAGTACATTTTTATATATAAATCCTAACTCAAGGTATCCAAAAAGTGAACACTCAAATGAAAAAAAAATTATATACGTAAAAAGATAAAGACTTGGTTTTGCATAAAAATACCTTTTAATATATCTTACATGTTATTTGATTTAAAAAAAACAAGCAGTTATTTCATGCACCGGAGAAAAGAGGAAACGGGTGCAGGCAAGCATGTGCTCGAGCTCATGCAATTGTGAGCACAATAGAAATTTTTAGCTGAGTTCAATTAAGTATATTTTATAAGAAGTAATATTGCACTTTACTGTGCAGAAATGGGGATAGCGCGCGCAAGCGTTTCAGTACTCCCATGTGCAAGCTAGAGTGCAGGCATGCTACAAAATCAAGTTAGTGACGTCTAAACTTAAATAAAATGACAGAACATGAATTATTTAAACCTAACCCTTAATTGCCCACAAATTATATATTTATGTATAGCTCACTAGGCTTAGGAGATGTTTGGGATAAATTTTTGTTTTGTTTCTTATTTTTTAAAATAAAAGGCTGAAGACAAAAAAAACATTGTTTGTTATATATTTNGACCCAAAAGCCATTCAAAAGAGCCTGCCTCAGTTTAAAAGGCGTCAGCACAATAATCTGTTAACATAATAATCATTGATTAAAAAATACCAAGCAACAATAAAGACCTGCGTGAGAGATCCAGGTTGCCATTTGAATTCACCAGGCTGTTCTGAGCTGACGTAACTTCCAATAAGTGATTTGCTATCCATTTGTTCATCCATGTGAATAAATAAAACTAAAAATAAATAGAACAGAAAAAAAAAATTATTGGAGTACATTTTTATATATAAATCCTAACTCAAGGCATCCAAAAAGTGAACACTCAAATGAAAAAAAAAAATCTATACGTAAAAAGATAAAGACTTGGTTTTGAATAAAAATACCTTTTAATATATCTTACAAGTTATTTGATTTAGAAAAAACAAGCAGTTAATTCATGCACCGGAGAAAAGAGGAAACGGGTGCAAGCAAGCATGTGCTCAAGCTCTTGCACTTGTGAGCACAATAGAAATTTTTAGCTGAGTTCAATTGAGTATATTTTATAAGAAGTAATATTGCACTTTACTGTGCAGAAATGGGGATAGCGCGCGCAAGCGTTTCAGTNAATTATTGGAGTACATTTTTATATATAAATCCTAACTCAAGGCATCCAAAAAGTGAACACTCAAATGAAAAAAAAAAAATCTATACGTAAAAAGATAAAGACTTGGTTTTGAATAAAAATACCTTTTAATATATCTTACAAGTTATTTGATTTAAAAAAAACAAGCAGTTAATTCATGCACCGGAGAAAAGAGGAAACGGGTGCAAGCGAGCATGTGCTCAAGCTCTTGCACTTGTGAGCACAATAGAAATTTTTAGCTGAGTTCAATTGAGTATATTTTATAAGAAGTAATATTGCACTTTACTGTGCAGAAATGGGGATAGCGCGCGCAAGCGTTTCAGTACTCCCATGTGCAAGCTAGAGTGCAGGCATGCTACAAAATCAAGTTAGTGACGTCTATACTTAAATAAAATGACAGAACATGAATTATTTAAACCTAGCCCTTAATTGCCCACAAATTATATATTTATGTATAGCTCACTAAACTTAGGAGATGTTCGGGATCAATTTTTGTTTTGTTTCTTATTTTTTAAAATAAAAGGCTGAAGACAAAAAAAACATTGTTTGTTATATATTTTCTGTTTTATTTTTTTATTTTATTTTTAAACAAAACACTATTGTTTTTAGAACAATCAAAACACGAAAAATGTGTTTTTACCTATTTCGAAAATATTTTTTTTTCCCACGATGAGTGACAAGCAGAGCGAGCATGTGAGGTGGCCTTCGAGTTTCTAGCGCTCTTGGAGCTCCCCAGCAAGGATGGCGGCCAGCAAAGGGCTTTGGGCGCGAGGAGTGTGCAAGAGGAAGCTGAGATATTGCGGAGTGGTTTCTCGAAAAAGACTACGGCGTCGAGAATCTCGCAAGTGGAGGCTTTGGTCACCGAGAACAAGGAGATTCGATGACGGAGAGGAGGTCGGTGAGGCGACAAAGGCGAGTGGCGTCGAGCCAAGAGAAGAGANTACTTAAATAAAATGACAGAACATGAATTATTTAAACCTAGCCCTTAATTGCCCACAAATTATATATTTATGTATAGCTCACTAAACTTAGGAGATGTTCGGGATCAATTTTTGTTTTGTTTCTTATTTTTTAAAATAAAAGGCTGAAGACAAAAAAAACATTGTTTGTTATATATTTTCTGTTTTATTTTTTTATTTTATTTTTAAACAAAACACTATTGTTTTTAGAACAATCAAAACACGAAAAATGTGTTTTTACCTATTTCGAAAATATTTTTTTTTTCCATCGATGAGTGACGAACAGAGCGAGCATGTGAGGTGCCTTCCAGTTTCTACCGTGCTTGGTGCTCCCCAGAGAGGAGTGGCGGCCAACAAAGGGCTTTGGGGGCGAGGAGCGTGCAAGAGGAAGCCGAGATATTGCAGAGTGGTTTCTCGCAAAAGACTACGGCGTCGAGAATCTCGCAAGTGGAGGCTTTGGTCACCGAGAACAAGGAGATCCGATGACGGAGAGGAGGTCGGTGAGGCGACAAAGGCGAGTGGAGTTGAGCAAAGAGAAGAGAGCGAGCGGCGCAAAAAAGAGTTGCTAGAGCATCGCGAAAACGAAAGGGGAAGGGGGTTGGGGGGCTGCATGCGTAAGTTGGGTTTTAAAACCCTTTTTAATATTTTATAATTTTATTTCAAGTACATGTCTCGGTTTATGTGTTACTAATTAGTGCAGTAAACCCCAACATGCGTGTTCTCCCTAAGCAAAGTCGACATTCCGAACGCACTAATGCGATCCATTTCGTCAACCAATATCGTCTAGACAAATTTGAAAAATGTCAATTATATTTAACTAATTTTTTAAAAAGTATAGTGTTTTTTTTTTAAATAGAAAATAACCAACCAAACATATTTTATATTTTTTTAAACAGATAAATCAAAACAGTATCAAACACATTTTCTAAAAACAAAAAAAAATATAACAAAACCAAAACAGACCATAAAAAATAAAAATAGAAAACAAAAAGTGAGCCTTAATTGATAGATGTCTTAAGGAAAGTCAATGGATCAAATAGATAGAAAATATTTTATTTGCAGCAGCGGAGAAATATTTATTATTAAATACATGCATCTCAATGATAGATATNCTATCAAACACATTTTCTAAAAACAAAAAAAAATATAACAAAACCAAAACAGACCATAAAAAACAAAAATAGAAAACAAAAAGTGAGCCTTAATTGATAGATGTCTTCAGGAAAGTCAATGGATCAAATAGATGATAGAAAATATTTTATTTGCAGCAGCGGAGAAATATTTATTATTAAATACATGCATCTCAATGATAGATATGATAAAGTAGTTCAAATACTTTTCCTTAAGGGTTTACTACATCCAAATGTGGTACTTAAAATGTACATCAACACCATTATGTTAATTTGTTTTAAATTATAATGTTTCTTTAGGAAGTATAGCTAGCAGCAAACTTGCATTTGATAGCCATTTACCACCTCAACAGTCAAAAGAAGCTAAGCAAAGTAATGAAGAGATAATGAATCCATGAATAAGAGGGTCCACAAGATAGGTTGTAACTTTCATAAATGCAACAAAAGAAAATAAAGAAAGGTGTATACACAAACACTGGAATAGAGAGAAACGACCCGCGAGGAATCAAGCTTATCAGCTTAAGTGCCAAAGTGGCTAAGTCAATCTCAACAGCTAAAGCAGATGAATTGAGCCCACTGGCCGAAGTGATTGAACTTAATCCATTAGAAAAGGTGACTGGAGCATAGCAACATTAATAACGCCAACCATACCGCTAGAGGCACCAATCAATCCTTCATTAAGGACGCTGCTAGGCTATTAAGACAAAGGACCCTTTTCAAGCCAGTGGCAAGGGCCATATTGACCATGCCTGACAGCCTCCATAAAGGTGTCATAAGGTTTCTATGGCCCTCATCCCTTGGCGGTATGAGGGACGGTGTCCATACCATTGATCTCTGACAATTCGACAACTTCGATGGTTGTAAATCTCATTCACATTAAAATTGTATAAGGTTGCTCCATGTATAAAAGAGAGGGAGATTGGGGAGGGGAGGGGAGGGGAGGGGTTCGGCTGATCGGGACTCCCTCCTAACCTCTATCTCTCTCTCTCTCTCTCTCCCCTTCTTTCTTCTCTCAACCGATGATTCTCAAGGGACCTCCAACTTTCGCCGCAGGTGGAGGTTAATGAGTACCTACATCGAAGGGGAATAAATTCCCCCAAGAATGAGCTTTGTGGGGACAACTCTAAAAATTAAGGGGTGTATTTGATCTCTCTCTCTCTCGTACTCTCTCTATCATTTTCTATAACATTAACATATCTTTTCTAAATTGCATGTATTCACGAATGGCACGGGATCCCACGTCCCACAAGAATTCAACAAAAAGATGGTCATGATAGTTTCTAGCAAGCAAATCGCAAAAGCCATTTAAGAGATTTGTGAAAATGAGACAAGGATCACAACAAAGAATAAGTCAATAGAGCTTAGAAGATTTGAAATAAGAAGAAAATGTGAAAGCAAACCAAAGCAAATAAAAAAATGAGGAGGTTGACATCAGTGGAAAGGCGCTTATAGAAGATCATGATTCTAGAACAAGCTTTCAAATATTGGGCTACAAAGAAGTCATTGATATCTAAACTTCGTGCCAGAAAAAATAAAGATGTGTGGCAAATTTTGAAAGAAAGAGTTAAAGAATAATTATATAGAGGAAAGGCGGGAGTGACATCTATTGAAAATATAAGAAGCTTGAAAATAGACTCAAGTGATTTTGACACATGCAATCAAAGAGAAAACACAATTGTCAAAAGATTCAAGAGAAGAAAAGGCTAGACCTAAGATTACATGGATAGAAGTTATTCAAAATAAGTTGAAATGAATGGGTTTAATTTGTCAAATAAAATTCAATAGGAAAAAATGAAAAAAATTAGGATTCATAAAGTCAACCCCAAATAGTCCGGGATAAGGCTAATGATAATGATGCAGGCTATGATACCATGTTGGAAGCAGAACTAGAAAAAAAATAAATCATTACTCAATTGTGTTCATGGTACAATCATATATGCACTAATATACAAGCAAAATAAGATAAAAATTAAGGAGAATATCATCAATAATGAAAACATATACTAATAATAATAAATAGTGTGAATTCTTATTACATATAGCATGTGAAAATTTATACATGACAACAAATTTTATTGGATGAACAATGACAAAAAACTACACTAATGCACACATAGGCGTGCTTCATAGCACTAAATTCAATTACTAAAACAGCATCACCAAGTTAATGCGATCATAAAAAAGTCAATCAACAAATGCGCAGAAAACTTGATGCCATTTGAAAAATAAAATAACAATAATAATAATAATAACCCAATAATATACCTCTACTTCCACTTTTAAGTGCTAAATCATTTATCAATGCAGTTTTTCCAGAACCAACAGGGCCATAAAGTAGCACAGGCCATTTTTGTCTAACTGCTATCAAAACCATCTCGAAGCTCCTCTTCACAGCATTTGTCAATACAAAATTCCCAGTCAATGGTTGTGGTTCACTGCCAACGTGTTACATTGGTGTGAATATATAAATTCAAAGAAGAATTGTAATTTTCAAATTTAAACTGATTAAAACTACATACCATGAAACTTTATTCTCGAACCTCCCATGAGAAACGCCATCCAAAAAATATAAGCAATTATCGAAAGAATTAACGAACTGATAAAAATTTGCTTGTTCATTATTATTGGTTTTATTTGTCACTTCAGCTTCTTTTAGGTACCAACCAGCTTTTTCAAGTGACGTGTCCTGACAAAACTCCTCCCAGCTGCATGTAGAAAAAGAAGAAAGTTATCATGACAACAAGGCTCACAGATATATGAAGAAAAGTAAAAACCCTGAAGTAGGTATGACTAACCGAAGCAAGCACATAAAAGCTTCCTCCGCCCCCATGCCAAAATTGGCAATAATTCTATCACTTGCTCGCATGACAATAGAAAATATTTGTGTCACACACCATTTAATGTCCAATAAATCACTAAATATTGAATCTACAGTTTCTATATGAAGACAAGTAACATGTTGCACTAGATCAAAAATAGCAGACCAATCCCATAGTTCAGAAAAAACTTTGGGATCTATCAGCAGCAGACGATATGATACGCGAACAATGTCAACAATTCTGAAACCAATCTGAAATCAAAACAAAAATAAAATAAATAATCATTTACAAATCTAAAGAAAAAAAAGACATACATACGATAAACATTTAGACAAAAAATAAACAACCAATATGATATCAAGATCTATTTCCACAATAATACCAAATTTATAAAAAGTATAACCATTTTATTCATGAAGAAAAATCATGGCAAAAAAAAAAAGCATTCGCCATATATGCAATAACAAATTATGTGTGCCCACACATTTGAGAAAGGAACTCTAGGGCTGAAATAGTCCCTTGATTGTTTATATATGGTCATTTTAATGTCAGAATTTATAAAAATTGCTAAATTAGTCCCTAAAATTTTTAAATTGTGAAAGAGATATTCCTCCGATGGAGCTATTTCATCCTATAATAAAAGAGTTAGGGGACTAACTTTTCTTTTTTATAGACTCCGGAACTAAAATAACTATCTACATAAATTTTGGGGACTATTTTGACACCTTTTTTTAGAAAGTTTCTCAACCATATCAAACAACCAACTTGAAGAAGATATATGAAAAAAAAAAAAAGTGAAACCCCTATAGAGACCTAAAAGAAATGTCTGATCAAAGATGGATGTTGTTCTAACTAATAATACTTCAGTCAATTGTTGACCTCATTTTTAGTGAGGTCTTAGTCTCCTACTCTTAGAACCTAGGATCTAGCTTTAGAAGTTCTTATTGACCATTCTAGCAGACTAGTGATGGAGCCCACCTCCCGTAGAACTTCAAGCCACTTCTTGACTCATTTTTGTGAAGAACTCGCATGAGTGGTTCCAAGCACTCAACTTTTAGTTGCAAGGGCTCAGGACCAACATGTAGAGGGCCCGAAATTGAGTTCCTATAGGATCAACAGTCTTAGGTGAACCCTTTGTGACTCGATTACTCGCGAACGCCGTTTTTCACGCACTTGCTGCACCACACACGATTTTGACTTAAATCGACTCGCCCGTCAGCGAACTCGTTCGGGCGACCCCGGATGACGAAACGGATCGCGCCGACGCGTCCGGGACGTCGACTTTAGCTAGGAGGGACACCCATATCACTATGGTTTCGTGCGCGCACAGTTTGCACGGAAATCGATGTTTTTTTCTCCTTTAGCGGGATGTGGGCCCGGACTCAACCCAGGTTTGACTCGGGTTCGATTCA
>JXCR01147644.1:27748-66148 GCA_002079205.1 Phalaenopsis hybrid cultivar
ATGGACGGCATCCGTTCATCGTCGCCGATGGCCTTAACCGAGAGCTGTCCATTTTAAAACCTTAATATCTCTCTCGTTTCATAATGGATTTTGATGTTTTTTTTTAAATTGTTTGTCTTGAAGAGACGAACACATCTATATGGTAAACATACTATGAAAGATGATTTTTTTAAAATTGTTCGTCTTGAAGAGACGAACACATCTATATGGTAAACATACTATGAAAATCAAGCATTATAAATGGAGAGCTCGCTGAAGGCTTGGGTGAGTGAGTGAGGTTATACCTTTGCTCCGAGAGGTTTGGCCTCAATCAGAGATTCTTCGCACCTTCGTTGGGTCCCAAAGAGCCTAGGGATGAAGCCTCTGGCTCTGGTGTAAGGTCTATATATGATTTCGACCACAGCCGATTTTGGGTGTTGGTTGAGAGCTATGGTAGAGGCTATTTCAGACGGAGAATTGATGGGGGTTTGGCTTCCTTCACTGTTGTGAAGGTGTAAAGCCAATTTATTGGAAGTTTGGTGCTGTGTAGGTTTGGATTGAAGTTTGTCCTGATTTCGGGCAGGAATTCAAACTCAAAATTGGATTTCTGTGGTGGAATTGGGAGAGGGAAATGGATTGCAATGTGCTAAAGGACTCTTAGAGAAGCTCTCTGAGGAGTTTGGGAGGCCTTCGTGAAAATTTTTTACCACACACTATTCATGGCCGTGGAGGGGCATTTTATAGAAATTGGCCAAGGGGAAGCTTGGCTGGCCAATTGAGGGGTTAGCCCCACTGCTTAGGTGTTAAGCAGAGGAGCTCTCAGCTCAATTTTGTTTGAGGTGGCTTCTTGGAATGAATTTGGGTATTGGCCATGTGGGGGCTTACGGTTTTGGGCTTTAGCTTGGGTTAGAGTGGCTAACCAAGGGTTGGTTCATGGTTAAAGCTTATAATGGGCAGTAAAAATGGCACCACAGGGTATTGACATGTGGTATAGCAAGTACCCTTGATTTAACCCTCTCTTTATTCCTTTAAGAATTTAAAAAAAAACATTTACCCATGAGATAAATATCAATATTAACCATGGGTTGGTGGCTGGTTTTAAACTCAACCCTAGAGTCTAGGATGAGTTATGGTAAGGCTCATTTGACCATACCAAGTTGGTTTGGGTTAGAGTCTAGGATGAGTTAAGGTAAGGTTCATTTGACCATACCAAGCTCAATTGGTTTGGATTGATGAGTTATGGTAAGGCTCATTTGACCATACCAAGCTTAATTGATTTGGATTTGGCCATAAGTCCAAATGGTGCACATGACCAAATCTTGTGTTTGAACTAGGTTAGGCATGTCAATTGGCCCAATTAAATGGTCGAATGACCAAAGCTTCTGTTTGGACTAGGATAGACATGTCAATTGGCCCAATTAAATATGCCATTTGGTGTAAGAGACCATGAGGGACAACTTTCATGAAGGGTGAAAGTCATTTTGAGATCAATTGGTTAATCAATTTGGTGGATTTTATTTTGACCCATTTTAAGCGTGTTGGGCTAAGTTTGGGTCAAACTTGGGCTAGCCATGGGCTATATTTTTGACCCATTTTAAGCATGTTGGGCTAAGTTTGGGTCAAACTTGGGCTAGCCATGGGCGTTTTGACCCATTTTAAGCATGTTGGGCTAAGTTTGGGTCAAACTTGGGCTAGCCATGGGCTAAAGTCCAAATTAATTGTTGTGTTTGGTGTAAAACATCATGATGAACAACTTTCATGAAGGATGAAAGTCATTTTGAAATCAATTTGGTAGTGAATTTAGTGGATTTTGATGAAATTTGGATTTAGACCCAAATTAGGCATANGTTTAGCTAGCTTTGGACTAAACTCAAATTGATTGTTGTGTTTGGTCACAAATGACCTCACAAAGGAAAACAAAAATTTGATGCCAATTTGAGGTTTAAGGCATTCAATTGTTGAGATTTGGGGTGTTAGCCAATATTGGGACTAATTTTGGGAATTTTGGATTTAGGCCAAAATCAAATGGTTTTGAGGCTTCACCAAGGCCAATTGATGGTTGATTTTGATGTTTAAGAATGTTGTAAAGATTTTTTAATATTAATTGAGGCTAATTGACTAGGCTATGGGTTCAATTGAGTGAGATTAAGTCGTTTGGTCAAGATTGGGGTTTTGACCCAAATCAAAATTGAGCTCAAATCATAGACCAATTGAGCCTGGATTTGGTTGAATTTGGTCATATCAAAAGTGAATTTGAGTTTAGGATGGGAATTGGGGTCAATTAGGATCAAATTGATAGACATTTGGGATGGATTTGGAGAATTTTGAGTCTTTAAAGGGCAATTTGGGGATTTTGGTTAAAGATGGTCAAATTGGCCAAATTGGGTCATGTGGTAGTTGAAAGAAATAAAATTGGGAATATTTTGGATTTATTAGACTTTTCTGAGAATTTTAGAATTTTTGGGATTTTGGGTTAAAGAAGGGTCCCAATCGCAGTTAGGTAACTTGGGGGTGTTTGGGGCAAAAGACCCAAGATGAGCATTTCAAGTAGAATTGGATAGATATCCCCAAGGGCATTTAGGTAATTTGGGGGTGTGTCTGGGGCAAAAGACCTAAGATGAGCATTTCAAGTAGAATTGGATAGATATCCATTCTAATGTCTGAGGCAAAAGACCAAAGAGGAGCATTTCAAGTAGAATTGGATAGATATCCATTCTAAATGAACCATGGTTCAATGAAATCCCCATTTTGGGTCCTTATGTATTGGTCTTAGCCAGGGTATTGTGAGGGNGCTAGACCTAGGCTACTAAAGAAGTATCTAGACCTCAACCAAAAGTGAGGTCAACACCGCCTCAAGAGGGATCACCTCGAACAGGAGATAAAAGAATATCCCTGTCGGAGCGACAGAAAATTGTGTATTCTTTCAAGGATGAAGAAATGCCTAAAATATTCAGGAGTCTGATAAAGAAGCCAGAATTCAAACTACCAGATCCAAAGAAGCCCGAAGAGGTGGATAAGAAGAATGAGCCAAATTACTGCCCATACCACTGGTTACTTGGGCACACTATAGAAATATGTTTTGTCTTTAAAGTCTGGCTCGACAGAAACCTCAAGGAAGAGAACATAACAATCCTAAAAGAATATTTAGGAGAACCTGAAAAAGGTTCCATAAACATGATTTCGGCAGAGCCAATATCCTCAATTGATCCGTATGTCGAAATAGATGGATGGAGTACAACTTGGGATGAACTCAAGAGGGTCCTTGATCAAATTCAGGATTCATCGAAATAAGCTTCAACAAATACCAAAGAAGGATGGAATGAGGTATGGAGAAGATCATCCAAGAAAATACGGAATAAGATCCAGTCTGCATCAAAACAAGCCTCTATTTAGAGTCTGCAACATACCAAGCCCGAGATGAAGGTTTCGTCAGGAGATCCGTCATCGTCAAGGATAAAAAAGAAGAAGAAAAGTGTCACTACAAAGATTGATAGCATGGGGGGTAAGAAAGGGGCTGCCTCTACTAGATTGGTTGTCTCAGATTTGGGGAAGAAAATCCTCGAACCCTTGACTTCGTATGATTATCTTTTTGCCCCTCTGGGATCTTATGAATATAATGATTGTGATTTCGGCTACATTTTAACTGTTTCTGGTGATAACATAACTGATTATGATCAATCTAGCTTCGATCTTCATCCCTAAAATGATCCTCAAAACATACTCGAGTCCGATGAACTCGTTGTGAAGTCCAAAGAAGACATCAATAATGCCGCTTACGGCAACATCGATAACGAGGAGCCAATTCTCGAGCATCATGGTACACCGCCTACCATCAACTTAGATTTTTTCGAAGAAGAGGAAAATACACCAGAAGATTCAACAATAATATCTTAAGAAGAAGAAATCACATAAGTTAACTTAAGGAGCGAAAAAAGTGTTACCAACAAGAACAGCTCCAACAGACAAAGGAAAACAAATAATGACTCGAGAAGAGATACCCCCACCTTCACCAGTGGAAGAACAACATGATCAAGATAAAATAAGATGATCATACAAAGTAGAATACAACATGCTAGCTCATCTTAGGAAGTTGCCGGCCCAATTAAGCATCTACGACGCTCTGATCCTGTCAAAGGAGATGAGGGAGTCTCTGGTTACGGCTTTGCTTGACCCAAAAATTTGCTTAGCTCAGTTGGCCAGCACATCCTCAGATGAAGTTTGTTCATTGAAAGAACAGTTAGAGGAAACCTTCACAGATGAAGACTTGCTGCTCGACACTGCCGACCACAACCGTCCACTCTACATCTCCGTCAACATCCTCAGATTTGTGTTATCTAGAGTTTTAGTGGATCCTGGAGGATCTCTTAACTTGATGAGCCTACGGACATTGGCCTATTTGGATATTGAAGCTCAAAAGCTTACGGCCGATAAGATGTGGTTAATAGGATTCAACCAAAAGGGAGAAAGAGCCCTCAGATCAATTACATTACTTATGAAGGTTGGAGAACACGTGACAACTGCTAAATTTAATATCATCAACGTCAAGACCTCTTTTAACACTCTATTGGGTCGATTGTGGAATCATGAGCACAATATGGTTCCATCATCTCTACAACAGTGCATGAAATACGATAAATATGGTCAAGAAAATTGCATCAAGGGAGTCCTACAACCATTTTTAGTCCATAAAGTTGGTATCCACGAAGATGCTGCCTACTACGCGCCTCCAAAGAAGACTGTCTTCTCTCGTGAAGTTATCACAAACAAAGATGAAGATTCAGAAGAATCACAAAGAGGAGGCTATTCCACTCCGCTTTAGCAATCTTCCACCACTCCCTTACAATGAGTTGGTGAAAGTTATTTTAGTTCGTGCATCAGAGGTCGAGGCCGAGGAAGGACCAATTTAACTGTTGAGCGGACTAGGCCAACTATCAACATTGGTAATGAAGACAGTTCTGAAGATGAAATAATGATGATAAGACGGAAGAGACCTCAGTATGAGATATCTCTAAAAGATATAGAAAAGAATGAATATGAAACAATGTATGATCGGATAAACCACTATGTGAATGCTATGACTCTCACTCCATTTATACCTCAAAAGGTTGAGAGTTTAGAGGTCAAGGAAGTTCATACTATTGGTTCAAAGTTGATCAAATTTTATCGTGCTTCTACCTCTACTGAGCTTGAAAAACATGTAAATTTGGATGTTGATTCTAATTAATTAATGGAAATGCCTTTTGTTTACTTCTCGCCTTGTGTTCAAAAGTTAATTCAACAGGGACACTTACCAAAACAACTATCTTTTGGTTACTTCTCGCCTTGTGTTCAAAAGTTAATTCAACAGGGACACTTACCAAAAGAGCCTGGTGTTCAAAAGTTAATTCAACAGGTACACTTACCAAAAAAATGCCAAAAGATTAATTTCAACTTTTTGAAAAACTATGGAATTGTAAAAGTCAAACTCTAAATTCAAAAGAGGGTCTCGAATTTGGTACAGTCGGATCAGTTGATGATTCTAAATTTTGCATGGTTGTTACTGGTGAGTGAGAAGAGGATTACCTCAATATAGAGGATGACTCTACTGATCAACCAATAGAAGATGCTCTGCCAGAATTTGAGGAGGAAATTAAATCCACTATTGATGAATTAAAAAAGATTAACCTCAGGACTGAAGAACAACCACGACCCACATTTATAAGTTCTCTACTCAATGAAGAAGAATCTGCAAAATTGATCAAACTATTAACAGAATTCAAAGATTGCTTCGCGTGGAGCTACGATGAAATGTCAGGACTGTCAACAGAGGTTGCAGTCCATAAACTTAGGGTGGACAAGATTATAAACCCAGTAAAACAAGCTCCCAGGAGAATGCGCCTGGAAATAGAACAACAAGTCATCGCTGAGGTGAAGAAATTAATAGACGCCAACTTTGTTAAAGAGGAGAAATACCCCCACGTGGTTAGCTAATATTGTACCTGTTAAGAAGAAAAATGGACAGATTCGTGTTTGTGTTGACTTCAGAGATTTGAACAAGGCATGTCCAAAAGACAAGTTTCCATTACCTATACCAGAGATGATGGTGGATATCGCTTCAACACATGAAATTTTCTCCTTCATGGACAACAAATTTCTACTCTCCATACCAGAGATGATGGTGGATATCGCTTCAACACATGAAATTTTCTCCTTCATGGACGGATGGGATACAAACATATCAAGATGGCTCCCAAGGATGCAGTACTTACAGCCTTCAGAACACCTATTATAACTTTCTGCTACATAGTGATGTCTTTCGGCCTAAAGAGCGCTGGAGCAACATATCAGCGTGCAATGATGAAATTTTTTGACGACCTCATTCACAATCAAGTAGAATGCTACATGGATGATTTGGTCATCAAAAGTAAACAAAAGTTAGACCATTTGTACGATTTGAGGATTGTTTTTGAATGATTACAACAATATAATCTAAAGATGTTAGATCATTTGTATGATTTAAGGATTGTGTTTAAATGGTTACGATGATACAACCTTAAAATGACTCCCTTAAAGTGTGCCTTTGGTGTTACCTTCGGAAAATCTCTAGGATTCATTGTCCATCATCGGGGAATCGAGATCGACCCGGACAAGATTAAAGCTATCTTGGAAACGCCTCCCCCTAAAACCTTGAAATAACTACGTTCCTTCCAAGGAACTTTGGCATATCTGAGACGCTTTTTTTCTAATTTCTCAGATAGGTGTAAGCCTTTCTCGGCATTAATTAAAAAGGACGCCAAATTTGTTTGGGAAGAGAAATGTCAGCGGGCTTTCGAGGAAGTTAAACAATATTTAATGACACCTCCTCTTTTGGCAGCCCTTATCCCAGGGAAATCGCTGATACTTTATACCGCGACCTTAGACGACTCTCTCGGAGCCCTGTTAGCTCAAGTCAACGATGATGGTAAATAAAATGCATTATACTGCTTAAGTCGATGCCTAATACCGATGGAAGTAAGGTATCCAACTATTGAGAAGCATTGCCTGACATTAATTTTTGCTGCCCAAAAGCTTAGACATTACATGCTTTCTCATAAGATTACCCTGATTTTGAAAGTTAATCTGTTACAATATCTGATGACTCGACCAACACTCTCCGGACGTTTAGCAAGATGGTCAATGATCTTATTGTAATTCGATATAACTTTTGTTCCCCTCTGTGCTATCAAGGGACAGATATTAGGCAGCTGGGTCCTCTCTCAATGACGAGTTACCAGACGAGCAAATATTACAAATGGAATTCTTCAGTGTGCAACGCTGGGAAATGTACTTCGAAAACGCTTCGTCAGCCATAAAAGACAAAGGATCAGGCGCAGTTATACCAGGTAAAGCAGGGATTGGTTTGATCTTTATCACTCCAGATAAGGGTATGTTGAGGTTCTCAAACCACCTAACAAAGCCATGCACCAACAATGAAGCAGAATATGAAGATTTAATCACTAGGTTGGAAATGAGAATCTCAATGGATATAACACACATTGTCATTTATGGCGACTCCCAACTCATCATCCAGCAAGTCGTCGGACAATAAAAAATTTAGAAGCCAAGATTAGCAGAATACCATCAGTACACGATGAAGCTCCTGGAGCAGATTCCTGATGTAACTTTCTACCGGATTCCTAGGGGAGATAATGCCCATGCCGACGCTTTAGCAAAACTCACTAAGGAAATGGCGTGGCCCCCGAAGGATTCCATTGAAGTCATAGTGCAAGGAAGACGAGTCTTGTCTCGGATCGACTTCAAAACTCTAAACAAGCTTGGAAAACAAGAAACAATAAATACAGTTACAGACATTAAAGAAGATTGGCACAAGCCATTAATAGAATATTTGTATACTGGAAAGCTGTCAGAAGACAAGTCTAAGGTGCACCACATCATAAGAAGGGCTATGTCTTACACCCTGATGGGAAATTTTCTCTACAGAAGATCATTCAACCAGATGTGGCTACGGTGGTTGAGTAGAGCCGAAGCAAGGAATATTATCAAAGAGGTACATGCTGGATTGTGTGCCGCTCACCATTCAGGGCCAAAAATAAAAATGAAGATCAAAAGACTTGGGTATTACTTGTCAGCAATGATGTCCGATTGCATGGATACAACCAGAAGATGTCACCAATGCCAAGTGCATGGGGTCTTACACCACTACACCCAACAGTTGCCTTGTGGCCATTCGACTGTTGGAGCACAAACATAATAGGTTTGATAGACCCTCCATCTTCCAGAGGACACAGGTTTATATTTGTCACTACAGATTACTTTTCCAAATGGGCAAAGGAAGTATCGTTACATGAGGTTACGACACAATATGTCCTTCAATTTTTCAAAAGCCAAATCGTCTACTGTTTCGGAGTACCGCGATAAATAATTTCTGACAATGGGATAGCTTTCAAAAGTACAAAGATCAACAATTTTGTCAAAATACATGAGATAGATTGGAGATACTTTATGATTTACTATTCTAGAGCAAATGTTCTAGCCGAGGCTTTCAACAAAACACTGGTACAGATTTTCTAGAAAACACTGTATAAAAATAAAAGGGATTGACACAACAAACTATTAGAAGCCTTGTGGGCCTACCAGACAACTTTCAGGACTCTCACTCAGTGTACACCTTATATGCTCATATATGGGTCTGAGGCCATGCTACCGCTAAAAATCCAGACACCATCTCTCAGAGTCGTCGTTGCCAACCAACTCACAATGGAAGAAAGCGGAAAACTCACACCTGAAGAACTGGAAAGCCTGAGGGAAAACGACTAGAAGCACAACAACATTGGAGCTTTACCAGTCAAAGATGGTACTAGCCCATGAAAAATTGGTCCACCCAAGGACATTCAAAGTTGGTGACCTCGTACTCGTGCTCAAAAGGCCTATTCTTGAATGCCGCAAAATAGGTAGAAAATTTGAGCCAACTTGGGAGGCACCATTTGTCATTGAAAAGGTCTATACAGGAGGAGCCTACCAGTTAGTGGACTTCTAGGGCAAAAGACCCATGTTACCAATAAACGGACGATATTTGAAAACTTACTACGCAACCTAACGCCGCTTGCCTCTGCTTGCTTTGAAAATTTGGAAACTTTGATTGTTTTATGATTATCTATGTGATCAAATGTATATGACCGGGTCTAAATTTTGTAATTAACCTCATTATAATAAAAATTTTAAGAAATAAATTTTAAACTTCAAATTTTCTTTTTTCCACTTTTGAGTATAATGTTCCACTAAATTAAACAAAACTCATACATAAAATAAATAATTCATTTCACCAAAATGAACTAAAATTTACTTTAATAAATACTTTATTTTGTTCTTGTTCATGACAAGTTTTGGCCCACTGACATTTTTCCTGTGGTCTGCAGAAAAATGTCAGGACAGAGGCTGATCTTTGCTTTTCAGGATGGCTTGAGCCTCGCACTAAATAAGGAGATAGCGTCGCAGAGCGATACCATAGATTTCAACATGGATTTTAACCAAGTTGACATGGACTACGAAGGTCCTCTCATGGATGTAGTCAGCTGCAAAGAGAAAAAGGGATTGCCTTCACTACTGAGAGTGACCGCTAAAGATAATGTATCACACAAAGTCAAGAATGTGATAACAGAGCAGGATCCGATGGAAGGGCCCAGCCGTCTGCCCTTCATGGTAGCTACACCAGTAAGGGGCCTAGTAGCCGCCAATAACAAACGACTGCCAAGTACTTCACTTCGCAGGACGTAGTGCAGGAACACCAGCTGCAAGAAGCAGAGAGCTTTTCTACGACAGGAACGCAGACATCAAAGAGAGACGAACAACTTGCTCACCCTTATTCCTGAAGGGCACATTTAAGATCCAGACCTGAAAGAAACTTCTGCTAGCCTACCTACCACGGATGAATAATTAGGATTCGTGACAAAGTCAGATACCCTCTCAGTTTCAGGAGTTTTATGAAAGGGTTGCTCGACGTGCAAAGTTGAAATACCGGTCGGGACATCAGTCACAAGCACGTTCGTAGAATGCCCAGATTGCAATGTTCTACATTTACAACACTTTAGTATATTGGAAGAGTATACTGCAAGCACCAATGGGTCTCAGACTTCAGATTTTATGATAGATGAGTCATATGTCCCATTGGGGACAGCTCAGTATGTATCATGGAGCCCAGGGTCGTACATCCCGCTACAGGCGGAGTCTCATGTTCCAGATCAACCAGCGCCAATTTAGGTTCCTGCCAATGCTCGAAGGAAGGAACGCTCGCGACAGCTGCCAACCCCTAGTATGATAGAATACTACAAGATAAGTGAAGTAAATAAAAGAGAATTTGAGTTTTATGAAGAAGTTCAGGGAAAGTTCATCAACATATTGGAAGGCCTGAAGCTGTATACCAAGGTTTTCTCCGAAAGTGATGAAAGAAGCATTCTGGACTGTATCTTTGATTTAAGAGATAAAGGTAGAGCGGGCCTTCTCATGGAAAAAACATATTCTGAGCCAAAGAAATGTATGAGAGGAAAAGGAAGATTCACCATCCAGTATGGTTGTTGTTACAACTTCACAAATGACAGACAAGGGAATCCACCTGGGATTCTCGGACATAATCAAGTAGATCTGTTACCGCCAATTATAAAGTGGATAATCAAAAGAATAGTCAAATGGAATATTCTACCTGCTACCTGCATTCCCAATAGTTTTATTATCAATATCTATGAAGAGGGTGATTGCATTCCTCCACACATTTATCATCATGATTTTGTGAGACCCTTCTGCACAGTTTCATTTATGAACAAGAGCAATATTTTATTTGGGAAAGAAATTGATGTCGTCGGCCTTGGTGAGCTCAGAGGTTCTATGGAGATTCCTCTACCAGTCGGTTCAGTACTCGTTCTTAAAGGCAACAGTGCAGACATTGTCAAACATTGCATTCCAGGGGTACGACACGATAGGGTGTCTGTGACTTTCCGCAGCATGGATGACAGCAAAATGCCATATGGATTTCAGCAGGACTCAGAACTGGAAGAGCTACTACCATACGAGCTATGAGAGGGTTGTACCTCTAAGTACATGCGAAGGGAACTCTTATCCTGGAGCATGACTTAGAAGGTCTGCTTGATCAGGAGCTCGTCATACCTAGTACAGACGGTCAGAGGGCTCACTTTTTTTGAGCAACATCATATGTATATGATATATTCAGCATACCATGTATTCATAACATGAGATGTTTTGAATGTATTTCGACATGGACTATATATTGTACCTTTTGAGGTTTTAGCCTATGTTCGATCTGTGAGATCTTTTTATTGAAGCAGATTAATGAAAATTTTTCTCAGGAACGTGCCTTTTTATCAGTTGCTTTTTTTGTGCGATGGATTAAAGTCACAAACCACATGTTGGTTCAGAGTTTCAATGAAAAAAGAACGAAAACACAAATCTTTAACAATAAATAAAATTTAAATAAGAATAATCACCAATGAATAAACAACAAAACAAATTTCTTTTTAAAAAAAATCAACCAATTAAAATTAAAACTTTAAAGACATATTTTGAAAAAAATTAAATTTGAAAAAAATATATTAAGTGGATTCTCTCATTTTTAGAGTTTCTTACGCTTTGTGCGCGCAGTACAACCATCTTTATCTGCATTAACTCTCTTCACATCCCCACAAAATTTTGTATTATGCACAAAACCCACAAAGCTCTACAAATCTTCTTCAACAAAATCAACCTTTCCACATGACACACTTCTGCAAATTCAACACCACAAGCTCTTCGAAAATTTCAATTCTCCTTTCGAGTTAGTACCTGAAATTTAATTCTCATCTTTTGAGGTCGATACCTAAATTTTGTCTCTCTCCTTGAGATTGATACCTAAATTTCAATTCTCACATTTTCGAGTCAGTACCTAAATTCTGATTCTTATCTTTTGAGGTCGATACCTAAATTTTGACTCTCTCCTTGAGATTAATACATAAATTTCAATTCTCACAATTTTGAGTCAGTACAAAAATTATGATTCTCATCTTTTGAGGTCGATACCTAAAATTTTGACTCTCTCCTTGAGATTGATACATAAATTTCAATTCTCCTTTCGAGTCAGTACAAAAATTCTGATTCTCATCTTTCGAGGTCGATACCTAAATTTTGACTCTCTTCTCGGAATTGATACCTAAGTTTCAATTCTCCTTTTGAGTCAGTACCTAAATTTTGATTCGTATCTTTTGAGGTCAATACCTAAATTTCGACTGTCTCATTGAGATTGATACCAAAATTTCAATTCTAACATTTTCGTGTCAGTACCTAAACTCTGATTCTCATCTTTTGAGGTTGATATCTAAATTTCGACTCTCTCCTTGAGATTGATACCTAAATTTCAATTCTCACATTTTCGAGTTAGTACCTAAATTCTGATTCTCATCTTCTGAGGTCGATACGTAAATTTCGACTCTCTCCTTGAGATTGATACCTAAATTTCAATTCTCACATTTTTGAGTCAGTACCTAAATTTTGATTCTCATCTTTCGAGGTCGATACCTAAATTTCGACTCTCTCCTTGAGATTGATACCTAAATTTTAAATCTCATCTTCGAATTAGTACCTAAATTTTGATTCTCATCTTTTGAGGTGGATACCTAAGTTTCGACTCTCTCCATGAGATTGATACCTAAATTTCAATTCTCACATTTTCGAGTTAGTACCTAAATTCTGATTCTCATCTTTTGAGGTCAATACGTAAATTTTGACTCTCCCTGAGATTGATACCTAAATTTCAAATCTCATTTTTGAATCAGTACCTAAATGCTGATTCTCATCTTTTGAGGTCAATACCTAAATTTTGACTCTCTCATTGAGATTAATACCTAAATTTCAATTCTCACATTTTTGAGTCAGTACATAAATTATGATTCTCATCTTTTGAGGTCGATATCTAAAATTTCAACTCTCTCCTTGAGATTGATACCTAAATTTCAATTCTCCTTTCGAGTCAGTACCTAAATTCTAATTCTCATTTTTTGAGGTCGATCCCTAAATTTCGACTCTCTTCTTGGTATTGATACCTATGTTTCAATTCTCCTTTCGAATCAGTACATAAATCCTGATTCTCATCTTTTGAGGTTAATACCTAAATTTTGACTCTCTTATTGAGATTGATACCTAAATTTCAATTCTCACATTTTTTAGTCAGTACCTAAATTCTGATTCTCATCTTTTGAGGTCGATACCTAAATTTTGACTCTCTCCTTGAGATTGATACCTAAATTTAAATTCTCACATTTTTAAGTTTATACCTAAATTCTGATTCTCATCTTTTGAGGTCAATACGTAAATTTCGACTCTCTCCTTGAGATTGATACCTAAATTTCAATTCTCACATTTTTGAGTCAATACCTAAATTTTGATTTTCATCTTTTGAGGTCGATACCTAAATTTCGACTCTCTCTCCTTGAGATTTGTACTTAAATTTCAAATCTCATCTTCGAATTAGTACATAAATTCTGATTCTCATCTTTTGAGATCGATACCTAAGCTTTGACTCTCTCCTTGAGATTGATACATAAATTTCAATTCTCAGATTTTCGAGTCAGTACCTAAATTCTGATTCTCATCTTTTGAGGTCGATACCTAAATTTTGACTCTCTCCTTGAGATTGATACCTAAATTTCAAATCTCATTTTTGAATCAGTACCTAAATGTTGATTCTCGTCTTTTGAGGTTGATACCTAAATTTTGACTTTCTCCTTGAGATTGAAACATAAATTTCAAATCTCATCTTCGAATCAGTACCTAAATTCTGATTCTCATCTTTCGAGGTCGATACCGAAATTTTGACTCTCTCTCGGAGAATGATACCTAAATTTCAAATCTCATTTTTGGATCATTACCTAAATTTTGATTCTCATCTTTTAAGGTCGGTACCTAAATTCCGACTCTTCCTTTATTTTTGGAATTAATACTTAAATTTCAATTCCCACATTCGGGTCAGCACTTGCATACTAATCCCCATCTTCTAGAAATTTCATAACTCAAAATCTACTCTCCAATCCCCAGTGAGAGTCCCTACTACTTGACTTGATCAAATATGCACTCTCTAATTTCCCCAGCTGAAACAAATCACACTATTGACTTAGGAGTTTGTATTGGTTTTTGTTGATCTCGTCGGTCAACGCCAATACGCGCGGTGTGCTTGCCCAGCACACNGTCCTTACTTTCTGATTTTGATCAGACATACCCATTTGCTAAAATTCCCCAGCGAAAACAAATAGCAAACACAATAATNCGTTGACCTCACTTTTTGTTGAGGTTTAGTTTTTCCTCTTAAGTAGCCTAAGGTCCAGCCATAGGACTTTCCTAGTGACTATTCTTAGAAAATTAGATAAGGAACCCTCACCATTAGAAATTTCAAACTCTTCTCTACTCAACTTAAAGTTCCACATATTGGTCCTAACANTGTTGAGGTCTAGAAATTTCTTTAGTAGCCTAAGTCTAGCCATAGGACTTTCCTACTGACTAGTCTTAGAAAACTAGAAAAGGGCATCACCACTAGAAACTCAAAAATTCTTCTCTTTACTCAATTTGAAGTTCCACATATTGGTCCTGACCATTAGAAACTCAAAAATTCTTCTCTTTACTCAATTTGAAGTTCCACATATTGGTCCTAACCTCTAGCNATCCAGCACCTAGTAGGTGGGGTCACTATGGAGGAAACCCAAGATGAGTCACCCTTAGGACTATTGGACCTTAGGGTTGACCCTGGGTGTTGGTCTAGGGCTAAGGCACTTACTTGCAATCACTTGCACTCACAATCACTCACAATCCTAAACTTAAACTTATAGGCTTTGGTCCCTTGATACTTTTGGGAGACTCTTGTAGGTGGTTCCCCTAAACCTATTAGCCTTATGCTAGAGTTTAGCTAAGACCACTACATAGAGGACCCTAAATGGGATTTCCATTGACCCATGGCTTATTTATGGTGGCTGGCAATCCAACTCTATCAAGATACCAAACCTACCCTATTGCCCCTAAATTCCCCTGAATTACACAGATACCCTTGGGACCCCAAATTTGGCCAAAATCTCCAGATCTAGCCAAAATATCCAAACTTGTTCAAAAGTCATTTCAAACACCTTGAAAACACCCAAATTACCCAAAATCCCAAAATTGGCCAAATTACCAAAATACCCCTCTTTGGCCCAAAATTCAAAAAAATCCCAAAAATTCCCAAAACCCCCCAAATATTCCCAATTTCATTTTCCTTAACTATTAGATGACCCAATTTGGCTAATTTGACCACATTTGACGAAAACCCTCAAATTGCCCTTTAAAGGCACACATTTTCCCAAATCACTCCAAATGTCCATCAATTTGATCCCAATTACCCCATGTTCAATTCTAAACTCAAATTCACTCTTCATATGACCAATGAAGATCAAATCCAAGCCCAATTGATCCATGATTTGAACCTAATTTTGATTTAAACGAAAAACTCAATTTTGGCCCCATGGCTTAGTTCCAACAAATTGAACTCATAGCCCACCCAATTGGCGACAATTTGTGTTGAAAAATATTCATAACATTCCTACACGTAAAATTTGACCTTCAATTGGCCTTGGTAGGATCTCAATTTCATTTGATTTCAACCTAAGTCCAAAAGCCCCAAATTTTCCCCAAATTGACCATGTCTAAGTATTTCACCGAACTGAGGGCCTTAACCCCAAAATTTCCACTCCATCCCTTCTTTACAACACCTCCCTTGATCATGTGGACCATTCAATTTGGACTCAGCCTAAGGCTAGCCTAAGGTGGACCCATGTCTAGCTCAACATGCCTAAATTGGCCAAATTTCAAAAATCCTTCAAGTTGACCTACCAATTGAACCCAAAATCACTTCAACCCTTCACCAAAAACCTTCAAAACAATCAGCTACTCGATTTTGATCAATCAATTGGGTCATTTGACATGGCTAACCTAGCCCAAACTCATACTTTGATCACTTGAACCCACATTGAACATATGCATTAAAGCTGGTCTAACTACCCCAAAGTCACCAAATTAAATCCACCTCAGCCATTGGTTAGACCCTAAGACTAAGCCAAAACCCATCTAACCACCTAAACTAGGCATAAACCAAAAATCCTCCAAATTAAGGGATTTTGATTTCCAAAAATTCACATGCTTAAGATACCCTTGCCAAAATTAAACCTCAACCCATTAAATTGTTGTGACAGATTCCCCTTGGTTCCCTGAGCTCCTAGCCACCTCCCCCTGGCCGGCCGACCGGCCTAGTTGCCAGAAAATGGCCAAACTGAGAGCCACCCCCATGGAGCTTCACCCAAATCAAACCTAGAGGCCAGCTCATCCAAATCAAATTGTAGAGCTCCTCTGCCCTCCACCTAAGAACCACAATGCACCCAAACTTGTGCCCTAAGAGACACCCCATGACCATTTTTTATAAAAACTCACCTCCACAGCCATGGGAGGTGTGCTGAAAATTTCTTAGAGAGAGCCTCCCAAAATTCTCACAGAGCCTCGCTAAGATCCCCTCAGTGCAATCCAACCCTCCACCACTGAATTCCACTGTGGAAGCTTAATTTTGAGATGAAACCTCTGGCCAAAACTAGGACAGAACTCATTACACTTCCACAGTCCACCAAACTTCAATTACTTGTGCTCACACCTTCACAACTAAGAAAGAAGCCAAAGTCCCATCAAATCCCCCTCTCACAAAGCCTCTAACATAGCTCTAGACCAACACCTGAATCGGGCTTGATTGAAATCATATCTAAGCCTTTCACTAAGGCAAGAGGCTTAATCCCTAGCCTCCTTGGACCCCCAACGAACGTGTCAAGACCCTCTGATTGAAGCTTCACTTCTCAGAACAAAGATCTAAAACTTCTCCCCCTCCCGAGCCTATTTTGATTCTCCATTTGGTTAAGCTTAATTTAATTGCATGATTACCGTATGGATATGTTCGTCTCACTTAGACTAGTTGATAGGATTAAACCCGAAGTGATTTGGTTGAGTCTAGGCTGAGATCTTAGGATTTTAGTGTGGACGGTCAGGGGATCACTCTATCGGGGATGATGACTGGGAGCCATTTGATCAAACGTGTATCGAATGGACGGCCAAGAAGAAGCTGGACAATGCTTATTTATACAAACAGCAGGACGCGTGGCTGCTGGCGTTGATGGTGGTGTCAAATGGGAGCGCGTCGCGTGGAGCTTTAGAGCCGTCATAGGTTGACGAGGCGCCACATGGATAAATAGAAAAATAAGGCTTTTTCTATTTATTTAAACTCCATTAACTTCAAAAATCCATAACTTTGTTTAGAAAAATCACAAAAATAAAAAAAAGATACCCTCTTGCACAGTGAACAGAGGAGAACAATGTGGAAATAATTTAAAGTCCATTTAATAAATATTTTATTTTTAATTAATTAAATACTGATTTGAATTTTTTGATTCTCCATGCATTTAGACTTATCACCATAACTTTAATTTTTGTCATGTAGTAGCCTCTGCTAAGGGGAACATTCTCTAATTTTTCCAAAATCAAAGGAGGTCCCTAGACAGAGAATTATATTTTTCAAATTTATGTGCATTATTAGCTTAAAATAATCATGAAAATTACCAAATTGATTAGAAAATTCTAAGAAAATTTTGGAAGGTTTATGATGACCAAGGGACCTTTTGGAAATAATTTCATGGGTCAAGTCATTTAAAATGCACCTAATTTTCACAAACACTAAATCATTAAGATAATTAATTTTGGAAGATATAAACTTTTAAATGACTTCATTTTTTAGCTCCGCTGTTATTTATGATCCAGAAAACTCACCACAAAAATTTAAAAATATTTTGAGTTCATTTGATAACTTAAGTTGATTTTTAAAGATAAACATCTTTTTTTTCATTTAAATGATTTTTTAAAAATCAAAATATAACTCAAAAATTTATAAAAACTGATTTTTTTAGTTCTCAGTGATCAGGGGCATTTTATAAAATAAAATGATATTTAAAACAAAAACTTCATTTTTAGCCTTTTTTTCAATATTTAAAATAATTAAAAATTCATAAAAATCACAAAATTAATAAGACTCATGGAAATGTTCTAAATTGCTTTCTAATTACTTAGGAATAATTAGAATATTTTTTCTTGGTTTTCTAAATAAAGATATAATATTTTAAAGCTTAAAAATGATTTTTAAAGGCTAAAAATGGGTTTTCATTAAGAATAATTCCAATAAATCAAATAAAATTTACAAAAATATAAAATTTTTCTCTTTGGGTTCTCTGACCATAGGGAGGCCTTTCAAAAATACAAAACTTAATTATCCCCATTTAAAATATTTTACATTTAAGAAATACCCCAGAAATTAAAATAATTCTTAAAATTCAAACAAAATTCAGAAAATCATGACATTTGGTCCACAGCCTTCTCTACTCTAAATCTACCTTCAGTAAAAATTTTAAAGGATTAGGATTTACCTTGGTCAAGTTATGAATTTTCTTTGAAAAATCCTATTTTTGAATGAAAATAATTATATAAATTAAATTAAATTTTGAAAAAACACATTTTCTTCTTTGATGTCTTAATTGACCCATGAATGAGGTAGGATAAAAATTTCAAAGTTACATTTTCTCCTCTGATGTCTTAATTAACCCATGAATGAGGTAGGATAAAAATTTCATTGAGAAATCACATTTTCTCCTCTGATGTCTTAATTGACCCATGAATGAGGTAGGATAAAAATTTCAAAGTTTTCTCTGATGTCTCAATTGACCCATGAATGAGGTAGGATAAAAATTTCAAAGTCATTTGAATTGAATGTCTCAATTGACCCATGAATAAGGTAGGATAAAAATTTCAAAGTCATTTGAATTGAATTTCAATTATGAAGTGTTAAAGCCTTAGGGGCAAATGTGTAATTTTGGAAATTTAGCCTTAATTGCATTTAGGCTTAATTCAAGAAGAAAAATGGGTAACCTCTGATCTTAATCAATTTATTTGATGTTTGAAACATAGAGGGGTTTTGGTAGCAACCAACCTCACTTTCTTAATTAAAAAGATAGGTTAATAAATTTCTAAATTTGGAAGTTTATTAAAATAAAATGAACCTAGAACTTAGGGGAATGACTTTTGAAGTCAATAACTAATCAATTTAATACCCCTATTTTGATTTTCAAATAAGATTCAAATCATGAATCCTGACCATCTATAGCCTAACATTTTCAAAACTAATTAAAACACTTACATAGGACTTAAGGGCTTAGTAGTGACTTAGGCTAAATCAAGTTTCATTTAAATGAGGATTATAAAAGTAAATATCATTGAAAATTAGAATACCTTTCAAACACTACAAGTCTAATTAGGACCAAAATTTGGTTAAGTTTTCCAATAAAACTAACTTGCCTCTTTAAGAGTCTTCGCCCACATAATTTTCAAAATTAAATTACAGATGATAATTACCTTACTCTTAGGGATAATTGAGACATCAATGTTCATTGAGCATTAGGGTGTTTATAGGATGAAATTATTAAGCAAACATAATAGATTTAAAAGAACTCGGGATTTTCCACCAGGCAACGAGAGAGTAGCACGGACCTGCTTGTTTCTCTAGATTTGTTGGATATCTTGAAGATCTACTCAATATGTTTTGCTTCACAAAATCATCCTTAATTAAACTCTTAAGGACCCATCAAGATATGACATAGGGTTAGGAAAACGACCAAAACCTTACTTTTTCCCTCTATATAAATAGCCCTGACATGCATTGTAAGTTTCAGGTGGTGGAACGAGAAGACTCGCCAGGTACGCTTTTACGCTTTTCAACGTTGTCTTTCTTGTACTTTTATGCTATACTTTTGTGCTTATAAAAATTTTCTTGTAAAACTAAAACTATCAGGATAGCCACAAAATCAAAACCAAAATCAAAACTAAAATCAACCAAGATAAAATTCACCGCCACAACATTCAAAATATTAAAACAACTCAAAATTTAATACAAACCCACAAAAACAACAATTGCAACTAAATTAAGACGTCTCTTAACTCAACACACAAAACTACAATTACAACTAAATTAATATGTCTATATCGGATGATCGGGAATCCCTCGGAGGAGGTAACCTACGGTTGATAACGAGGCTTCCCACGGTCTAAATGAAAGTATGAAACTCATTAAGTTGAGTTTAGTAAGTTCATTTAGAATAAGTGATCCAATAAAAAATAGTGGTGCCGGAACGAGGGAACCGTAAGATTTTAACTGGTGTCGCTCTAATCAACTTTTATATGCCCTTCTAAAATTCAAAGAACTTCAACCATAAGGTCACCTTATTTAACATTATAACTTGATAAATTAGAAAACTCAAACTCAACGCAGCAAGGAGCTTGGAGCTAGCATGGTGGGCAACACAACCATCTTCAACAGGAAAACCTGTCTTCCCCAGCTAAACCAATCTCCCTTCCTTAGACTTAAACAACAAAAGTCATAGGACTTCGAGGTTGCTTGCTTATGCAACGTAAATCCTCGCCTTATTTTTAGGCCTTTGTATAGCACAGTAATACAATATAAGCCTTAACTCGTCTTAGGATTCTAAGGTTGTCGTCCGTTACGACCTAAACCCTCACATCTTCCAGGCTATTTATGTGATCGTTTCACACAAATGTAAGCCATAAAAAATAAAATTGGTAGGATGAAACACTTAAATATTTCTCCTCAAAATTGAACCCAAATATTAAGATAGTTTGGGAAGTCACTGGGGTTCTCCTTTGGATCCATGACATCCCCTAGTTCTTCCTCCTTTGGATTTTACAAAAAAATGTTTCAAATTTGAACCAATCCCCTTTCACACCTCTACGTCTGATCTCATTGAAGAGTCCCACCATTTGAAATTTCTTGAAGATAATATTTAGTGATTTTTATCGAGAGTCTTCTTAGGTGACTTTGGTCATTTAAGATGTAATTAACTATAGGGGCTTGCCCTTATAGGAAGCATGCCTGAACCCAGCTTAATATAAGCCCTATTTAATCCTTTATATTAAATAAGGGAACTTGTCGGCAAATACAAAGGTTTCGCAGACCAAAGGGATGTCATATATTCCTTAGTTTGTTTGATCCAGCCTCATCCTCAAGTCTTGTGTTTATCCTTCGGGATAGATACAGGATTTAAGGTACAACGCTCTTTCATTTAAACTATGAAAAATATGGTGTCAGTTTGATTTCTATTTTTTCCAAAATTAAATATATATGTAAATTAAAACGTCCTTCTGAAGCGGGCAACGGGATTTCGATTCCCGTGATCGACAGCTTCTTACGGGTAACTCCCCAAACCAAAAATAGCGCCGACAGTGACTAAGCTTTTCGGCAGCAAAAATTAAAGCTAGAAAATGCTTCTCAATACGTGGATACCTTACTTTTGTCGGTATCAGATGACAACTCAAGTAGTAGAGTGTGTTTTCTCTACCCTTATCATTTACTTGGGCTAAAAGGGCTCCAAGAGAGTCCTTTAAGGTCGCGATATAAAGTATTAAAGGTTTCCCAAGGATACGGGCTACCAAAACAGGAGGTGTCATTAAATATTGTTTAAAATACTCAAAGGCCAACTGGTATTTCTCTTCCGAAACAAATTTGGCGTCTTTTCTAATTAATGTCGAGAAGGGTGTCGGCCTCATTTTTGGTTGGGGTTTAGTTTGTCCCATTTAGTAGCCTAGGGTCTAGCCATAAGACTTTTCCTGTTGACTATTCCTAGAAAACNTAGTAAGACATCTCTTATGCCTCTGAATTCCTTGAACTCAGTACAAGATGGAAGCAGCACCTTGAATGTCCAAATCACGAACAATAATATTCTAATATTGCTTAATTTACAACTTTATCTTGCCATATTTAACACACTACAAATCATTCATCTCATGCCAAGCAAAGAAGCTTCTCATCCCAGACTACCTATGTAAGCACTAGGATCATAGAAAAACATTAAAAAAGAGAGTATCAACCTTGATGCTAACAGTAAGACTATGAAGATCTCAAATAACTCAAAAAACTCTAAGCCTAGTCTTTTAATGCTAGGCATGTGAGATTGTTTGTGGTATGGCATCTGGTCTGCTTAATAATACAAAACATGTTGATTTACTAAGAGACTGTTTGGGATCACTTCAGAGATTTGGTTTTTGTTTTTTCTATTTTTATTTTTTTTTTAAGTTTTGATGTAAAACAAAACATGACTGAAATGATATAGCATATTTAGTTATTTTTAAAAATAAAAAATAAAAACATGTAAACAAAATACTAAACAAACATATTTTTAAAAAAAAAAAGAAAAAAAAAAAAAAAGTGATCCCAAACAAACCTTAAACAAATAACCTTTTATTGTTATTAATTGAGCTATTAGTAATCTGCTCTTCTTTAAAGCCATCTTTTTGACCAAAGTAACTACTCAAATTTATATTGAACTTGTTCTAGAGTAGCATAATTGCGAAGTGCAAACAGTAATGATACAGTGTGCGAGTACAATCTAGCAGACATTTTTTTTTTACTTAAATAATCAATCTTCTATCACTATGAAATCAAGTTCCATGCTTTTACGTATACAAAAAATAGCTTAATCTGAGATCACATGAGAATAAGTAGAATAAATTTTAGCAGACAATTCAGTTATGTCGCATGTAAATCTCACGAGGTGAGAAAAATTGAAAAACTATGATCAAGGTATTGTCAGTAGACAAAAAATAATCAATTGTTTATGTAAAAATATGAAGAAAATATTAAATCTTATCGTAGTAAAATCAAAAGCCAAAAAGGATGANTTATCAATTAGCAAATTGAATTATATTAATTAATTAAGATTTCAATTCTTGAACTTCTAAGTTTAATCATTGAAATTAATACTTATAATAATTTTATTAATATAATAAAATACTTTTTTTTCTTTATTGCCACTATCTTTTCTCAAATCAAAGCGAAACTTCTCTAGGTAGAATCCTAACTTCATTAAACCCCATTATTAATAATTTATAATATACTTATTTCATTTAATTAAAATCCTTACCTCTCCAAAAGACTCGGCCTGACTCGGTTCTCGCACGCTCCCCCTTCCCTCGCACTCGCCTCCTCCTTTGCTCAATTGCAGCGTCCTTTTCTTTGTTAGGGCTCAGTTGAAGCCCTCTGCCCACACCCTTCTCTTTGCTCTAGTTGCACTCACCGCAACTACTGAAGCCGCACGATCCCAGGAGCCCTCCTCCGCTTTCCTCGACACTGCTTGCTCGACTCTTAGGTAAGTAAGCTCGCCTCTACCTCCTTCAAGCCCCCCCCGGCCCCTATTTCGTTCGCTTCTTCTCCCTCTCAAAATAAAAATGCACCAT
Source organism: Phalaenopsis hybrid cultivar (assembly GCA_002079205.1). Taxonomy (NCBI): domain Eukaryota; kingdom Viridiplantae; phylum Streptophyta; class Magnoliopsida; order Asparagales; family Orchidaceae; genus Phalaenopsis; species Phalaenopsis hybrid cultivar. The sequence goes on from JXCR01147644.1 coordinate 51,089, forward strand.
ATGACAAAATTCTGCAAAACTATCATTGAAAATCTAAAGCATTCACATTAATCACTGGCTTATCATTTATCACACCCTCAAAATTCACCTTCAAATAGTTCAATGGAATCAAAGTTCCATTAATACTTCAAAATATTAGTTTGAAGAAATTGCATTTTGATATGACCTTTATGCCATATTTGATAGGATTGCATAACACACATTCTCGCTGTTTCGCAGATTATAGCCAGGAGACTAAGTCTTGTCCATTTGGTTGAATAGTTATCGAAGTCAATTTAGGTTAAATCTAAAGATTTCAACCTAAGTGGGAGTAAATTGATGACCTAATAGATCTAGCCTGGGGTGAAAAAGCAAGTGACGGAAACATACAATGTATTTGTAACTCNTGGCTATCCATACAATAGGCTACTACAAAAGAAGACATTGAAATGTTAAATAAGAATATGTTGCACTATGAGGTGACTGCCCTCAAGAAGATTACCCAAGCATAGTAGACAATCATTTGATATATCTTATCTCTATGATAGTAAGCTTTTGATGAAATCCCAAAAATTGCAAGAAAATATGCACTCAAAGTTAGTGTTCCAAAATTGCTCATCGTAAAGAGTAATAAAGTTCTAAAAAGAAAAAAAAATCTTTTTAATATATAAAAATGCAACTTATTTGCCATTTTATGCATATAAGATATTATTTTATGATATTATTTTTGTTCATTAGCTTTTCGTTGGTATTAATTTTTGGATATCATAGATGTAGGGTGTCCACTTATGATCGACGAAAATTAGTTATCGTATCATGCACGAATTTGGCTCGAATTGACCTGAGCACTAGGGAGCTTGTTCAGATGGCCCCGAACGTCGAAACGGACCACACAAGTGAGTTCGAAACATCAATTCCACTTGAAAAAGGCGCTCATTGCACCACGATTTTGCGTGCAGGCTTAAAATATGCAGATTATCATTTTTTTGACTCGATAGTCGAAAAAGTGGTCTGAATGACCCCGAACGACGAAATAGATTGCACGATCACGTCCAGAACGTCGATTTTGCCTATGGGAGACCCTCGTTTTGTTGCGAGGGCGTGTTCGGTGAAAATATATGGAGAGATAGTAAGGATAATAGTAATATTAATATTATTGTAATATAAATAATAATAATAATAATAATAAAATTAAAATCTTATCTCTCTCGTTCTAATTCAAATGCATGAGAGCTCATATTCTCTCTCTCCTATTCTTCACCTTTCTTCACCTACACAGGCTTCAAAAAAAAAAAAAAAAAAANCGCGATTCCTTCCGACCGATGGCTCCCGCTCGTGAAAACTTCCTGATCTCCTCCCTCTTGCTCCGACAGCCGGCCGCATCCCTCGCCGCTGAGCCCTCAGCATCGCCGGAAACTCCTCCAGCCTCCCTTAGCACCGGCAAGCACTAGTAGCCGGCCCTAACACCTGCCTGAATCCTTAAGTCGCGATTCCGCCGGCCTCCTAGCCGGTGTCGCTCCCCGCAGCCGGCATCACCTCTCTGGCGCCATTTCCCTCTGTCCTCTCATGCAAGAGGGGGATCCGAGTTCCCTCTTCGACTACGAAGGAAAGGGGCGTGATGCCCTAGCGCCTCCCTTTTTCTGGCTCAATCCAGAAAGGTTTAGCGACAGAAACCGTTGTCCTCTTTGCCGCCACCTGAATTTTATTGGCCACCTCATCCCTTTTGATTGATAGAAGGGCTTGAGATTTTTCATGGGAGGATGACATAGCTTTTGGAGTTCCTACAATCTCTTTCTATATGATCTATGCCTTTCTTTCCAGAGAGGCGACCACATCGAAGGTATTTTTTGGATGCATTTTTTATATGTTAAATTATTTATTTTGGGTACTTCATATACCTCACGCAATTGTTATTTAGTTTACGTGACTTGTTGCGAGATATTTCTGCCTCACTGATCCCTCTTTTTCATCATAAAGAGAACGCGCTGCAACCTTCGCGGTGGTGAGATCCCCTAAACTTTTAGCTAGCCCTAGGTTTAGTGGTGTCTAGGCGTGTGAGTTCGATCGCCCACACGGGGTGTATGCGTTGGCATGGGTCGGCGCGTCAACGTACCTATGTGATTGATCGTCGATTTCCTAGAGTGAGCCGTTAGGTTAGGACTTCCTGTGAGTAACCAAACACCCCCCGTAGAGCCAGGTGTCTCCCATTTGTTGTGAGTCTTAGCACAAGTCCTGATGGGTCGTAGTCACTCACTCCCTTTGCTTTAGGTTTCCCCAGCTTTACTTGGAGAAGCTAGGGGGTCAGACTTGACAAAGCGAGAGAAGCTTCTGTAGCTGGCTGCTTTGAAAAGTCTGGAGGAGTTCGCGAAATGAGAAAAACTTAATAGCTAGCACATTTCACGACGCCGTGGAGAGTTTTCCCTTCGGAGATCCAGGGAGAAAACTTCCCACATTCCCACGCCAAAGCTGGAGGTGGCGATGCTGCATATCCAAGGGTCTAAACCTTAGGTTTTCTAGGTGAGGTCGTTAATACGAGCGTGACTCGCTATCGTATGTGGTCATATAGACCTTGTTGTTTGCATGTGTGTATCTTGTATGTTACATATTGTATGTCATATATCGTACTTGCATCTGCATTCTGCACCTTGCATTTGCATTTGCACTTGCACCTTGCACATTGTATTTAAACGTTGCACTTGCACCTTGTATCTTGCACTTGCACTTACACTTGCACCACTTTTGCCTCGATGGGACGCCCCAGACAGGTTGACACCACTTGTGGCTCGGTCGGTTATCCCAAACCGGTCACATCACTTGTGTTTCAGCCGGCTACCCGGGCCCGGTTGGTACAACACTTTGGATTAATCGGATCTTCCATCCTGATTGACCGACCACTTACTCCTTTACATGTTGTGTATGTGCATGTATATGTTTGTCTACATGATTGATATCTACTTTAGTTGGACTCTTTTACTTCACTGCCTTACCAACATACCTCTTTTTGGGCCGTTACCATCACGGCATGCCCATCTTTGGGTCACTGACTTACCGACATACCCTTTTTTGGGCTATTGTCGTCACGACATGCTCATCTTTGGGTCACTGCCTTACCGGTATACCCCTCTTTCGGGTCGTTGTTGTCACGACATGCTCATCTCCGGGTCATCACCTTACCGATATACCCCCTTTTGGGCTACTGTCATCACGGCATGCCCATCCTCTGGTCAGTACCTTACCGGTATACCCTCTTCTCGGGCTCCTGTCGCTACGACATGCCAATTCTTATGAGTCACTACCTTCATGACATACTTTGTATCACTACTTATATGTTTTAATTTGCTTGCATTAGCATTTGTATTTGCATGTTTGCATGGATAGAGAGCCAGGTTCATTAGGAGAGTGATCTTGTGTTGGTCGTGATGCCTGAACGAGCATTGTTTGCTGGGTTGATCCCAGTGAGAAATGCGAGTTAAGTCATCGGGATTGACACGAGTATGACTGTGCTAAAGACTTAAGAGATTTAACTCGTGTCATCATTCTTCGTGACACCCTTTAGATCCTTCAGATCTTTAGGATGGGGCCGGTATGACGACCCAATCAAAGTCATACTATACCTAGACTTACCCCTCACTTAGATACTAGGTTAACACACCTTTCGTTAGATGATGTGTTAGGCTAAGACTTAGGGTGCTAGATAGTATTTTTGATACTTGGCTATTGTTCTTTGTTAGATTGATTGCCCTAGCCATGTATCTTCCTTTTGTATTGTATTTGTGGTGTGTCTGCATGTTGCGTATGTGTGGTAGTGTGTTATGGCGCTTTTTCTGTAGGGAACCATGCATATTTTTATACACACACACATGTACTGCTATGGGGGGAGCAAGTAATGATTTATTACCATTTTGATTGCAGGTGCTTTAGCTACCCCACTTTTAAGACATGACTCATGATATGTTATTTTCATGTGAGCTTTCCCACTGACACTTATTTTCATGCAGGATTGAATCTTTTCTTTTTCTTATGTACCTTTTAGAGTCTAGAAGAGTTCTGTAGCAGAAATAAGATACTGACATAGGTTCCAAGGCATTTGGCATGGGAACCACGTGGAGGGGACCAGAAACAGATACTCGTGCCTCGTATCTTAATTCTACATTTTATATTGATGTATAGAATTAGGACCGGGCATGCATATACGGAGTCCGATCGCCTTTTTTCTTTTCTGGGATATGTTGTCGACCCAGCGGCACCGACCTGTTTATTATTTTAATTTAGCTTGTTTTGTCATTTGTATCATGTTGAATATCTGCACTTGCATGTGTTTTGTTTGTTTCTTTCTGTGATTTATCTGGGATTTCACGATATAATATATGCTCTTTAGGATTTAAATTCCTAAATTTCTATAAAATATTAAATAAAATATTCAAAATAATTAAAACATATGATTAAAATATTCAAGATCTAAAAATTGCAATTTTACTTTCCTGCATATATTAATAGGGTCTTCACAATATTTAGGACCGCTCTAGATAACTGCATTCATATTTGCATGTCCCGAGGAGAAGTCCCTGTGCTTCTCCAAACTGGCTGACCCAACATACCCTTTCGTATGTGGTTTTCTAGTGTCCTTAGGATGTTAGAAGGCTCCCTAACCTAGACGGGGTATAAGTCCTTTTGTTTGGAGCATTTCCAGCTTTGTAGTTAAACCTCCACTTCTCTTTCTTTCCTAAGGCATCCTTGTTATTTTGGCAAGTATAAGTCCTACCTCTTGCAGCTCTATCTTATAATCATAGGATAAAGTTTCCTTCCTTTGACCTTAGGGCTACCGAGGTTCTCGTGGATGATGCAATTCACAGATTACCGATCGAGCATTTCAGGACGTGTTGGGTCGACTACCTTCACGACCAGGAAGACTTAGAGTCCTAGTAGCTATGTATGACGGGTCCGTGGTACCCTGACACAGTTACCTCTACCATTTAGGATCACTCTACCTTCCTTTTTGTTGAGCCCCTTTGAGCGTTGTTGCTCCTTGATCTTGTTGATATCACCTTGACAGCCTGATGCCGATAGACTACCACCCATTTGGGATACGAAGACTTGTCATCTGCCCTTTAGCCAGGACGTATCGTGACGTATTGGGACATTCCCATCAAGATGATTTAGATTATTTCGTGGGCCCCATGTGCCGATGAGCCGCTACCCATTTCGGGATGTGAGAGACTCATTCTCTACCCGATTGCTTAACATAAGCTTTAAAGCATTGGGACTGTTCCCATATGGAATAGCCTTCCTTTGGTTTTTTATCCTCGAGGTCTATGATAATATGAATCGAAATTCCTTTTATCGAGAGTATTCTTGGGTATCCCTCAAGATGTAATTAACTAGTAAGAACACATTCCTCTGGGAGTGCCCTTGACCACAGAACAGGTACATACACCTAACTCTCTGGTTATGGGTAGTCTATATAGATATTTCTTTTGCGGATATTAGTTTAAGGTGTCTCCGCCCAATCTTGTTTGGGCGGACATTCTTAACATATTATTGCAAGGTTTATCGCACGTAGACTCTCCATGTTTTACTTTTTTTCTTATTTGTCTCTTTATCGTATACCCCTTCTTATTCGGTTCCTCCCTTCTTCGAATCATTTATATGGTTTGGGAGGGATAATTATTCAAATGGGGGAAGCATACGATGACCGACAAGCTGACGACTCCTTTTAAATAAAAAAAGAGAAAAATGAACGAAAACAAATCTGCCGACTCCGTTGGGGATGAGTCTCTCTCTCCATACTTGAAGTTTCTTTTTTTGGGGTTATAGCCTCTCTCCATACTAGGATTTTTGCTCATATTATTGTGATCTGGTTCTCTTTCTCAAAACACATCTGAGCCTTTTTTGAGACCTTGGTTTTCAGTTCATGTGTCAGTTGTTAGGGGTAGCAACTCGATGCATGTTGTCCCTTTCTCACCCTCGATAGTTCGGTTGCTGCATTATCGCATGCATCGATGTCAATGTATATTTTTTATTGGTTTCATAACCTTCTTATGTTTTCGATCATTATCCCTTTTTGCTTTGCTACACGGAAGAGCATGAAGATGGATACGATCGCTACTGCAGGGGGCGTTTCCCTTCACCGAGAGTGCTTTCTTCGCTCTTGAAGGTGTCATTCCTTGTAGTTCCTTCGAGCGCTTCTATGGGATTACTTTCTGTGATCCTACGCCCTCAGAGGTGTTTGCTCTTTGCCCTCCCCATTAAAAAGGGAGACATGCATATTGAGTAGTTTTTACGCCCTCTTAGTCGTTCGCTCTTTGCCCTCTCCATTAAAAAGAGAGACATGTATAATGAGTTGTTTTTATTGCAGTGGCTCGCGTCACACCCACTTCTTTTGTGAAAAGTGGTTGATGATCGATAAAGAAACGCTACAACACTTCACGGTTGTTGACCTCATTTTTTGTTGAGGTTTAGATTGTCCCATTTAGTAGCCTAGGGTCTAGCCATATGACTTTTCCTGTTGACTATTCCTAGAAAACTAGGTCTGGGACCCTCACCATTAGAAATTCTACACTCTTCTCCACTCAAATTGAAGTTCCACACATTGCTCTCAACCTCTAAATACTTAGTAGGTGGGGTCACTGTAGGGGAAACTCAAGATGAGTAACCCTTAGGATTGCTGGAACTTAGGGTTGACCCTAGGTGTTGGTCTGGAGCTAAGGCACTCACTACACTTATCTCCACTCACAATCACTCACAACCCTAAACTCAAATTTCTAGCCTAGATCTCTTGATCTTTTGGGATACTCATGTAGATGGTCCGCTAAACCTACTAGCCCTAGGGCTATGGTCTGGCTAGAACCACTACATGGAGGACCCAAAATGGGGTTTCCTTTGGTCCATGGCTTATTGGTGATGATTGGTACCTCAACTACCAAAAATACCCATCTTGGCTTTTTACCCCTAAAACACCCCCTAATTACCAAAATGCCCCTCTTGGGCTCAAAATCCCAAACCCATCTCGGCCTTTTACCCCTAAAACACCCCCAAATTACCAAAATACCCCTCCATAGCTCGACATCTTGGCCTTTTACCCCTAAAACACCCCCTAATTACCAAAATTCCCCTCTTTGGCCCAACATCTTTGCCTTTTACCCCCAAAACACCCCCTAATTACCAAAATACCCCTTTTGGGCTAAAAGTCCCAAAAATTCCAAAAATTTTCATAAAATCCCAATAAATTCCAAATATTCCCAATTTCATTTCTTTCAACTACCACATGACCCAATTTGGCCAATTTGACCATCTTTAACCAAAATCCCCATATTGCCCTTTAAAGACTCAAATTTCTCCAAATCCAACTCAAATGTCCATCAATTTGATCTCAATTGACCCCAATTTCAATCCTAAACTCAAATTCACTTTTTATATTACCAAACTAAAGCAAATTCAAGCTCATTTGGTCTGTGATTTGAGCTTAATTTTGATTTGGGGCAAAACCCCAATTTTGACCATATGACCTAATCTCACCAAATTGAACCCATAGCCTAGTCAATTAGCTAATTAAAATTGTAAAATCATTATAACATTCTTATACATCAAAATCAACCATAAATTGACCTTGGTGAAGCCTCAAATCCATCTGATTTTTGCCTAAATCCAAAATTCATAAATTTAGCCCCAAATTGGACAAGTCCCCAAATTTCACCCAATTGATTGCCTTAACCTCTAAATTGGCATCCAATTCATGTTCAAAACTATTCATGAGGTCCCTATTGACCATTTATAATAATCAATTTGGACTTAGCTCAAGGCTAACCCAAGCTATACCCAAGCCTAGCCCAACATGACCAAATTGATTAAAGTTCAAAATTCCCTCAAATTGACCTTTCAATTGAACTCAAAACCACTTTCATCCTTCACTAAAGTTGTTCATTATGAGCATCTACACAAAATGAAACAATTATTTGGGCCAATTGACATGGCTAACCTAGCTCAAACCGAAGTTTGGGTCATTTGCACCCACTTGGACCCATACACTAAATGTGACCTAACCACCTTAGAACTACCAAATTAACTCCANGATGGTCTCGTTCATGAGTAAAAGCAATAATCTATTTGGTAAAGAAATCGATATAGTCAGCCCTGGTGAATTCATAGTTGTGGAGATTCCTCTTCCAGTTGGTTCAGTACATGTCCTGAAGTGCAATGGCACAGACATTGCCAAGCACTGCATTCTAGGAGTGCGACACCATAGGGTGTCTGTAAGCTTCCACAGAATGGACGACAGTAAAATGCCATATGGATTCCAGCAGGACCCAGAATTGCAGGAGTTATTTCCATACGAGCTATGAGAAGGTTGTACCTCTAAGTACATGCAAAGGGAACTCTTATCATGGAGCATGACTTAGAAGGTCTGCTTGATCAGGAGCTCAACATACCTGGTACAGAGGGTTCACTTTCTTTCTTTTAACAGCTTGATATGTATCTGATGTATACAATCTACAGCGTATTCATATCATGAGATGATTCTCAACGTATTTTGACATGGATTACATACCTTTTGAGGCGTTAGCCTATGTCTGATTTATAACATCTCTTTTGGAGCAAATTAATGAAAATTTCTCTTAAATTGTGCCTTTTTGTCAGTTGTCTTTTTGTGTGATGGATGAAAGCCGCAAACTATGCGATGGTTCAAAATTTCAATGAACAAAGAATGAAACAACTTATCTTCGACAATAAATAAAACACAAGTGAAAAATAATCACAAATGTGTAAATAACGAAACAAATTTCTTTTGAAAATCAACCAATTAAAATTAAAACTTTAAAAACACAGTTTGAAAAATTAATTGTGATAAAAACAACAAGAAAATGAAATGAACTTGTTGAGTGGATGTTTCCATTTTTGGAATTTCTTACTCTTTGTGCGTGCAACACAACCATCGTTATCTACCTTAACTCTCTTCACATCCTCGTAGAATTTTGCATTCTGCACAAAACCTCACAAAGCTCTACAAATCTTCTACAAAATCAGCCTTTCCACATGATACACTTTTGCAAATTCAACACCATAAGCTTTGTAAATTTCAATTCTCACATTTTCGAGTCAGTACCTAAATTTTGATTCTCACTATTTGAGGTCAATACTTAAATTTCGACTCTCGCATATTTGAATTGACACCTACATTTCAATTCTCACATCTTCAAATTGATACCAACATTTCAATTCTCACATCTTCAAATTGATACCTACATTTCAATTCTCACATCTTTGAATTGATACTCACGTTTCAATTCTCACATTTTCGAGTCAGTACCTAAATTCTGATTCTCACCTTTTGAGGTTAATACTTAAATTTTGACTCTCACATCTTTGAATTGACACCTACATTTCAATTCTCACATCTTCAAATTGATACCTGCATTTCAATTCTCACATCTTCGAATTGATACCTGCATTTCAATTCTCACATCTTCAAATTGATACCCACGTTTCAATTCTCACATCTTCGAATTGATACCCACATTTCTATTCTCACATCTTCGAATTGATACCCACATTTCAATTGTCACATCTTCGAATTGATACCCACATTTTAATTCTCACATCTTCAAATTGATACCTACATTTCAATTCTCATTTTCAAATCAGTCCTACATTTCTGATTCATTACATTTGAGATCGGTCCTTACATTCCGACAATCTCTTTTAAGAATTGATTTACATTTCAATTCTCATTTTCACATTTTTGATTCATTACATGCGAGGTCGGTCATTACATTCTGACTCTCTCACCCTTTTTAAATTGATATCTAAATTTCAATTCCCACCTCGGGGTCAACACTTACATACTGACTCCCATCCTTTGGAAATCTTTGAAATTTCATAACTTAAAGTCCACTCTCTAATCCCTAGTGAGAGTCACTACTCCCTGATTTCAACCAGATGCACACCTGCTAATTCCCCAGCATAAACAAATCACACACAACTCTACACGTACTTCCGGGTCTGTTGACTTAGAGGTTGTATTGGTTATTTTTGATCTCTTTGGTCACCACCAATACGCGCGGTGTGCTTGCTCAGCACACCACACCTAATAGGGGTCCATTTGTTGACCTCACTTTTGGTTGAGGTTTAGTTTTTTCCTCTTTAGTAGCATAAGGTCTAACTACAGGACTTTCCTATTAAATATTCTTAAAAAACTAGAAAATGTACCCTCACCACAAGAAATTCAAAACTCTTCTCTACTCAACTTGAAGTTCCACATATTGGTCCTAACCTCCAGCACTTAGTAGGTAGGGTCACTTTGGAGGAAACTCAAGATGAGTCACCCTTAGGACTGCTGGACCTTAAGGTTGACCCTGGGTGTTGGTCTGGAGCTAATTCACTCACTACTCTCATCTACACTCATCTACACTCACAATCACTCACAACCCTGAACTCAAATTTCTAGCCTAGATCCCTTGATCTTTTGGGATACTCATGTAGATGGTCCCCTAAACCTACTAGCCCTAGGGCTATGGTTTAGCTAATACCACTATATAGAGGACCCAAAATGAAGTTTCTATTGGTCCATGGCTTGTTAGTGATGGTTGGTACCTTATCTCTACCAAAATACCCATCTTGGCCTTTTACCCCTAAAACACCCCTAAATTACCAAAATACCCCATCCATAGCTCAAAAACCCAAAAATTTCAAAAATTCCCAGAAAATCCTAATAAATCCCAAATATTCCCAATTTCATTTGGCTCAAAATTCTAAAAAATAAAAAAATTCCTAGAAACTCCCAATAAATCCCAAATATCTACAATTTCATTTCTCTTAACTACCATAAGGCTCAATTTTACCAAATTTACCATCTTTAACCAAAATCCCCAAATTTGCCTTTAAGAGCCCAAATTCCTTATATTCAACTCAAATGTCAATCAATTTGATCTCAATCAACAACAATTTCAATCCTAAACTCAAATTAACTTTTGATATGACCAAATTAAACCAAATTCAGGCTTAATTGGTTCATGATTTGGGCCCAATTTTGAGTTAGGTTAAAGCCCCAATTTTGACCATATAACCTAATCTCATCAAATTGAACCCATAGCCTAGTCAATTGCCCCAATTAATGTTTCAAAATCTTGATAACATTCCTATACATTAAAATCAACCATCAAACAGCCTTAGGGAAGCCTCAAATTCATTTTATTTTGGCCTAAATCCAAAATTCCCAAATTTAGCTCCAAATTGGCTAAGTCCCCAAATTTCACCCAATTGTTTGCCTTAACCTCCAAATTGGCATCCAATTCATGTTGAAAACTCTTCATGAGGTCCCTATTGACCATTTACAACAAAACATTTGGACTTAACCCAAGGCTAACCCAAGCTAGACTCAAGCCTAGCCCAAAATGACCAAATTGATTAAAATCAAAATTCCCTAAAATCGACCCTTCAATTGAGCTCAAAACAACTTTCATTCTTCACCAAAGTTGTTCCTTATGATCATGTAAACCAAATGAAATATTTATTTGGGCCAATTGACATGGATATCCTAGCCCAAACCCAAGTTTTGGTCATTTTCACCCACTTGGACCCATGCACTAAATGTGACCTAACCACCCTNCAGAACACAATACACCTCCACGCTGCACCAAACTTCAATTGCTTGTGCCCACACCTTCACAAGAGTGAAAGAAGCCAGAGCCCCATCAAATCCCCTCNAAAAAGCACAAAATCGAGAGCAACTCCCATGGAACCTCACCCAAATCAAACCTAGAGGCCAGCTCACCCAAATCAAACTATGGAGCTCCTCTGCCAATACACCCAAACTTATGCCCTGAAAGCCACCCCATGGTCATTTTTATAAAAACTCACCTTCCACGGCCATGGGAGCTGTGCTAAAAATTTCTTAGACATGCCCCTCCAAACTTTACACAGAAGTTCCCTAAGATCCCCTCAGTGCATTCCAACCATTTTCCCTCACCCATTCCCATTGCCGGAGCTCAATTTTGAGCTTGAAACCCTATCGGAAACCAGGACAGAACACAATACACCTCCACGCTGCACCAAACTTCAATTGCTTGTGCCCACACCTTCACAAGAGTGAAAGAAGCCAGAGCCCCATCAAATCCCCTCCCACAGAGCCTCTACCATAGCTCTAGACCAACACCTGAAATCGAGCTTTGTCGATTTCACACCTAGACTTCACACCTAGACTTCACACCAAGGCCAGAGACTCAATGCCTAGCCTCCTTGGACCCCAATGAACGTGTCGAGCAACTCTGATTGAAGCCTCCCTTCTTAGAGCAAATGTATCTCGAGCTTATTTTGATTCTCCATTTACTTAAACTTGATTTCATGGTACCTTAGCCATATAGATGTGTTCGTCTCACTTCGAGTCCATAGGATCAAACCCGAAGTGATTTGGTTGAGTCTAGGCTAAGATCTTAAGGTTTTAGTTCTCCATTTACATAAGCTTGATTTCATGGCATCTTAACCGTATGGATGTGTTCGTCTCACTTAGACGAGTCCATCTTTCATAGCTTATTAACCGTATAGATGTGTTTGTCTCACTTAGACGAGTCCATAGGATCAAAACCGAAGTGATTTGGTTGAGTCTAGGCTAAGATCTTAGGGTTTTAGTGTGGACGGTCACGGGATCTGATTTGGTTGACTTAAGCTTGATTTCATGGTACCTTAGCAGTATGGATGTGTTCGTCTCACTTAGACGAGTCCATAGGATCAAACTCGAAGTGATTTGGTTGAGTCTTGGCTGAGATCTTAAGGTTTTAGTCTAGATGGGCACGGAATCATTCTATCGGGGACGATGACGGGGAGTCGTTCGATCAAGCGTGTATCAAACAGACGGGGGAGATCGAGCCGGACGGCGCTTCGAGACATGAATAGCAAGCCGAGTTAGCAAGCTACGTGGACGGCGGCGTCCAACCAGAGCGCGCCACGCATGCTTTCGAAGCCGTCGTAGGTTGAGGTGGCACACACGGTTTAAATAGAAAAATAGGGGTATTTTCTTATTTATTTAATACCCTTAACTTCAAAAATACATAACTTTGTGTAGAAAAATCACAAAAATAAAATAAAAATACCCTCTTATTCAGTGAACAGAGGAGAATAATATGGAATAATTTTCAAGCCCATTTGGTGCATAAAATATTTTTAATTAATTAAATACTATTTGGAATCATTTGATTCTCCATGCATATTGTCACATCACCTTGGCCTGAAATTTTGACATATTGTAGCCTTCGTATGGGAGGACATTCTCTGATTGTTCTAAAGTCATATGAGGTTCCTATACAAAGATCCATATTTTTCAAGTTATTTCACATCATTCCCTTAAAATAATCATGGAAATTAGCATATTGATTATNGGCAGAAACCAATTCCACTTTCTTATTTAAGATTAATAAATTTCTAAATTATTAAAATTTGAAAGTTTATTAAACTTAAATGATCCTAGACTTAGGGGTATGACTTTTGAAGTCAATAATTAATCAATTTAATACCCAATCAAATGATCCTGGACTTAGGGGTATGACTTTTGAAGTCAATAATTAATCAATTTAATACCCCTTTATTGTTTTTTTTTCAAATAAAATCCAAATCATGAATCATGACCACTTAAATCTTAACCTTTTCAAACTTGATTTTCAAATAAAATCCAAATCATGAATCATGATCACTTAAAGCTTAACCATTTTTTAAATCTATTTTCAAATAAATCCAAGTCATGAATCATGATCACTTAAAGCTTAACCATTTTCAAAACTAATTAAGACACTCACCTAGATTAATCCAAATCATGAATCAAGACCACCTAAGGCTTAACCTTTTTCAAAACTATCTTGGACTTAGGGGTATGACTTTGGAAGCCAATAATTAATCAATTTAATACCCCTATCTTGATTAGGACTTAGGGGTATCTTTTGAAGTCAATAATTAATCAATTTAATACCCCTTATTTTGATTTTCGACTTAGGGGTATAACTTTTGAAGTCAATAATTAATCAATTTAATACCCCTATCTTGATTTTGAAACAGAATCCAAATCATGACCACTTAAAGTTTAACCCTTTTTAAAACTAATTAAGACACTCACCTAGGTCTTAAGGGCTTAGTGGTGGCTTAGGCTAAATCAAAATTGACTAAATGAGGATTAGAGAGATAAAAATAACAAAATCAAACATCCTTGAAATATCATTAAGCTCAATTAGGCTTAAAAGTTGGCTAAGTGTTGAAATTACAATAACTTGCCCCTTTAAGGGTCTTCACCCACATAATTTTCCAAATGGAATGATAAATGATAATTACCCCTTTCTTAGGGGTAATTGAGACATTGATGTTCGCTGAGCATTAAGGATATTTACAGGATGAACCATTAAGCAAAATGATAAGTTTAAATGGACTCAAGGCTCGAGGGAGAGGCATGGACATGTTTCCTCCCTCTTAACTTGTGGATACCTCATAGGCCTATTAAACTCAATTTTCTTTGCTTAAAGAAATCATCCTTAATTAAACTTTTAAGGACTCACCATAATATGAAGTAGGGTTAGGACAATTTTACCTTTCCTGCTCTTCATAAACTGTCTTAACATGCATTTTAAGTTTCAGGTGGTGGAACGAGAAGACTGTCAGGTACACTTTTACAATTTTTTCCAGCGTTGTTTTTCTTGTACTTTCATACTATACTTTTATACCTGCAAACTTGCATGCTAAACAACGATCTCACCCTGCTTGAAAACTAAAACCGTTAGGATAGCCACATACCTAAAACCAAAACTAAAATCAACCAAGATAAAATTCACCGCCACAACATTCAAAATATAAAACAACTCAAAATTTAATCACAAACATCATACAAAACCACAGCTTTAACTTAATTAAGATGTCTCTATCGGATGATCGGGAATCCCTCAGAGGAGGTAACCTACGGTTGCTAACAAGACTTCCCATGATTTAAATGAAATTATGGAACTCATTAAGTTGGGTTTGATAAGTTCATTTGGACTAAGTGAATCCAATAGAAAATAGTGATGCCGGAACGAGGGAACCGTAGGATCCTAACCGGTGTCACTCTAATCAACT
>JXCR01147644.1:76862-87577 GCA_002079205.1 Phalaenopsis hybrid cultivar
ATGATCGGATAAACCACTATGTGGATACTATGACCCTCACTCCGATTCTCCCTCAAAAGATCGAGAGTTTAGAGGTCAAGGAAGTCTGTAGCGTTGGTTCAAAGCCGATCAAATTTTACCGTGCTTCTACCTCTACTGAGCTTGAGAAACATGTAAATTTGGATGTTGATTCTAATGAATTAATGGAATTGCCTTTTGGTTACATCTCGCCTTGTGTTCAAAAGTTAATTCAATAGGGACACTTACCAAAACAATTGCCAAAAGATAAACTTCAACTTTTTGAAAAATTATAGAATGCTAAAAGACGAACTCCCAATTCAAAAGAAGTTCTCGGATTTGGTACAGTTGGACCAGTCGATGATTCTAAATTTTGCATGGTTGTTACTATTGAGTCAGAAAAAGATTGTCTCGATATAGATGATGACTCTACTGATCAGCCAATAGGACATGCTCCGCCAGAATTTGAAGAAGAAATTAAATCCACTATCGATGAATTGAAAGAGATTAACACTGATCAACCAATAGAAGATGCTCCGCCAGAGTTTGAGGAAGAAATTAAATCCACTATCGATGAATTGAAAGAGATTAACCTCGGGACTGAAGATATTTATAAGTTCTCTACTTACTGACGAAGAATCTGCAGAACTGGTCAAACTATTAGCAAAGTTCAAAGATTGCTTTGCATGGAGCTACGATGAAATGTCAGGACTGTCAGCGGAGGTTGCAGTCCATAAACTTGTGGTGGACAAGAATGTAATCCCAGTAAAACAAGCTCCATGGAGAATGCACCTCAAAATAGAACAACAAGTCATCGTCGAGGTAAAGAAGTTGATAGACACTAACTTTGTTAAAGAAGAGCAGTACCCCACGTGGTTAGCCAATATTGTACCGGATAAAAAGAAAAATTGACAGATTCGCGTTTGCGTCGACTTCAGAGATTTGAACAAGGCATGTCCAAAAGACGAGTTCCCGCTACCTATACTGGAAATGATGGTGGACATTGCTTCAACACATGAAGTTTTCTCCTTCATGGACGGATCGTCAGGGTATAACCAAATCAAGATGGCTCCTGAGGATGCAGCGCTTACAACTTTCAGAACACCGATTGGAATCTTCTGCTACACAGTGATGTCGTTCGGCCTAAAGAATGCGGGAGCGACATATCAGCGTGGAATGACAAAAAATTTTGACGACCTCATTCACAATCAAGTAGAATGCAACGTGGATGATCTGGTCATCAAAAGTAAACGAAAAATAGACCATTTGTACGATTTGAGGATTGTGTTTGAACGGTTACGATGATATGACCTTAAAATGAATCCCTTAAAGTGCGCCTTTGGCGTTACCTCTGGGAAAATTCTAGGATTCGTTGTCCGTCATCGGGGAATCGAGATCAACCCGGATAAGATTAAAGCTATCTTGGAAATGCCTCCCCCTAAAACCTTGAAACAGCTACGTTCCTTCCAGGGGAGGTTGGCATATCTGAGACGCTTTATTTCTAATCTCTCAGGTAGGTGTCAGCCTTTCTCGACATTAATTTAAAAGGATGCCAAATTTGTTTGGGAAGAGAAATGCCAGCGGCCCTTTGATGACGTTAAACAATATTTAATGTCACCTCCTGTTTTGGCAGCCCCTATCCTAGGGAAACCGTTGATTGTTTATACCGCGACTTTAGATGACTCTCTTGGAGTCCTCTTAGCCCAAATCAACGAGGAGGGAAAAGAAAATGCTCTCTACTACTTGAGTCGTCGTCTAATACCGACGGAGGTAAGGTACCCACCTATTGAGAACCAACACTAATTTTCACCGCTCAGAAACATAGACATTACATGCTTTCTCATAAGATCACCCTAATTTCGAAAGTTAATCCATTGTAATATTTGACTACCCGACCAACACTCTCCGGACGTTTAGCAAGATGGTCAATGATCTTTTTGCAATTTGATATAACTTTTGTACCCCTCCGTGCTATCAAGGGACAGACTTTAGCAGATTTTTTCGCTGCACACCCACTGCTAGCTAGGTCCTCTCTCAACGACGAGTTACCAGACGAGCAGATACTACAGATGGAATTTTCTAGTGCGCAGTGCTGGGAAATGTACTTCGACGGTGCTTCATCAGCCAGGAAAAAGAAAGGATTAGGCACAGTTATACCAGGCAAGGCAGGGATCGGTTTGATCTTTATTACGCCAGATAAGGGTATGTTGAGGTTTTCGTACTACCTGACGGAGCCATGTACCAACAATGAAGGAGAATATGAAGCCTTAATCACCGGATTGGAATTGGCAATTTCGATGGATATAACGAACATTAAAATTTATGGCGACTCTCAACTTATCATCCAGCAAGTCGCCGGACAATACAAAATTCTAAAACCAAGATTAGCAGAATACCATCTGTACACGATGAAGCTCCTGGATCAGATTCCTGAGGTGACTTTCTACCGGATTCCTCGAGGAGATAATGCTCATGCCGACGCTTTAGCAAAACTCGCTAAGGAAATGGCGTGTCCCCCAAAGGATTCCATCAAAGTCACGGTGCAAGGAAGACTAGTCTTGTCTCGAAGCGACTTCGAAACCCTACACAAACTTGGAAAAGAAGAAACCGTGAATACAGTTGCAGACATCAACAAAGATTGGCGCAGGCCATTAATAGAATATTTGCATGCTGGAAAGCTACCAGATGACAAGTCTGAGGTGCACCACATCACAAGAAGGGCCATGTCTTACGCCCTTTTGGGAAATGTTCTCTACAGAAGATCGTTCGACCAAATGTGGCTGCGGTGTTTGAGCAGAGCCGAGGCAAAAAATATTGTCAAGGAAGTACATGCCGGATTGTGTGGCGCTCACCAGTCAGGACCAAAAATGAAAATGAAGATTAAAGAGTCAGATATTATTGGCCAGCAATGATGTCTGATTGCATGGATACTGCCAGAAGATGTCACAAATGCCAGGTGCATGGGGTGGTCTTACACCAACCTCCGAATGTGCTACACTTAACTATTTCCTCGTGGCCATTCGAGTGTTGGGGCAGGCGCATACATAATAGGTCCGATAGACCCTTCATCTTCTAAAGGACACAGATTCATACTTGCCGCTACAGATTACTTCTCCAAATGGGCAGAGGCAGTACCGCTTAGTGAGGTTAAGGCACAGCACATCTTTCAATTTCTCAAAAGCCAAATCATCTACCATTTCGGGGTACCGCGAAGAATAATTTCTGACAATGAGACAGCTTTTAAAAGTACGAAGATCAACAATTTCGTCAGAAGGCTTGGGATAGATATGAGATACTCTACAATTTTCTATCCCAGAGCAAATGGTCTGGATGAAGCTTTCAACAAGACACTGTTACAGATTTTGAAGAAAACACTGGATGAAAATAAAAGGGATTGGCATAATAAACTGTTAGAAGCCCAGTGGGCCTACTAGACGACTTTCAGGACTCCCACTTAGTGTACTCCTTATATGCTCGTGTACGGGACCGAGGCCGTGCTACCGCTAGAGATCCCGACACCATCTCTCAGAGTCGCCGTTGCCAACAAACTTACAACAGAAGAAAGCACAAAACTCAGACTTGAAGAACTGGAGAGTCTCGAGGGAAAATAACTGGAGGCCCAACAACATTTGGAGCTCTATCAAGTGAAGATGGTACAAGCCCATGAAGAAATTGGTCCGCCCAATGACATTCAAAATTGGTGACCTCGTACTTGTGCTCAAAAGACCTATCTTGCTCGCCGCAAAATAGGTGGCAAATTGGAGCCAACTTGGGAGGGACCATTTGTCGTTGAGAAGGTCTATACAGGAGGAGCCTACCAGTTAGTGGACTTCCGGGGTGAAAGACCCATGTTACCGATAAACAGACGATATTTGAAGACCTATTACACGACCTGATGCTGCTTAATGTCGCTTACCTCTGCTCGCTTCTCCTTGCTTTGAAACTTTGAAACCTTGATTGTTTTAGGGTTATCTATATGGCCATATGTCTATGACCGGGTCCAAATTTTATAATTAACCTCAATATAATGAAAATTTTTAGAAAATTTTTGAACTTTACATGTTCTCTTCTGAATTTAAAAATTCCATTAAATTAAAACAAAACTCACACATAAAATGAGTAATCCTTTTCATCAAAACAAACTAAAATTTAATGAACACTCTGTTTTGTTCTTTTTCATGCCAAACTTCGGCCCACTGACGTTTCTTTCTGTCGTCTGCAGAAAAAATGTCAGGACAGAGGCTGATCTTTGCCTTCCAGGACGGCTGGAACCTTGCACTGAATGTGCCACAAGGAGGTGTCATAGATTTCGACATGGATTTCAACCAGATTGATATGGACTACGACGGTGTCTAATGGGCGTAGTTGGCAATGAAGAAAAGAAGGGACTACCCTCACTTTTGAGGGTAACCACTCAAGACGACGCGTCACGTAAGGGTAAAAACGTGATAACAGAACAAGATCCGATGGAGGGCCCAGCCGACTGCCCTCCATGATAGCTACTCCGGCGAGGGGTTTAATAGCTGTCCACAGTGAACAACTACCAAATACTCCACTCTGCAGAACACAACACAGAAATGCAAGCCGAAAGAAACAGAGAGCCTTCCTGCGATAGGAGCGCAAGCGCCAAAGAAACATAAACAGTTTTCTTACCCCCATTCCTGAGGGACATATCTACGATCCAGATTGGAGAGAGACCTTTGCCATCCTGGCCACAACAGATGAAGAATCAGGATTTCTGACAGGATCAGCTGTACCCCCAGTCCCAGATATCTTGTGCAGAGGTTGCCCAACATGCAACAACGAGATACCAGGTAGGACATCAGTCACAGGCGCATTTGTAGAATGCCCGGACTGCAATGTTTTACATCTACAACATTTCAGTACCTTAGAAGAATACACGTTAAGCACCAACGAGTCTCAGACTCCAGATTTTGTGGCAAACGAGCTGTATGTCCCACTTGGGACGGATCAATGCGCATCGCGGAGTTCAGGATCATACATCCTGCTTGAGGATGAATCTCATATTCCGGATCGGCCAGCACCGGTTTGGATTCCCGCCGAGGCCCGGAGGAAAGAACCCCCCAGACAAATGCAAACTTTCAGAATGGTAGAATACTACAAAATAAGCAAGGTAAACAAAAGAAAATTTGAGTTTTATGAAGAGGTTCAAGGAAAGTTTATCAACATATTGGAAGGCCTGGAGCTATACACCAGGGTTTTCTCTGAAATTGTTGAAAGAAGCATCCTGGACTGCATCTTCGATTTGAGAGATAGAGGTCGAGCAGGCCTTCTCATGGAAAGAACGTACTCCGAGTCTAAGAAATGGATGCGGGGAAAGGGAAGAATCACCATCCAGTGCAGATGTTGCTACAATTTTACAAACGATAGACAGAGGAATCCGCCTGGGATACTCAGATACGACCAAGTGGATCCGTTACCACCGATGATAAAGTGGATGATAAAGAGAATGGTTAAGTGGAATATCCCACCCGCCACTTGCATTCCCAACAGTTGTATCATCAACATTTATGAAGAAGGTGACTGCATTCCCCCACACATCGACCATCATGACTTTGTGAGGCCTTTCTGCACCAATGCATCATCAACATTTACGAAGAAGGTGACTGCCTTCCTCCGCACATTGACCATCATGACTTTGTGAGGCCTTTCTGCACGGTCTCATTCATGAGTAAGAGCAATATTTTGTTTGTTAAAGAAATCGATATAATCGGCCCTGGCAAATTCAGAGGAGCTGTGGAGATTCCTCTTCCAGTTGGTTCAATACTTGTTCTCAAGGGCAACGGTGCAGACGTTGCCAAGCACTGCATTCCAGGAGTACGACACCGTAGGGTGTCTGTGACCTTCCGCAGAATGGATGACAGTAAGATACCATATGGATTTCAGCAAGACCCAGAGTTGGAAGAAATGTTTCCTTACGAGCTATGAGAAGGTTGTACCTCTGAATACATGCGAAAGGAACTCTTATCCTGGAGCATGAATTAGAAGGTGTGCTTGATCAAGAGCTCGATATACCAAGCGTAGAGGATTCACTTGCTTTCTTTTAACAAGCATGACATGTATCTGATGGAATCAGTCTATGATGTACTCATATCTTGAGAAGACTCTCAATGCATTTTAGCATGTATTACATGATGTACTCTTTTTGAGGCATTAGCCTATATTTGATCTGTAGCATCTTTATTGAAGCAGATTAATGGAAATTTCTCTTAAGTTGTGCCTTTTTGTCAATTGCCTTTTTGTGCGATGGATGAAAGCTATGAACCTTGCGAGGGCTCAGAGTTCCAATGAACAAAGAACGAAACGACAAATTTTCAACAATAAATAAAACACAAATAAAAGATAATTGTAATAAATAAATAACAAAAGAATTTTCTTTTGAAAATCAACCAATTGAAATTAAAACTTTAAAAAACACATTTTTGAAAATTCAATTGTGACAAAAGCAACAGGAAAATAAAACAAACTTGTTGAGTGGATACTTTCGTTTTCGGAATTTCCTACTTTTTGTGCGCGCAACACAACCATCGTTATCTACACTAACTCTCTACACATGCTCGTAGAATTTCACATTCTGCACAAAACACCACGAAACTTTACAAATCTTCTTCAAAATCAACATTTCCACATGACACACTACCACAAATTCAACATCACAAGCTCTTTGTGAATTTCAAATCAGATCTTCAAATCAGTACCTAAATCCTGATTCTCATATCTTTGAATTGATACCTAAATTTCAATTCTCTCATCTTCAAATTTATACATACATTTTAATTCTCATTTCTGAATCAGTCCTAAATTTCTGATACTTCACATTTGAGGTCGGACCTTACATTCCGACACCTTCTTTCGAGAATTGACCTACATTTCAATTCTCATTTCTGAATCAGTCCTAAATTTCTAATTCTTTACATTTAAGGTCGGTCCATACATTCTGACCCCTTCTTTTGAGAATTGACCTACATTTCAATTCTCATTTTCGACTCAGTCCTAAATTTCTAATTCTTCACATTTAAGGTCAGACCTTACATTCCGACACCTTCGTTTGAGAATTGACCTACATTTCAATTCTCATTTCCGAATCAGTCCTAAATTTCTGATTCTTTTGGCCGGACCTTACATTCCGACACTTTCTTTTGAGAATTGACCTACATTTCAATTCTCACTTCAGACCTTACATTCTGAGACCTTCTTTTGAGAATTGACCTACATTTCAAATCTCATTTCTGAATCAGTCCTAAATTTCCGATTCCACATTTGAGGTCAGACCTTACATTCCGACACATTCTTTCGAGAATTGACCTACATTTCAATTCTCATTTCTGAATCAGTCCTAAATTTCTGATTCTTCACATTGAGGTCGGTCCTTAAATTCGAAACTTTCTTTTGAGAATTGACCTACATTTCAATTCTCATTTCTGAATCAGTCCTACATTTAACACTTTCTTTTGAGAATTGACTTACATTTCAATTCTCATTTCTGAATTAGTCCTACATTTCTGATGCTTTCTTTTGAAAATTGACCTACATTTCAATTCTCATTTCTGAATCAGTCCTACATTTCTGATTCATTACATTTTGAGGTCGGTCCTTAAATTCGAAACTTTCTTTTGAGAATTGACCTACATTTCAATTCTCATTTCTGAATCAGTCCTACATTTCTGACACCCTCCATTTCTAAATCAGTCCTAAATTTCTGATTCTTTACATTTGAGGTCGGTCCTTACATTCCGACACCTTCTAGAGAATTGACCTACATTTCAATTCTCATTTCTGAATCAGTCCTACATTTCTGATTCTTCACATAAGAATTGACCTACATTTCAATTCTCATTTCTGAATCAGTCCTACATTTCTGATTCTTTACATTTCTTAAATTCTGATTCTTCACATTTGAGGTCGGACCTTACATTCCGACACTTTCTTTTGAGAATTCAACATTTCTGATTCATTACATTCGAGGTCGGTCCTTACATTCCGACACTCTCTTTTGAGAATTTATTTCTGATTCATTACATTTGAGGTCGGTCCTTACAGTCCGACATTCTCTTTTGAGAATTGAATACATTTCAATTCTCATTTCTGAAACAGTCTTAAATTTCTGATTCTATACATTTGAGGTCGGACCTTACATTCCGACACCTTCTTTTGAAAATTGACCTACATTTCAATTCTCATTTCCGAATCAGTCCTAAATTTCTGATTCTTTACATTTTGGCCGGACCTTACATTCCGACACTTTCTTTTGAGAATTGACCTACATTTCAATTCTCACTTCAACACTTTCGTTTGAGAATTGACCAACATTTCAATTCTCACTTCCGAATCAGTCCTAAATTCTGATTCTTCACATTTGAGGTCGGACAACATTCCGACACCTTCTTCTGAGAATTGACCAACATTTCAATTCTCATTTCTGAATCAGTCCTAAATTTCTGATTTTTTACATTTGAGGTCGGTCCTTTCATTCCGACACCTTCTTTCGAGAATTGACCTACATTTCAATTCTCATTTCTGAATCAGTCTTAAATTTCTGATTCTTCACATTTGAGGTCGGACCTTCCATTCCGACACCTTCTTTTGAGAATTGACCTATATTTCAATCTTATTTCCGAATCAGTCCTAAATTTCTGATTCTTCACATTTGAGGTCGGACCTTACATTCTGACACCTTCTTTTGAGAATTGACCTACATTTCAATTCTCATTTCTGAAACAGTCCTAAATTTCTGATTCTTTACATTTTAGGTTGGTCCTTTCATTCCGACACCTTCTTTCGAGAATTGACATACATTTCAATTCTCATTTCTGAATCAGTCCTAAATTTCTGATTCTTCACATTTGAGGTCGGACCTTACATTCCGACACCTTCTTTTGAGAACTGACCTACATTTCAATTCTCATTTTTGAATCAGTCCTAAATTTCTGATTTTTTACATTTGAGGTCGGTCCTTACATTTCGACACCTTCTTTCGAGAATTGAACTACATTTCAATTCTTATTTCTGAATCAGTCCTAAATTTCTGATTCTTTACATTTGAGGTCGGTCCTTACATNCGGTTCCCTGAGCTCCTAGCCACCTCCCCCTGGCTGGCCGACCAGCCTAGTGGCCGAAAAAGCTCAAAACCGAGAGCCACCCCCATGGTACCTCACCCAAATCAAACCTAGAGGCCAGCTCATCCAAATCAAATTGAAGAGATCCTCTGCCCTTCACCTAAGCACCACAATACACCCAAACTTTTGCCCTGAGAGCCACCCCATGGCCATTTTTTATAAAAACTCACCTCCACGTCCATGGGAGGGGTGTTAAATTTTTCTCAAAGAGAGCCTCTCAAATCACTCATAGAGCTTTGTTGAGATCTCCACAGTCCATTCTAATCACTCCACTGTCTTGATTCCCCCTGTACAACCCTAATTTTGAGCTTAAAAATTAGGGCAGAAACAAGACATCTCTCAAAACTCCACCAAACTTCAATTGCTTGTGCCCACACCTTCACAACAGCAAGAGAAGACAAAGCCCCATCAAATTACCCCCCTGAAATGGCCTCCACCGTAGCTCTAGACCAACACCTGAAATCAAGCTTGGTCGAATTCATACCTAGGCCTTACACCAAGGTTAGGGACTCAATCTCTAGCCTCCTTGGACCTCAACGAATGTGAAAAACCCCTCTGATCGAAGCTTCACTTCTCAGAGCAAAGGTATAAAACCTTACCTCATCCCGAGACTATTTTGATTCTCCATTTAATTAGGCTAAATTTATTTGCATGATTACCGTATGGATATGTTCGTCTCACTTAGACGAGTCCATAAAATCAAACCAGAGGTGATTTGGTTGAGTCTAAACTGAGATCTTAGGGTTTTAGTGTGGACGGTCACGAGATCATTCTATCGGGGATGATGACGTGGAGCCATTTGATGGAGCATGTATCAAATGGATGGAGGAGATCGAGCTAGAAAGCGCTTCTGGACATAAACCGCGGGCCGAGTCAGCAACTAAGTGGACGGCAGTGTCCAACCAGAGCGTGCCACGCATGCATTTGGAGCTGCCTAGGATCTAGTCAGCACGCGCGGTTTAAATAGATAAATATTGTTTTTTCTTATTAATTTAAATACCCCTAACTTAGAAAATTCATAACTTTGTGTAGAAAAATCACAAAAATAAAATAAAAATACCCACTTGCTCAGTGAACAGAGGAGAGCAATGTGGAATAAATTTCAAGACCATTTGATGCATATTTTATTTTTAATTAATTAAACACTATTTTGAATCATTTGATTCTCCATGCATCTTGACACATCACCTTAGCTTGAAAGTTTGGCATGTTGTAGCCTTTGTAAGGGGAAACTTCTTCTGATTTTTCCAAAGTCAGAGGAGGTTCCTATACAGAGGTCCATATTTTTCAAGATCTTGCACATTATTTCTTCAAAATAATCATGTAAATTAGCATATTGATTAGAAAATCCTAAGAAAATTTTGGAAGGTCCACCATGACTAGAGAAACTTTTGAAAATAATTTCATGGGTCAAGTCATTTAAAATACCCTTAAATTTTACAAACACTAAATCACTAAGATAATTAATTTTGGAAAATATAAATATTTAAATGATTTGTTATTAGATCTCCACTGTGATTTATGATCCAGAGAACTCATCATAAAAATTTCAAAATATTTTGAGTTCATTTAATAACTTAA